>JAPSGF010000036.1:5974792-6058080 GCA_035772895.1 Perdix hodgsoniae | reverse complement strand
AGGAAGGAAGGAAGGAAGGAAGGGAGGGAGGGAGGGAGGGAGGGAAGGAAGGAAAAGAAGGAGGAAAAAGAAGGAAGAAAGAAAGGAAGGAAGAAAAAGAAAGAAAGAAAGAAAGAAAGAAAGAAAGAAAGAAAGAAAGAAAAGAAAGAAAGAGAAAGAAAGAAAGAAAGAAAGAAAGAAAGAAAGAAAGAGAAAGAAAGAAAGGAAGGAAGAAAGAGAAAAAGAAAGGGTAAAGAGGAGATCAGAGGAGAGGAGAGAAAAAATAAGCTGTTGAGAAAGATAAAAAAGTGTCATTTTGAACCTCTATGACGGTAATTTCTGAGGGAGTGCCTGAAGGACACAAGTATCCATGAGCTCACAAGACAGTTCTGTAGATTTCCTATAAGTTCAAGTCCAGCAGTCCCTGTTCAGCATAATGAACAGGGCACTTCTCTTGTCAGAGAGATCCCTGCCCAAGAGAAAAGCTGAGTAAAGTGCTCAAGATGTAGCTCAGCAATGCTACAGTAATAGCAAAAATAGTGGTAGGTGGAGCACTGCAGTAATGCACAGTGCATAGTCCATGCAGGTTGCTCCTGGGGTGCTGGATGCCATGGGACTCTGAGGTTGTGCCCATATTTGGGACCAACAAGCCCTTGGCAAAATTAGGTACTTCATGCATTGCTTCCACTTATTGCAACTTTGGAAGTTGAATTCCTGACTTGCATTTCTAGTGCAAGTGCAGTTTACACCCTGGCTTCCTCTGAAGTGAGTGGGGAGCTGTATGTGCATGGGAGGTGGGTTTTCCACAGAAGATGTCAATTTGCTGAAGCTGCAGAAGGAGCAGTTCTGGGCAGCTAGGACAGGAAGACTGGGGCGCTTTGTTTGGATGCTGTGAGCCCAGCTTACACTCCTGCTATGCCTCAACTCACGCAAGCTTTGTCTTTTTCTTTGACTATCCTTCCCAGTGTCTCCCAAGACTTGACCAATTTTTGGTCTGGGATAAACCTCACTTTGTGGCAACATAAGTAACTCAGAGATCACCAGGCAAAGGCAAAGCCTTCCCCCACCAAGACAGCGAGAGCTGGGCCCAGGACCTGTGCCCACTGGAATTCCGGGCCTGCTGTCTAGGAGAACTGGGGGTACACTGCCTGCCAGGCAGTGCCGGCAGAGGGAGCCCCGGCGGGAAGACTCCAGTTTTTAAATCACTTTTTTTTCCTCTTCTTTTAATGCTCAAGGGGCAGGAAGGCTGCCAGAGCGGAGGCGGATGCCCAGGCAGGCAGAGCATGTGAGGCAGCCATCCGCTTTGCTGTGGGCAGAGCGCAGAGTGCCAGTGAATGTCAGCAATGCTTGTGCTTCACCCGGGTCATCTGCCTAGAAGGCCAGGGCATCGCTATGCTATGTGAGAAGCAACAGTTGGGCTGCTTTTGTCATCTCATAGCTAAGGCAGATGATGCAAGGGAAAAGCCTGACTGTTTCAACATGCAGCCTGCCGCTCCGGTCTCTGCTCTGCCAACAGTCAGCTTCAAATAGCGTGCAGGAATATACTTTATTAGGGTTTGACAACTCAAGTTTTCAAGGAACAGTCTGAACTATGTGGGTTTGTGCTACACCCAGAGGAGTGGATGGACAGAACTTCTCCCTGCCACTGCTGCACATGCCAGAGAAACTGTGAGACCCCTAACATGGCAGGGGTTGCTGGTGATGCTGACTGCACCACAGTGCCATTTTCTGTTGGGTGCACATCAGCTGTTCCTGCAGCCCTACAATTAATCTATGTCAAAACTTACTGCTATGCATAGCTGGTATTTCTCGGAGGAAAGGAATAAAGTGGACCGTTTCACAATTCATGCTCCAAGGAGTGCGTCCAAAGGTTGCCATGTGAGCTCTGCCATCGTTAATGCCAGTCTCTCTTTTAAAGCTGTCCTGTAGTTAGTGTAAACTTCTGGAAAACTCATGTCACTGATACTTAGACATTCTTTGCTTTCTAATGAATAAGATGCAAGACAACAGTGAACCTTCAGGAAGTCATATCACTCTCAGATCTAGAAGCAGCTACCGGATGATGGAGAGATCAAAGTGTTGTGCCAGTAGTCCTCTTTAAAAAAAAAAAAAAAAAAAAAAAAAAGGTTTGTAGAGGAGTCAGACATTCAGGGATACTAAGAAATCTGTTTCCCACATTGGTACTGCAGAGTATGGCCCCTTGGCTGCATAATAACCTTGAGAAAGCAGACCTTGACATCATGTACACTAGAGTCTTACTCTCAGTCAACAGAACTCATTTGGAATCTCATAAAGTTGCTAAAATTTGGAAAATGACAACAACAACAAAGCAAGCAAGCAACCAACCAACCAGCAAAAAACAAAAAACAAAAAAACACACAACAGAAAAAACCTATGAAGTAGGGTTTTTTGTTGTTGTTTTTTGGTTTTTTTTTTGTAAGAGCAAATACTTGTGGTTTCATTGGTAGGAATGAAAACATTCACTCAGTGGAAGTTCCAGGAGCTTAAATTTATCAGACTCTATAGCTGACCCCAGCAAGGTGTACCCCAGAGGCCAACCATTCTGCAGGCTGCAGAGTTCTGCAAGCTACTGAGAAGTCTAAAACTGAATCATGCAAAGATTATTTAAGCTGCTGCAAGTATTTCAGAGCCCAATGGTTTATCCCAAACTCCAGTGGTAGCCCTTAACAAACCTTCAGCATGTCCAAAAGAAATGTAACACAGGTTAGAAACGTTGAGCCTGAACTACATGCTGAGTGAATGCTGAGAGGCTGAGAACAGCATGGAACAGGCTCAAAGTAGCATATTGTTTGTCACAGAACAGCACGTTGATGTAGTAAGCTGGTACTGCCATTATCAGGGAGCCTCCCCAAACCTTGTGAATAAAGTAACATCTATGCTGATAATATTTAAATGTGGAAGAGAACAGGGATGCAATTTCAGAGGAGCTGTATCTGTCTGTGAAATGAGGCTGTCAGTCCACATAGCAGAGCAGAGCCTGGAAACATTTTTAAAAGCCCAAGTGTTTTACTCCACCAGTTTGTGAAATTTCTTTAGTCTTTCATTTCAAAAGTGACCCAGATTAGATAGCTCAGCTGAAAAAAAAAAAGGACTGACCTAAATGAACTGTTTCCTTTTGGCCTTCCTGTTTTGCAGCTATACCAAAAATGCTACATCAGTGCTGCTGCAGAGTGTTCTATTACAAAATTCTGATATGCAGAATCTCACCACTTTCACTCCACCACTTTTAGTCCTTTTTCTCCCTGGATACAGGAGTTACTTTATTCCTTTTTCCAGTAATATACTGTCAGTAACAGAGTTTGGAGGGCTTTTCACCAGTCCACCATACCATTGGTGGTATGAGTTAAATGCATGTGGGCAGTGGAGGAAAAGACAGAAAAGTAGAAAATAAATGAATACTAAGAATGTTTCAGGGAAGGAGAGGAAAAAGAAATATCCAGATAAGCACCTAAAGCTGCTCACATATAGAAGCTTGCATCAAATTTTGAAGCGTTCTGAACTTGCAAACATTGCAGGCCAGCCTCAATTAAAATCCATTCTGCATACCCCTAAACTTCATGTGAGAGCCAATGAGTGTCAAGTTTATGCTACTCCCTTGTGACATGTAGAACCATTGGTGATGCCCAATGGTAACCACAAGTTGACTTTTCTCTTTTCCCTTTCTCCCCTACCAGGGAGCAATTCCAGTCAGAGTTCAAGCTTGTCCTTTTCCTTGGCATGCGTCACCACGGCATTTTGTCTCAGTTTCTTCATCAACAAAATCCTTTTTGGATGGAAATAAAATAGAGAACCAACTTGACCTGGCTCAATAGTATCCTGACACTAACCAGTAGCAAGAATTCAACTTGTACAGAGTCTGTATGAGCTGGATTTGTGTTCTTGGTAAAGTCGGAAAGCAAACACAGTAATAGACAGTAAATAAACAGGTAATAGACGCTGGTGTTTCTTCATGTGAGTTGTTTTACTGGAGTCAGTAGGATTACTCATGAGTTGGGGAAAACTTCTAAGGGTTCACCATCTCTTTGGTTTCTTGTTTTTAGGCACTTCATCAGGAATGAGAAATTAAATGGCTATTTAATAAGAATGAGCTGCTTTAAAAGAGAAGTCGCTCAAGTAATTTAGTGATAAAACTACAAATCACTTTTCAGATGTGTGTTCACAGAATAATGCTTGGCATCTGTATTTCTGTATTTTGATAGGAATCCCAGCAAAAATACCTTATTCCATCTAATTGCTCCAAAATACTTCAACATTTATGGTTAGGGCTCACTCATTCTAAGAACATCAACATACTGCTTTTGATGGACACGATAGACCTGGAATTGGTAACAGGTACTCAGAGAGTGCTGCTGTCTTTATAACTGTTGCATCCTCTTTTAATGTGGTAGCATGTATAGAGATAGCTTGAGGTGAGCTAGTTGGTGGCCTGGTACTTTCACCTGGTTACTGCCCAAAATAGTCTGAGCCCGTGTCTGATCCCGCATGAAGCCCTGAGGAATGCTCACCCAGTGCATCCCTTGTAAACAGCAAGATATACAGAGAAAATTATACAAAAGTTGTACAAAGGGTGTCCAGTTGCTAAAGGAACCTGGCTAAAAAATGCATACTACATTCATACGCCTTCACTGAAAGTCGCTGCTAACAAGCTTTAATTGCCCCTGGCTGGCCTTGGTTGCCTTAGGGAAGATGCCCAACAAGCAGGATCTGGAAGGATGTTTGGGATGTGGGAGATAATACAGGGGAAAGGCAACTGGCGTAAAAGAGTGAACAAAAGACTGGAGAGCATTCATTTGCAATAGCAATTGGACAGCATGAAAATAGTTAAGAGAAGGAGAGGGGGAGGAGGCTTCAGAAGTGTTGTGGAGTTGAGGACACAAACATTGCATTTGATACAGTGAATGGTAAGTCAGAGATGAGTGTAGAGAGGGAAGACTGATCAGGGTAATGATTATTCTTGCAGGCATTGCAATGAGAGCAGGCTGTGTTAGAGAAAATAGAGGCAGACATTCACGAAGAAGGTGTGTAGCTTCATATAAATGAACCCTTCCCACTAAATAAAGCAGAAGAGTGTTGTTGTTCATCTAACCTTAAATGAAAGAGAGTGGAAGTGACAATTTGCCCTGAACCAATGCAGAAGAGTTACATAGACTTTCTGAGGAAAGTCTATGGGAAACAACAAAAGAAGAAGGGGTGAAATGGGTTGTTTACCTCATTTTTTCATGCTGGATTTGCTTGCATTTTCTTCCATACGGAGTCCTCATGGCAATGTCTGGGGCTTTTTGCTTTCCTCAACATGAAATTCTTGGATGTCTTACTTGCTGGTTTGGGGGTGTGCTAAGTTAAAGTGGAGAGCAGTTGAGAGTTAGGCTCATTCTGCAAAACAACATTTGAGTTTCTTGCGCTGCCAGTCACAGCAGGCCTCTACCCGCACATTCACTGGTGAACCCTGTCAGAACAGAACCACATCCCAAGACCCAAAACTGTACTCTCTTCAGTTGGAATAAGATCTGTTGTGTCCGGGAGACTGCGTGTATCTGAAGGCCTACAGTCTGGTCCACAGGCTGGCAGTCAGGCCCCTACCACAAGTCACAGTTCCATGGCAGGCATGACTGGGGCCAATCCACTGGAAATAGCTGCTCTGAAGCAGCCAGCAGCTGCTTGCATCAGGTTTGTTTTTGTGCTGAGCAGAGAAGGCTTTTGTTTTCCTAGAGACTACTGTCTTCCTGCCCACAAAACATCCACATCTTTACCCACGTAACAGATTAAGATACTGAAAGCAGAACAGGACGTAGTCAGGATTCTCCTTAAAGAGTAACTTTGGTCTTGCTTTATGTGTTGATCATTCTATATTGGGCTACTCTTTCACTCAGAATCAGCTTATCTGATAGTGCAGATGCAGTGGTGGTGCTGTAATAAACATATCATTTCTCTTAGTCTTAAAAAAATGCACTCAGTTTATGAATGTCTGTCAGTGGGATGAGGCATGCTGTAGAAAGCCAATGAGAATTAACTGTGATGTGAATTTCCTTTAAGGCTTGCTCCTAACGGAAAGAAGTACTGGTGAGTCACAGGATGGGAGTCTGGGTTGATGAGAGGTCCAGTCACGAGCAATAGCACTCTGTTCACATCACTTAATAAGCTTGTCATGTGTTGGCCAACTTACAAAGATACAATGACAGCTGTACAAGATTCCTTGTAGCCTCAAGGTAGTTCCTAGCAATAAAAAAGCAGACAGCAGAATGGGAGGAAGACTTGCAAATGAAAAGTTTTTATTCTGATTTTACAACCCTTGATTCCTCTTCAACCCTCTCTATTAAATTTTACTTTTTGTTCAGCAGCTAAATATAGGCCAATGCCACATTTTCAATGGAACTGCATTGTTAGAAGCTTACAATTACTGAGAAGAGAATTTCACCTTTGTGAACAGAATTTCACCTTTGTGTCTGCAAGCCTTTTATGCAGAAGCCTTAGAAATTAGAAAGATCCCTCCCTGAAGTACCATAGCAGAACCTTCTTACCCCAGGCTGCAGGCAAGCCCATAAAACAGATCATACCACAACACTGAAAGCAACAGTATGCAAAACTGCTTTTTGTGTTGACAGAGGTTTAGCGCTGTGACCTTAGTACACCTGCAGGAAAAACATGCAACTCTGTTCAGGCTGGGAGGGAGAGAGGGTGGTCTTATTAAAACAATCCTTCAGCATGAAAGTCTTCTATCAATGTGATGGTGAAAGTTGTCAGCAGTGGTTGACAATTTTCCACGCACTCACTGTGAGCTTATGGAACCATTTGGTGATGGAAAGTCTGGACCCTTCTGAAAGTTAAGTTCTTTCAATTTGGTTCAGTTTCTGATGTGGTTTCAGGAACTCAGCACTCTTACCTGGTTCTGAAAATCTTGGTCATATTGTGTGCCTATGTATCAAATTTTTTGAACTGTCTCTTTTAAATTGTCAATGCCCAATAGCACTGGAATACAAATTGTGGCAACAGCATATGCTTTCCTAAATAACTACTCACATAATTCTATTTAAAGAGTGGTTCCCACTGGTTCAGCTTAAGCAATCAAGGCGATCAAGTAAAAGCTGGCAGATGTTTCCATTTTGCTTGAGGGATTACTATGTCTCATAGCCTGCCAGGACCTAGCTGAAAAGAAAGTAAAGTGGAATGGATACCTGGCATGCAAAGTTGGATCCCTGGGGAAGAAAACTTTCCAAATCCTGCTACAATCAGTAGCTTGGCCACTGGAGATGTTGGATATCCCGGAGCTCTGTTGCTGTTTGCTGTACATTATTCGATATCAACAGTAGTTTCAACGAGTGATCTTGTCATTTCACCTTGCTTGACAGGAGCAAATCCCTTGGAACAAGCTGACATTGCCATCTTTCTGGGCCAGTTTGCCAGTGGATAAATGATAAAATCCATTCTGCTGTCAATCCATATCATAAAAGTTTCTTCTTGTGGGATTTCTTTTGGGAAAAAAAAAACCAACATCGTCACTATTGCTGAACAGTCGTCAGCCTAAGGTGTGGGTGTGTGTGTTTGAGAAACTGCAGTGAACTAGGCAGGGATGTCTTCCCCAGCCTGAACTCTGTATCTTACTTGCTGCTTGCTCATCTCTGAAGGCATACAACCACATAGTGTTCAAAGATTCTCTTTCCCTGGAAAGGTCTCATGCCAAGTACCCTCAAGGGAAACTATTTGGGGAATCCTTGGATCTCCTCTGATTGCAGCAGCACAGCACACTGAACTTCAGAGCAGACCACACAGATGGATAAAATGCTAGCAGAAGGAAACCCATGAAAGGAGGCTGCTAACTGAGATATCAGCAGAAATCATGGTTTCAAACATCTGAAGGCCTACGGAACTCACTGGAAGGAATGTCATTGGAAGCCAGTCACTAGTTTTTGAACCATAGTCTTAAAATAAACACATTTTTTTAGGTTTATTGATTTTCTCTTTGAGTGCTGGCAGTAGCTTATTTGTTTGAAGCTTGCTCTGTAGGGTTTGTGCGGCTGTCCCCAGTACCAGACGTGCTGGTGCTGTGAACAACCCACCCACAGAGCTGCTGTTCTTCAAGAGTGCCTGGCATGTCCTTGGTTTTGCTCTGCCCCTTTAAATACCAGAACCGTCTCCTTATCTATACATTTATCTGACTTTGAGGTCATATGACTGCAAATGCTGCAAACAACAAATGCCTTGTTCCTGCACACTTTCAAGGGAAGGGAGATTTTTGCGCCTTACAGTGAATCCTGGAACTTCCATAGGAACTGAGCACAGCTCATTTCCATCCTCATGAAATGTTACCAGCAGCTGTCACTTGGTTTCATTTCATTTCTTCCTCAGCACACTCTGAGGAGGGATAACATGTCAGCTTATCAGGAGTGTATCAGCTCCTACATGCTATCTCCTCTAGTTAGTTAAGGAAAACTACTGCTTTTGGTTACAGAAAAACTACTGAGAAATGTTGTCTGAATAACCTCTCAGTGTTAACTCTCACTCTTGCACCAAAGGGGCTAGAAACTTGTCATTGGCTGAGGTAGGCAAAGGAAAGGTGTGGATGCTGCTGGTGTTAAAGCTAAGCTTCCTCTCTGAGATCTCTGAAAGCCCTTAGCTGTGACAGCACATCCCTGCTCAGGAGTCCAGCACCAGAAGCTGCTCAGGAGATGGTGCCCTCTCACAGCACAGCTCCAGAAGTGCATCTCTGATGTTCCCATACACTTTTCAGCTCTTGGAACAGTTTAAGTTCTCCAGATGCACATGAATAAGACTTAAAGAGATGGAGGCTATACAAACCCACCCCAATGGCCATGCTGTTCATAGGAGATAAGCATGACAGAGTTAGCACTGTCCAGTGATTTGCATATGGTGGAGTGCAGAAAAAAAGTGGCCAAGAAATGCAGAAATGTTCACTCATAGACCTGCAAGAGATGACAGGAAGGGGACAATGGAAACAAAGAGACCAAGGAATGAACCTCAAAGTTGAACAGTTAAAAGAGAAATAAAAGGGAAACATCACTTCAGTGAATGTGATGCATTTCTGTAGCTGTATATTCCTAGAAACCGTACCGCCAGCCTCTGGGAGTTACACACTGTACAATTGCATAGCAAATTTCAGCTTATGCTCTGAACAGTTCACAACCTCAGTGGTATATAAAACTATTGATCCTCCCTTCAGGCTTAGACAGTGGCATAGAAGGTGGCAGTAATTTGCTAAAGACATCTGAGAGAGGCCAAAGAACCCAACATCAGAGTGGCTGAGCTCTACTCCAGCTGCTTTGAGGATAAACCAGCTTTCTAGAAGTTGACTCTTTGTCATTACAAGGGCCAAATATATGCCATCCCTTTTCCTTTAGGTTTGCTTTGTCTGTCTGCTCTTAATAAGCATCTCAGTTTGTTTTCTTTTCTATGATTTTTAATGATTATAAGGCAAAGGATGTTTTAATTGTGTCTTCTTCCAAAGAGCAGCACAGGATGAGCTAATACACATCCTTGGAGGCTACTGCAACTAGAAAACAGGAACCATTAGAATGCTGCCTGGCTTCCAGAGCAGCAAGCAAAGTGAAGAAACACTAGAGCAGGAAGCAGAAATTCAGTCTAAATGCAAATTGATGTGTGACGCTACAAAGTAGAAGGCAACTATTGTGAAAGACTGGAGCTCTATCTATTAATTTTACTTTTGTTTGCTTGTACAATGTAGGCTGTTTCTTTATTCCCTTTTGTTCTCTTTCAAAACAGAGAATAAATTTGCTGAGAGCTTGAACATGTGAGCCTTTGAAAAAAGCCCTCATACTTAGCAGAATACAACCATACCTTTCTCATGCATGCAAAATATAAGATACTCCATTACCTTAACTTCATTTGTCTTTTCTCCCAACATTTCTGTGGCATTCAGTAGAAAAAGGCAGCTGTTGTATGAGTGGCACAGTAAGTGCTAATTCAATAAAGTATTAAAACAGTCTGCATCAAACTTGGGCAGCAATGATCAACAACATACTTCCTTCTGTATTCCTTAGGAGCCACGTGCATTTCTGTATCATTTGGTAATAATGCATAAAGCATGTTCTTTATGTAGTGTTGAAATATTATGCCATGGACAATGACATAATATCATAAGAAAAACCTCAAATAGCATTTCCAGAGGGTAGCACAGTTAGCCAGTTATGTCTTGACATCAGAGCCTGGACAGCAGCCCTGAAATTGTCTCAGTTTAGGAATATGTGAGAAAACCCACTTGGGTCAATATCCTAAATAAAAATCAATAGTCATTTATATATGTTTCCTAAGTGACTGCCTGCTTTAAGTTACCTGCTCAGGCTCATTAAGAGACTTTGGCAGCATTTAACAGTTACCAAATGAGAGTGCCTTTCCTGGGAGCGGAGGTGTGGTTTTAGCAAGCATGCAGCCACTTCTACGTCAGTGCAGGCAGAATATTTTTGTCCTCTCTGAACCCTTTAAGTAACACATGCCAATGATGATTCTTGCAGACATGTTCAGCCTCCCTGTGTTTAATGATGGAAATAGGGAAGAAAGGATTTTTCTTAGAGTTCAATTGTACCTTAATGACAGCCAGATGCCTGGCTGCAAAGGGCATTCTGGAGGAGCAGTACCACAGTTGGGGGAAGGCTCTGTGTGCGAATGTGTCAAACAAGGTGTAATCTAACACTGGCCCTTCAAGGAAAGAGTCAGTCTGTTGTTCACCGGGGAGGGAAACTTGATAACAGAACCAAGGAAACCACATCATGTGTTACATCTTTCATGCAAGTCTTTATGGATGTGATCAAATACAAGGAGCTGGCTTACATGGTTGTGTTGCTGGCAGCGAGGCAAGAGTTTGAGAGTATATAGAAAGGAATTACTAAAAGTAATAATGCCAGGGAATGGCTGGTGCTAAGGACCTGACCTCTACATCATTCCTTTTTCAGGAAGATTTAGGTCAAATTTCTGTTAGTCTGACCCATACACTGAGTAGGACCAGAGCATACCTCCCACTTTAGTGTCATCTGGAAGTCATTGTGTTCACACATCCCGTCGGTGCTCTATGGTATGAGCTGAAGTGCTGTCAGGGACAGGAGACTTGCTTCGAAAGCATGCTACTGATTCAGACCGAAATGCTAGTGGGGACGTGCCCTGAGTGTTTTCATTTCATGTACTCTGCATTGGAAATTAACCCTAGGATGGTTTGGCAATTGGCTGAAGCTATTCCAGGATTGTTAGCAACCTCACTTGGCAGCCTAAGGACAGTAGATAAATTCCCAGCAGTCAGGAAAAGAGGGAAGCTAGCTTCAGGAAATCCCTGATGTTTTCCTGATCTATCTACCTGAGAGCGCATAGAAGGTAAGATGATGTAGAGGAGCAGCTGAAAGAGAAAAAGAAAACAATCATCAAATGTGATCCCACTGTGTTAAGGCCTTTGAAAAGGAAACACAGCACTACCACTGATGCTACCAAAACAATTGAAACCACAAACACTTTGGAAGATAGGACTAAAATCCTGGATGATCTTGACCCAGTGAGCAACAGTATGAATAAAAAGGGTGAAATTCAGTTGGTACAAGTGCAAGGTCTTATATTTAGCAATAATCAGCTACACAAACACCAGCTGGAAAAACACTGGCTCAGCAGAAGTTCTGCAGAGGAAGACAAGGGGCTGGTAGTCGACAGTGCAAATATGTTATCTGCCTACAGAAAAAGCAAGTGCTGAGTGTCACGAGCAAGTCACGCAACTTAGTCTTTCTGTGTGAGTTGTCACTAACAAAACCCCAGCTGGTAGACACAGCCTTCCACAGTCCATCACAGTTTGAGCGTGTGGGTAAACTGGAGAGACTCTCAGAAAAGGCCTTGAAAACTGTGGCCTATAGATGGATTCAGCTGAGGCTGTCTCACAGTCTTCCAAGGGAGAGTTGACACTGGTCTTCAAACTCATCACAGGCCAACAAGTAGGAAGGGAATAAGCTGTGCTCCATATATTCACTGTAGAGTGGTGTGATGGGAGCGATGGTCTTCGGAAGGCAGAAGGACTTAGACATGAGGAAAATATTACTGTTTGGGATTATTAAACACTAGAATAAGCTGTCTAGGAAGACTGTAAAATCATAATCACTGGAAGTTTTGAAGACTGGGAATGCTTGAAATACTGGTGCTACATGTTGGTATAGCTGGTTCTGCTTACATTTTGGAGATGGAAGTCACGACTTCCCAAGTCTCTTCCACTCTCCAGCTCTGTGTTTCTATCAGATGACACAGATGCCCTTCCCTCCATACAGCTAGTCCGTGCTGTTGGCCAGCCTACACCCGGGGGACGGCTACAAAACTAGGTGTCCTGATTTCCAGAAAAAAAATCATTCTCCATTGTGGAAGGCATGATGCTGTTCTACAGCACATGTCGGGCTGCAGCATTTGCTTTGGTGTTTGTACAATACCTGAAATCTTCAAGTATTACAAGGAAACCCTTAATGGTTGCAGGACGGGCTTTGAAGCATTGCCAAAGGGAAGAATCTTTGAAAGCGATCCTCTATCACAATGCAAGAAAAATAAATCACTGCCCATTCTTTGAAAAAGTAATAATCTTCTTCTCTTTGTAGTGTGTCGCTTCCAGCGAAACACAAAATACTGTTAGACTGTTACCACAGGTTCACAAAAACTAAAATGCTGCATCAGCTACATAGCATTGAAGAAAAAAAGAATAAATAAAAATGTGAACATACACAGCTGCCTGTACCTTAGGAGGAGCAGCTCACTTTGTTTAAAGTAGTGACACCACTTGCATCTCTCTGCTGTTGCAGAAGGTTTGTGCCCAGGTACAGCAACTTGAAATGAACATTTGGAATCTCATCTCTCTCCCCTTTTGCCCACTCTGGTCTTGCATATGCAGTACAATTTAGCTGCTCCTGCAGCAGCATCCACCTCCACAAGCACCTGGCATGATGATTTGCCATTCTGTTCTATCCATCTTACTTGTGCACTTTACCTGGTTATTTTTATTCTCCTCTACCCAATGCTTACAAGGCCTTCAGATGGAAAGAAGCTTGGTATGAATGATTTCTACAAACTGCATCTTAGATAAAAGTTTGGTAAAGGCCAGCAGTATGCCTGGATTTGTGGATCCAAGGTGCCAACAGTAACCTATCAGCAAATCTGACAGGTGAAAAATATGGGTCAAAAGAACTTAATGGATAAATGGATATATCTTAGTGGCAGTTTTCCATGGCATTTTTGCACTCTTTTTTTTTTTTCTTCTTCTGGTATCTGGCCTTTTCAAAGGTTGCATCTGGGGCATGACATTCTCGTACTGAGTTGTATTTAGCCTTATATAACAAGCATGTACTCTTCAGGCAAATCAAACACTTCCCTTATAAAAAAAATGAATAAAGCAAGCCCACTGCCAAATTATTAGAAGAATTATTAGAATTACTAGAAGACCTTCCTGAGGAGCATCCATCAAAACTTTGTATCCCAAGCTGGATGCTACCCAACATGGAAGCAGCACACAGACCACTGAACTGCAGCACCTCCTCTTACCTGGCCTTACTGAAGTACCCCATTCTGCTGGGAGCCACACCAGGCTGACCAGATCACGTTTCAGCAGGTTCTGCCTGTAAGTCACTGCGATCCCACCTCCCACATGCTGCACTGCTGATGAGGAACACCTGTCATCATTGCTTACCTCTTGCCTCGATCATCAGTGCGTGAGCAAGGGAAAGGGCAGGACTATATCTCTCCCAGTGGCATCCACACCAGCGGCCACATCGGGACGGCACTTTCCAGACAGGACATGCAGCTACACTGGCTGCAGCCACGCAAGGCTGGGAAGGGCAGAGCTCTCCCTTTTTCATTAAGTGTATTTATAAACACGCAGTACACAAGCATTTTTCCTTTCTTTGCAGTGACGGGTGATTATATGTCTATGAAATGTTTTCATTTATTTGGCGCCAGGGTAATCAAAATCAGTTGAAACTGTGGCAGTGAAGGGAAAGAAAACAAGTAGGCGTGGGACCAACTGTGCCTCTCTCTCCCTGGGCTGTCCAAGGGTAGTAGCTGGCAGAAGTGCACCCCTCGCAGATGAACATCTTATTCAGCTGGTAATTGTTCCCAGTCAAGCTCATGGCCTCTGTCCATTAAGGATGTAGCCCTGCATAACTTTAAAAGCAGTCAACTCTGCTCTGGAAGTGCTGTGGGAGTGTCTGAGCCAGTATGTGCGTGACTCCGCTTAGGCAGAAAAGAGCTGGTCCCAGAAAACCTTTGTGAATGAAATTTTCATGCTTTCATGTCTGCCCCACTGCAGATTCTGGGTCAGTCCCTGTGATCTCAAACATCCGGTTTGGATGGGTGTTTTCCACTACATAGATGCAGAAATATTTCCATTATAAGCTTTCAATGGCTCTGCATAGGCAAGAGAAGGGGATGAGCAGGAGACTGGAGTTTAGAAGGCTGTGGCAATGGGGTTGATTAAAAAAAAAAAAAAAGAAAAGAAAAAAGAAAAACCTTCAGAAACATAAAACCCACCAAATTTCTGTCTGCCAGTTAAGGAAAAAAAAAGTCGAACAACAAACCAACACTGTATATTAATCTTTTCAAAGCCAGATGGCAAAGATTTCAGCAGTAATGTTTCTGTTTGCACTTCTCCCCTCCTCCTTCCCCTATCTACTCATTACTGAAGCTAGCTGTGTCCCTGTGCATTGGCTTCCCCAGGGACTTCCTGAGGCATCCCCGTTTCCCTCAGGAAAAGGAGCCTTCCATGTACCCCCTCTGGCATCACACAAGAGTAATGGAGCTGGTTGCTGACCGCATTTGCAAACCTCATGCCTGCACACCATGGCATCATGGAAAAGGCTGCACTGCCTCTGGTTGCAATGCAGTGGTGGGTAAATTGGGCTGCAGAGGTCACTTGCCTTTTCTCCCACCCCTAAGCAGTTGGTTCCCTCTGAAACTCTCCTGGTCTCCAGTGGTAAAAAGCGAAAACAAGACAGTAGCTTTACACACAGCGTTGTGATTGCTTGAACCACAAGGGATAAGCAGAGAAAAGCTGGGAATTCATCATTTTTCTGCATTCAGAAGATAACAAAATAAAGCCAGCAATTCAACCACTAGGGTCAGAAAGGTTCGAGGAAAACACCTCTTCTCTCCCTCCCACTCAGCTTTCCTTTATTAGGTCCTGGGAAGCAGCTTAAAAATACCCCCAACTTCCCCCTCAAAACAGTTGTTCCTCTTCCATTTCTCATTACTGTATATGTATATACATAAATATATGTAAAACAAGACTCTAAGCTCTCTAGAAGGTCTCTTTTCTGCTGTTCTCACACCTCATTCTGCATTAAGAGAAATCATTGAGCATTTCTTTTTTTTTTTTTTTTATTAATAGAGCAAAACCACATCCCTGAAAAGCAGCAAGAACACAATATTCACAGCCACTGCTGTGTTTTTAGAAGAGAGAGGGGAAAAAGAAGAGAAGAAAAAAAATTGTCTTTTGAAGCTGGTTATCTTCTCACTTCCGGAGAATTTGGTGAACTATCGCATTTTCTGGGTAAAACTCTCTTCCTCAGAACACAGCGTGTCATCTCGCTGAGGCTACTGTGCTTCAGAGCAATGATGCAGATGCTGCCACTTAGGAAAATCTGGCAGAACAGCTGGCAAGCATACTACCGCTCCCCTGGCCAGCCAAATGGACGGCAAAATGACAGGGGGTAATTTATATGGAGGGACTATTTCAGCACCTAATATTATTGGCTAGTAGTACGGATGACCGTTTGCAGAGAATTGACTACACTTCCTCTTCAAAGATGTATTAGCCAGCATGTGCACTCCAGAGGCTCCCGTCTAATCTGTTTTTCTTTCTGATAGAAGGAAAACACCTCTTGGCATGGACTTCTAGGGACTTTTGTCTCTGTGCTCACAGCTTTCAGTGTGACAAAGCTGTAGGAGCAGGGCACACCAGCAGCATTCCAATTGACTCCACTTGTCAGATCTCTTCATAAAAGCAAATGCATGTTACCCATCTGGTGACCTGCAAGTAAATCATCTATCCATCTGTCTATGTAACATTAACTGGTTAACTTCAGGTTAAAGAAGCTTCGGGTTGTCTACTGAACAGCCAAACACGGTGCCTGCCCAGCTAGCACAGTTCAAGTGAATGAGACTTCATGCATGCAAACACGCAAAAGAGACAGCAAAAGCAAGAGTGAAACCAGTTAGGCTCCAAAATCTCTCGAAATACAGCGTGATCGTGGACAGCTATGTTTGTTCATATGTTTACAGATATATATTCAAATTATTTACATTCCTCTAAAACCTCTCTCTGACTAAATATAGATGGAATAAAAGACACCAGAGCAGGTAAAATTAACATGTACAGAAAAGAGCTTCATGAGACAGTCTGGTATTCAGAGCAGTAGGATTTCAGTCATCACTTGTACATGTCAAAATGCAGAAACGTTTGTTTCATTACCCCCACCTTGGAGCTGGAGCAGTTGCCTGGGAAAAATCTCATTGCATGGCTAAGTACAGAGAGCCCACCTCTCCCCCTGCCTTTGCCAAACAAAAAAAAGATGCCTGTAAATAAGACAATGGCTAAAATATTGGGCCTGAATTTTCTACCAGGCTAACATAAAACAGCAGTGGCTATGCTGACTTGCAAACCTTTCTACTTCTCTGCCTTGGCTCATCCATAACTCAGATAAGGACCGCAAAACATTTCTGCCTTGTACAGGAAATATATTTGTATTCACCTGGAAAGTGCTATAGGTGTCATGTATTACCTGTCAAGCAAGTAATTTTAAATGATGCATGTGTAATGTTTACAGCAAAGGAAAATACTGTGGGGGCAGACTGAACTGCAAAGTTACCATGGCTCTACTAGCATTACAACAAATTATTTCAGCTATGAAACTGTGTTTCATAGTGCACCGGAGTTCTGTTAAGTCTGATCAGAAGCACACAGGTTATCCATGAGATTTTAAGTGCTTAATTAAACTCCATATTTATAGGTATCTTACGAAAATTGCAGTATCACTATATTCCATCAGCATTGTGGTCCAAAGACAACCTATATCTCCATCACTCTACCTCTCTTGCAGAGGTATGCAGATGTCAATTGGAGACCCAAAGCATTTTCTGTTGACCTTGTGGGCAGTTAACTTTCATGTAACTGTAGAGTGGGATGAGGATGAAATATGAGACAGAACTTTCCACAGTTTTGTCTTGTGGACCTAACCAGATATTCAATATTATCTGAATGTGACTACTTTGACTAAGCATCTTTCTTATGATGGCTTGCAGGAAGAAAGTATGGCAGCGTGAGCTCCATCTCCAGCAGCACTGCTTGCTCTGAGCAAGTGGTGTCCAAGGGCAGCAGCATGCAGCATGCAGCAATCTTAACATCTAAAGCCTGCATGAGACTTCGAGTGTTTTACAAATTGGTTTACTCCACATTTCTGTGAGATATGTAGAAGTTATCCCACCAAGAGAAAAGGAAGTGATTTGCTAAAGGCCAGAGGAAAACTCGTGTTTGAACTCTTTAAGCAATTACTGGAATAAAAGCAGCCTTCCAAGTGCCAAGATTTTCTTTTAGATGCCTGAAGCTCCTGGGAAACCATGCACTTCTCTCATAATGAAACTTTACAAAAGCTGTCACCAGTGCGGAGAAGTCATTACCGAAATGGCGTTAAAGACAATTTTCTGTAAACAGTTTTTGTCTTGCTTTTATTCTAAGACAGCCATCATGTTACATTTAAGCTGCAGGCAGGAAATACTATTGCTGTAAACCACTCCTTCTTGCCTACAGTTGTAAACTACAAAGACTCTCTCCTTACCCTTTTGCAATCTAGAAAAGCCCAAGCTGAATCACAAGTACAGCCCAATGAATATTTTTGCAGAGTTTTTGGCATTTCAGCATAGGGGTAAAGGGCAAACCAGTAAGTAGTGTATCCTCATGAATGATAGTACATGGGCATAACATGTTGGTTATTTTCTTTTGTACTGACAAAGCAATCTTCATATTCTTTAAATTCTTGATCTTGTTTTTATTTCTTATTTCACCCTCTTCTCTGTCTTACTTTTAGATTCCTTTCCCTCTCTGGTGGGTCTCCTTTTTCCTTTGCTTTGCTTTTTTTCTTTTTTTTTTTCTTTTTTTTTTTTTTTTTTTATATATATATATATATATATATATATATATATTTTAAATCAACTTCTACCCTGTCTGGGGCAAACGTCTGTGGTGGGCCATCTGCTCTGATGAAGACCAGTGAATTGGTCTGAGAAATCCTCTCAATTACCTTCACTTGAGTGAGCACTGCAAAATGATTATAGGGTGGGGAATTTCATATTTTCCCAAGACTTTGGTAATTGTTATCCGTGAACTCCAGACAATCTAATTATACTGCACTTTGCATTTGAAAGATCTGTTCTGCAACAAGAAAGTTATGTTTAAAAAAAAATAAATAAATGTTTATCTTATAGAAAGTGCAACTGTATCACTTCTATACCAAAACACACTGAGTGTGCTAGATAGGGGCCAGAAACCACGTATCTGAAATCTCTGCAGCAGAGGAGTATTCCCTCCTGTATTCCTGCTCCAGGAATGAACTCTTACATTTGGAATTTGCTTCCTCCCAGAGTTCATTAGATCTATCCTTTGGGGATCTGGAGGGCACCATAGCAAGGAGACCTGCCTTGGCAAATCCCTGGGTTCTGCTTAGCTCATTGTTATGAGGAGACATGAAAAATAAAGTGGGGTGGTTGTTGGGCCAAAGTGTAAGTGGCTGACTGTTATTCAGTTGAATTGCCAACATGTATGTTTAAATATGGAGAAGTGCCCAGAAACAGTTTGTCCTGTGCAACATAAAGGTCCTAACACAAATATATATGTAATTGTATAAATGTACATTCACATATGCATATCCTTTCCTGCTGTCTGTCCATCTCCTCCAAAAATGACTAAGAGTTCATGAGAAAGAGAAATCATTTTCATCTTGTGCTGGGTGATGCACATTAATGATACGCATCTCTAAGAAGCACCGCATCATTTACACAGAGTAGACTGCTGTGTTTTTTCTGAGTCACCTCCTTGTTCTCATCACCAGCTTTATGCCTTGTAGCCTGATGCTTTTCTCTCTTCAAATGCCTTGGCATTTCTCAGTCTGCATCCCTCCTCACTTTCATGTTCTCCAAGTTCCTGTCCTGGCAGCCTATTTCCTCTGAGAGATCTCTCTGGTTATGGCCTGGGTTATATTCTTTGTTTTGCGTAGCTAGGATTATACTTACAGTTGGCTGTACTTCACAGGGTCTTGTTTTGTTCCAGACTCTGCCTTATTGGCATCACTTCTTCTCTATCCTAAGGCTGAGAGGAACATATTCAAGAAGTCAGTCATAACCAAGTCAACAGAACTGGGGAAAGTTATAGCACCAATTAGCTTGCTTCCTTTCCATTTCCAGGTTCATTTTCAGGTTGCACACCCTCTTCTTTGCCTTGAGCCTTTCTTCCATCTCATTTGCTTGTACAAAAGTAGGAGTCAGCAACTTCAGGAAAAATCTGGGGCCCAGTGTCTATAGGAAGAGAAACAAAGCAGAACCGGTACTGTAGCCATGTGAGGTGAATGAAAGGGAAGAAAGAAGGAAGTACTCACCCACATTTTGTGGAGGGAATGGAGGCAAAAAGAGAGGAAATCACTTATACATGGTTTCATGGGAAGCAGCTTGACAGGACTTTTTGCAAGCTGGCAGTGAAGCAGACTGCTGTGTGCGTTGTCTGGCTTCCTGTTGCTACCTGAAGTTTTGACAGACTCCTAAGGTTATCACGCAGTGAATTTAGTCCATCCAGCCAGCAGATTATAACCAAAAGATACATCTTCACATCTTCACATAAGATGTGTTCTTATTTTAGCTGTCTTTTAATGTTGCTGCTGCTGTGCTTTTTGTATGAAAAGAATTAGTGCAGACTCTTTCTTTCTGTGTCTCTGATGAATGAGATGCAAACACAAATACAATAAAGGTCAGAATTTCACAACCAAACTTCAACACAGAAGAAAGTATTGTTAGAAAGCAGGATGTTTGCACACATATTTGCATGGTCATGATGCAAATGACCTTAGGCATTTTGCTTAAGGAAATTACAAATTTCTAGTAGAGAGTCACAGAGCAATTGGGATTAAAAAAAAAAAAAAGAAGAAGAATGAATAGATACAATTCCTTTTAACTAACTGCAGTCACACGTGCACCCAGTGAACCACCTTTGAAAAAATGCTGTGAAAACTGCAGGCCAAATACATACTAATGAGAGAGGTGATGTTTTCCTGAATCCCTTCTGGGGAGGTCACTCTGGCTCACATCTGAGCAACATCTTGGATAGGGATAAGATTCTGCTTTGCATGAGCTAAAGCAACAGTAGTCTGTTTCCAATAATTGAATGTGCGTGAATCTATTGCAACTCCCCAGCGCAAGGCCTGTGAGGACCCCTGCCTTGTCCTTCCACTTCTTTTCCTCTTGTTCTAGCATCCAGCTTCAGATTAAAACTGGAACAGAGGACTCTCTGCCTAGAACAGTTCAAAACTGAATGTTTCTCTCATCCTCTAGCTTGATCCAGGACTTACATGAATCCCTGGATCTGTTTCTAAAAGAAAATCAGGAGGTGCTTGGGCAGTCTGATGGCAACCTTTAGAAAAATTCCTTTTTATAGTGACCTGTAGGGTATACATTTGACTTCTGCAGTGTTGTGCTATATTCCCTTGCTCAGCAGAGACATACAAATTAGATGTTCGGCACCTGAGAGTGGAGGTGCTTCAATGGCTGCCCTTCATGATGGCTCAGTCTGGAAAGCAGCCAAACCTTCTCCATCAAACACACCAGTCATGAGGCAAGCTCTCAAGAGACACAGGAGAGAAAGGAATGGGAAGCAGCTGTTTGAGAAGGACTGAAACTGAGAGGGTGAAAGAGGGAATGAAAGGGTAGACCAAAATCGTTGTGGTTCTGCTTCCATTAGGTCTGTGGTCTAGACAAATTTTCTTTTTCTACATATCCAGGATTATCCAATGCTGATGAAGCCAACACACGTCTGACTTTTCAGTTAGTAATTCTCTCGCACCAAATCTTACAAACCTCCATTACCAGGGCAAATGGATAGGAAATGGATGGGAAATTTTCCCTTACTGGCTTCCATTCCTCTTCTTAAACTGGGTTTAGCATGTGCAGATGCTAAGATGCCAGGGGTATCCCTTATCATGAAACTTCAGTGCAGCAGGACTGGGACATGACTGAGGGCTGCCATTGTGGGTGTGAACCAAGAAGGAAAAGCATCAAGAAATCTGCCAAACATTTTTTGGTATTTGGCTAGTTGCTGTGGATGGCAATATGAAAGGTATGGTCTGCTCAGCATATTCATACCTGCCTGTGGCAGTGAGTAATACATTTTTGTTATCTCAATCTATTCAGTTAGAACATGGGGACTACACCCCCCATAACACCTATCACAGTTGGATGAGTGAAGTCTTTATTTCTCTGACTTTGCACATCCTGACTGTTCCTATTGTATTTTCCTCCTGACCCTCATTTCTTTCAAGCTGACAACAGTGCACAGGATTACTTCCTCACCCTTGCCTGGAAGGTGAGGACATCTGAATTTCATTTCTTTCCACCAAAATGCTCCTTCCTCCAGAGCTAACCCTCAAGCACTGGGGAGATAACCAAGATGCAGCTAAGTGATCTTTTGAAGGAAAAGGAAACTATACCTTGACTGCACTTTATACCAGATGTATGCCATGTAGATATATTAGAGTGGCAGTGGGCCCAACATAATATATCCTGTCTGTTAGCCCAATTTATAAGTTTGAGCATGGTACTACACTAACCACAGCCATGTGGTTTCCAGTGCAGTCAGCTTATGAATACATAGCTAAGACCATGAGCAAACCACTGTATCCGTCTGAAAGAGACATAAGGAGAGAGGAAAAATGCATTAAAAGCCCTGTCATGTTCGTATCAAAGACTACATATCTTCATTTAGCACCTCACTCCTTTGCTGCATGTGCAAGTTTTACTACTGTGAAATAATTTAGATGGAACATTTATTGGAATGGAGGCTACATCTCTCATGGGGATAACTGGAGGCTTGATGGTCACAAAGAATATTCACCAAGATAGTGCTGGAAAAATGTCCTTCTTGCATCTCCACCAAAGATGTTACAAGAGACACGTGGTGTATCTGTAACTGCAGCTGGCCCACTGTGCAGCAGGTAAGTTGTGCCCTTCATGCACCTCTTACATATTTCACTTGAAGAAATAAAGTGAAAATCCTTTTTTCTTCTCACCATAAAGCATAGAAGATGGAGGACATTATCTGACTGAGTAGCTTTTTGAGAAGTGGGAAAGCTGGGTGTAAGATCTCCTGCGGATAGCACAAATGAAAGGATAAAGGAAGCAGGATGTACCAGTATCTTTGTCAGGCTCTAGTTTTCAGCAGGGAATTTAGAAATCCACACACCTAATGCAAGGAGTAACAGTTTCCTGAATGTCAGGAGGCTTCCTTGCAGGCTGGGATCATTCTGGGGAGTAATCAGCTCAAAGCTAGTGATGATTTTCTCCTTCCATGTGTCTCAGAAAAACTGGTAACCTGCCAGCTGGAAAAATAAAGAGAAGATTTTCAAACTGAGGTCATTCCCTCAAGTGGTTCTCAAGGCATGTTGCGACGGGTGTGCTGCCCTTACATAAGGTACATCCCTGAGAGTCTGTTTCCCAGAAAGTGTGCTGCTAATTAAAAATAGATTCAGGACGGCTGAGCCTCTACTCTGCTCCTAACAGCAGCTATTACTTCTCACAAGAAGAACTTCAGCTGTGTGACAAAATCCCGAAGGCATCAATTTCTGCTTTAACCTCAAACCTTCAGACTTACAAACATCTCTTACAAAACTCTGGTTTAGTCTCATTGCTGTCCTATGGCAGGTTCTTCAGTCCTCAGGGAGGCTCTGCACTGAGTAAAGAAGCTCACTACTAGAAAGGAGTTCCTACATCAGGGACACGTGTGACCTCTAGTGTGTGTAGGGCCCTCACCAGCCCACCATGTGTTTGGTGGCACTCCCACGAGCACAATTATTAGAGGTTATGTCTGGGTTTAAGTCCTACACTGCAGCATGGCTTGACCATGAAATTATGCACAAATATAAATGAAACTAAGGGGAAAAACAAACCCTTGCTCATACTGCACAATTCACTTTCCATCTCCTTTGAAATATCTCCATCACTTTTCTTTGCTGTTCACTTTCACCTGCCAGATGATCATTCTTACTGAGCACAATGAGTTGCAGCAAATAAAAAGAAGCCACAATTTTTTTTAGAGTGACTTCTGACGAAAGAGGATCATGGCTAATAAATTACAGATTCCTGAATGAATGCCGCACTGTTGGCTGATAAGCCAATAAAAGACACAGTTTAGCACTTCAAAAAATGATCGGTATTATTGTGAAATACTATAATAACGCATGACCCATTTTTTTCTTCATTATTTATTTTGTTACTTTGGACGTTTTCAACTTCCCCTGAGGACAGCGCTGTGATCATTTAATGTAGACATTTTCTTTTTCAAACATATGAAAAGATTTTATACGGAATGCATTAAAAGCAAAAGCACAGCTGTAAAGAAAAGCCTGCATCCTAACCTTTTTGATGACTGGATCTGTGTGTCTGACTTTATTGGCAGGCCTAATATCTGGGTTGTCCATCAAGCTGTAAACTTGATCTGATTGAAGGTTTATTTTTGCAGACAGAGGTCAGGCCATGGGCTGCTGCTTTCCCTTGGTAGGTGCTTTCCAAAGCACCATTAGAATCATAGAATCTTCTGAGTTGGAAGGGACCTCTGAAGGCCATCTAGTCCATCTAGATCAGGTTGTCCAGAGCCTGATCCAGCCTCACCTTTAAAGTCATCAGGGACGAAGCATCAGCCATCTCTATGGGCACCCTGTTCCAGTGTCTCACCACTTATTGTAAAAGCCTACTTCCTTCTATCCCATCTAAGTCTCCCCTCTTTTCATTTGAAACCATTTCCCCTTGTTCTGTAACCCGTGGGGGACACTGCTGGTCACTGATCTCCATCCAGACACCACTCTCTGGACTTATCCTGCAGACAGTTCTTCATCCATTGAACAGTCCACCCATCAAATCCATATCTTTCCAAATTGGAGAGAAGGATGCTGTGAGGTATCATGTCAAATTGATTTCATGCCTTACTGAAATCAAGATATATAACAGTGGCTGTTCTCTTGTCCACTGATGCAGTGACACTATCATAAAAGGCCACTAGGTTGGTCAAGCAGGTTGGTCAGGCATTACTTAGTGTTCGACTAATCTTTGTGAGTTGGATCTCCTCAGTTATGTTACGGCTTTGACCTCTGTCCTCTAATAACATACTAGAAGTATTGCAATCTCTTATATCCATTTTGTACAGAGAGTAAAAACAATCCACTTCAGTACTCAACACAAGTAGTTAATGTGCTAGTGGTAGTAATAATAATAACTGTCTAATAGGCAGCTTTGCTTTGGAGAATGCTTGTATTTTGCACTCATTTAATTTAAGAGTCTTGTATTTCTTCTAATGACTGGAAAACTTTTGAGGAGTTCTAAAATTCAACATTTTGAATGCATTTTTGCCATTTTTATATTTTAAAAAAATACCCCACATTTATTTCTGAGCTGCACTAAATCTGTTCCTACTCAACCATGCCTTCCTTCTGCATCAAACATGCTTTAGATATTCGTCTAATTTTTAATGTTTGCTCTCTCCTTGGAAAATTGTCACAGGGCTCTCTCCTTGGAAAGAGGTCAACCAGAGTAAATATTTTGGACAGAAATGATGTTCTGCAACTATTCTGTGTGGTTCCCCATGTGCAAGGTACTCTACAATAAATATAACCTTATTATAGAATAGTATTTCCATGTTTCTGCCAGCTCAGTTGTAATGAATCAATATTGTCTTTCCGTTTGTCTCTGGACATATATTACTACTTACACTTTTTGTGCCTCTCATACAGACTACAATATTTGGTAAATACATAGCAAACAATACCAAAGCTGCAGCTTCTGATCTAAAATAAAACAATGAACTTACACTGGTCAGTAGGCAGCACCTACTGAGTGCTACGTATTTATTTGTATCTAAGTGAAGAGTCCACCCAGAACCACCAAGGCCACCTCAGAGTTCTCAGTAAGTCAGTTTTGATTCTCTGCTGTCCTTAGAGACTTACAGGATCTGAGTCACTCAGTGACATCAGTCTTAGCAGACCTAAATCTACAGAATTGTCCTGATCTCCCTGAGGATGGGGAGACCAAGTCAGTACCAAGAGATCTGGGAGTGCAGAAGGGCAGTGGGATTTCCAGCACTGAGTAAGTTGGGTATTGCTCAGGGACATGACCTACTCAGCATTGCTGGAGTTGTTACCAAGGCTGATTACCAAAGGTAGTTGGTGTTCAAGTCTATTTTCCTACGTGGGAACCTTTAGGGAGGTTTTATCCTTTCCTTCATTGCCCACCATTTCTCTAGTTAAAGAATACCTCAGAGCCAGAAAACTCCTGAGCAAAAGGTATCTAACCCACAGCAGCACTGGGGCTGTATAGAGCCACGCAGAACATAAGGGCAGTGAGGTTTTGCATAATGACCCTTCTACCCTTCTTGGCACTGATTATATGTTTTGAAGGGCAGAGCTCAGCTCTAAAATTGAACGGTTTTTTTTTTGTTTGTTTGTTTGTTTCTTTCTTTCTTTCTTTCTTTTTTTTTTCTTTTCCTTTTTCCTTTTTTTCCCCTGGAGCTTTTGTAACCTCTTTTGTGGCTGTTTTATTTGTTTCTTCCCATGTTAGTTTCCTCCTCTTCACAGGTTCTGCTATTGATGTGATAGGTCAGAGCTGTAACAAGTGTGCATGTGCACTGTTGGCCCTACCACTGCCTCCCTGAAGCATGGAACTTCCCACTGAAGTGGGAACAGCACAAGCATCCAGATAATGTCTCTATCTTGCCAGGAGATATCATAGCACCTATAAGGGTGCATAGGTCTGGGCAAGCTGGTGAGACAGACATATGCAGGGTCTGCTGAATGCGTAGGTGTCCTGCCCAGCTTGGGACTGTCCAAATTGAGAATGGCCGGAATCTAGGGGCAGCCAGGAGGCGGCATCTTACATTTGCTTATTCTTCAGGTCCACTTTCTCTCATTTTATTTATTCATACTTCTATATTTTTGAGATTGTCACTTCACTTCCACCTCATGCCAGTGACCATACCTATATTTTCTTGATTCGGTCTAGAGGCTTGCAAAAGTAGCATGTCAATTTTTAAGAATGATTTTCTAAAACTTCAGTTATTCTGAGATACCAAACTGTGAGAGTGGCTTGGTGAAAATTCCTCCTTTGCTCCCACAAATCCCAGGTTTAGGAATGTTTTAGAACTTAAAAATAATCATCAGTCTCCTGTAGCATTCTTTCCTCTACAGACAATTCTGATGAGGTTGTCCAAGCTTTCCACATCTGCTGCATGACTCCTGTAATTCAGGTTTTCCTTAGAGCAAGCTGTCATCACACTCCGATAACTATAAGTAAATCCCCAGTTTGTGCTGACTTCAAGACTGGGCCAGCAGTGCTCAGAGCTTCTGACTGCCTTGTTCCTTTCAAACTAACAGATGAGTATGGACTTCCAAGAACAGAACACACAGTGCCTCTTGTGAATAATATAATATATAATTTCCTTACTGCTGGAAATAAATAGCTTCATACTGTCACTCACTATAAGGGTACCATCAGTTGCAAATCTCAGCTGTAAGGGAAAACCACTGTAGGAAATCAAACAGGTGATTTTTAGCTTTAGACTGAATATGTGGAAACTATTGAAAGCATTCATCTGTAATGCATTTCTCTTGTCCAAATCCCCCTGACAAGAAATTCCAAATTTAGCTCTGTGCAGTTTATTGGGGGAGGAATATAGGGGTGCTTGTCTGTAAGTAAAATATTGTGTGGTATGGAACTGCTCTCTTAATTGCTGCATCTAAGTGTTAGAAGATGCGTATGAGTATCAGGAAGAGCGATCCCCATAATGAAACCTACTCCAAAATCTCCCTCATAGACTTTGGTTGCACAACTCTTGCAGTCATAGGGATAGCTATCTTCATTGGTGGGATTTTGCTCTTCCTTGCACTTTGCTAGCTCGCCTTTATTATGCAGCTTGAAAAGTGTCACAAAGTTGATCTTTCCCCATTCAAGATTTTGATTTTTTAGTTCTCCCTCTGCTTTTGTTCGGAAGTTCTGAACATCAGAGAAGAGGATGTTGGGACAGAAATAATTGCTCAGAGAAAGAAAGTAATTAAGTGAGTGTCTCAGAAGCTGTGGTGGGTCTGAGTTCCCAGATAGGAGCCACCTCCCAGTCGACAGGAGGTGAGCCTAATGTACAGCAACCAGGAAGTTCTTACATTTTTTCTGCTATCCTTCCCAATTACATGATCAAGTCTTCTAATGAACTATCCAATTAAACTAAAGAGATAATCCACTCCAGCATGGGGCTCTCTGCCAAAGAGTTCAAGTTGTTAGAAAAAATGAAGTGGTACTGCACTCCATGCTGTTAACATGCCAAAACAACAACAACAACAACAACAAATCTTTTCTCATGGTCCAGAATATTAAACAGACACAAATAACTTTCATTAAAAAGCCACATTTTCTGTACGGAGTTTTCCCTGGAGAGAGCAACATTTCTTTTCGTAAGTAGGATGAATTTTGCACTTCATTAAATGCCTTGATCTTTTCATCACATTAGCCTTTAATGCAACAACATAATCTTCAGTTTGTCTGGATTAGCGATTAAAACAAATGTGTGTGCTGTGTGTGCATGTGTGCAAAATCCTTAACTAGTCTTTACAAACTACAACACAAAAAAATGACTTTCAGCTCTCAATTTTCTCACCAAAAGTATTGGTTTAAAATAAATATGTATGCATTTTTCAGTCACGGCTAAAAGCTAACTGTTAAAGACCTCTACCTCTTCCCAGCTGAGACCAGAGCTGAGCAGGGTGATTGCTGGGCTGAGTGATCAATCTGCCTTTCTACCCTCCAGATCCAGTTGCATTACAATCATGCTCAGTAATATTCACTCAATATTAAAATCTGAACATTGCATTGCTGGACCTCGTACAACTCTGTAAAAAGAGATAATTACACCTCTGTTAGCTGATGGTAACAACTAAGTGAAAAGGCAAGGCTTGACCAGAAGCACTGGATGAGTATCCATACTCAGCTGTCCATTTCTCCTGCTGCGCATGTGTCTGGGAAGTTCGGGGGTCAGCTCTGGCTGTCAGAGCAGGAAAGGCAAATTTGCTGAGGATTTGTCTTAATCCATCTTTATGTCATTGTGGTGTTTGTGCTGCTGATTCACTGGCAGCTCAGCTGTTCCTGCAGTGGGGCAGGATGCACAGTTGGGTGCCCCAGCCATGCGTCAAAGAGAAATGGTTGCCAAAAAATGAATGAAGGAACTGTGAGGACCAGAAGTCAGAACATACGACTCTATAGATACATTTTGGCAGAAGATGGAACAAATGATGTCTCCTTTCTGTGGCAATCCCAAATAATACTCCATGGAGAGAGAATAAGTTTTATGTCACCAGAATTTACTGGAGAGATTTTGGTCTGAAAAATTAGAATCATAGAATAGAATCATAGAATTGCTCAGGTTAGAAAAAACCTTAAAGATCATCGAGTCCAACCACAACCTAACCATACTACCCTAACTCTAACAACCCTCCGCTAAATCATGTCCCTGAGCACCACATCCAAATGGTTTTTAAACACATCCAGGGATGGTGACTCAGCCACCTCCTTAAAACTGTATATTTTGGATTGTGAACTCGATTCATGCAACCCAGAAGCAAAAAACTCTTTTCTATCTGAAATCCTTTTTAAAACTTTTTTGTTTTATGTTTTTTAATTATAATGAATAGTTATAAGTTATAATGAAGTCATGTCAAAGAGGATACATTAGAATCCAGAATGCAGCCTTTTAATTCCTCTTAGATATAAGCAATATGGCAAACCCAGCATAAACGCCCTGGAAGAATTTAGAATTTCACAGTATTTATTTTTCAGTAAAAGATTTTCAGATGAATTTCTTTACTCATTTATGCTGCAGATACACCTGGAAGATGCATTGCTCCAGTTCAAACTCACCCACAAAATTATTAAATATCTCTCTGCTTGTTAGTGATGGTCAGAGATGCAGGATAAAATCTGATTAAAGTTACTGCTTTTTTTTTTTTCCCCTGGTGTTTTGAAAACAAAGCTCTGGATGACATATGGAACTGAATACCCATCTGCTTCAGAGACGGCATCAAAATATCAAAGCCAAAACTTAATGCAGAAACTGCTGTCTTGTCTTACAAACATGGGAATACCAAATTTCAGAAACTCACAGCACAGATCTGACACTAACATGTGCCCCAAACAATCCCTGCGATGTGTTTCCAATTTGGGTGCTGCGGTGAAATAAAGATATAGAAAGAACTGAAAAGTCTTAATTCTGGAACCACTTAGGTCCTGCATTCTCAGAAGTTTGAAGGGAAGACTTGATTTCACCCAACTTCAGCTGTGTAAAGAGGGGCTGAAGTCACAGCTAATTAGCCAGGCTCCCTGGATGGTGCATACCTCTGGACGGAGGTTGTGGATGAGCTGCCAAAGCTGGGAGGGTTAACCACACATCTCCATGTTAGGGGGCCAAATTAGGCTAGAGAAGCCTTATCCCAGCTGCTACAGTTGGATGGAGAGAAGTTCAGGAGCAATTTAGGCATTCAGAGCAGGGCTGGCTCTTATAGCAGCACGTGGGTTGTTGGGACTATGAAGTGCACTCAAGAAGCATCAGACAGTTTCTCTGCAAGCCTGGCATGGTTGTGGCAAAACTCTTCTGCTGAGGAAGATGGCTGCTTCAAAGTGCCTTCAAACAATTTGAACTCCGTCTGGTTGTGAGTGAAGTGTAACCACAGCCAATCCTGCCTTTCTGAGCAGTAGAGCTATTTACACTGGGTTTAAGGAACGTGGGCAAGTAAACAACATCTGACAGATGCCTTAAAAGTGATATAACTGTAGGTTAAAATCTGTGTTCCTGAAATCTTTCACTTCTTCCTTTTTCTATCTCTGCCAGCTGCTTGTAGCAAAGCATATGGGCACAGGAGTGGTTTTGAAGTCAGTGAAAATAAAACCTGAGCAAGTTAGTTTCCAGCAAGATGTAAAAGACCACTGAATTCTTGATGCATGCAGGCTTCCAATTAATAGCCTTCTGCCTGACAGTGTGTCATGTGAAGTGCTTTTGGAAAGCAACACATAGATGGTTGTTTTACAGGCTGCAATGCAATTTGTGATTGGGAAGTTTGGAAAGAGCGTTTGAAAGTTTCCTGTTGCATTGCAGGATGTATGAATAAATCAGAAAGAGATTTCTGCAGTGATGTATTATACCTTTGTGACTTAAAATACATTGCATAGCTGATGGAAGCTGAACCACAAAATAGTACTTTTTCCAAAAGGGAAAGCCCTCTATTTTTTTTTTCCATCCACAATAATATAGTAGAAAGTGTTCCAGGGTATCACTGCTTTGCTATAGATTAGCACTAGGCTTCCTATATTTTTTATTTAATAAATTATTGCGTGGTCCTGATCTGACACAGTAACTGTATGGTAGAAAGGGAGCCATAATTTCTAATAATGTAATACCACTAAAATATCCTACTATAGATTCAGGGGTTTTTTTTTGTTCATTTGTTTTGTTTTGTTTATTTGTGCATTGCTGTTTTTTTCTTCCTGTTGTATCTCAGCTAACATACCATTCTGGTACAAAAATGCATATGGTTTTACACATCTAAACTGTGTTACTGCCCTGGCAGGCATTTATGATATGAAACCAGGGGAATCTTTTAAGGTGCGTGCTGGCTTTTAGAATCAGCAACTGACTGTACAGACCCTGACACTGCAAAATATTTAAGCCCCATCTGAGGCACGAAAAGATGTGTCCCAGCAGGTCAAAAACCACTGTTGAATGAAAACTATTTTTGAGTAGTCTGTGACCATCTAAACCCAGATGTGAAGCTTACTGTGTTAAGTTGGCTTCAAATCAGACCTTACTACATCCTCCCACGCTAGCAAAGCCAGGACATTTTTTACCAGCAGTATTAGGCATTCAGCAAGTGTGTTAGACAACTAGACTAATTTATAATACTTCGGGGTGTGTGTTTGTTACAGGTATGTCTGCTGGCAACCATGGTGAGTCATCTAAACAGATCCAGTACACATTATGCACACTTTTGATGTCTTCTGTGCTCTCTGAGTGAAAACTCAGGAAATGTGACTCTTCCTCTTTTTCAACAGAAATCAAAAGCACCGTTGGCGTGGGGGTTTAATGTGCCAAATAAATAGGAGGTAATAAATGACTGCCATTGAAAAAGTGGCAAGAGAAATGGCAAGAGGGTGGAGACCTGCCAATATAGCAAACAGAAACCAAATTAATGCCATTGATGGCCAAAATCTGGAGCTGACCCTGTGCCTTGGGACCAGTAAGGTGATGACAGAGCTTACATTTGGGTAAAAATGCAAAGCAAAAAATGAAAGCAGAGAACACAATGGTCCCCACTGCAGGGGGAAGCCTCAAAGCAACAGTGAGATGAGTGAAGTTGTGATCTTGCTGTGCCCATCTCCTCTTCAGCCTGCCACTTCTGCCTCACTGGATGTTCCCTTTGGGTTCAAGTTGAAGGAGTACAGGCCAGCGCTACAGGGACTTGTATCATTTTTCCTCTTACTAGCTCCTCATCCACCACATGCTCTGAGGACTGTGTGCTCTCAGGACTGCTTCCTTCACCTTGTCTTCCCTGGTTCCATGCCTCCGAGTTGATCTGAGAGCCTTCTGTTTGGGCTCGTAGCTTGGTGGTGAGTCAGCAGCCACAAGCAGGGCGAGTGGAGCCAGAGCAACCAGTAGGCCTCAGTGACCACCTGCTCCAAGAAGTTTCCTGTGTGGGCGGCCAACTTGGAGACACTTAATATTTAAGTTACAGTAAATTTTATTTAATCTTGCATAGGCTTTGCAAGCACTCAGGGTGGTTTAAACTGGATGATGCTGACTTTGGTTTATCAGAGCCTGGTGCTCATCACCGTATACAAAAAGCTTTGCTGTGTAGCTGGCCACGCTGCTGATTTCATAGACTCACAGAACGGTTTGGGTTGGTAAACAAACTCAAAGCCCATGCCGCCCCAACCCCTGCTGTGGGCAGGGCTGCCCCCACCAGCTCAGGCTGCCCAGGGCCCCATCCAACCTGGCCTTGAGCGCCTCCAGGGATGGGGCACCACAGCTTCTCTGGGCAGCTGTGCCAGCGCCTCACTGCCTGCTGGGGAAAGAATTTCCTCCTAACTTCTTACCTAAATCTTTACTCCTTCAGTTTAAAATCATTTCAAGGAAGAATGTCAAGGATCTTCCCTAGCCTGGCTACTCCATTCATTAACAAGCACATACTCTGTGAGCAACGACTTTGCCCTATTTCTGCTCTATGAAATTCCTCTAGTCTTTCATTCCATGATGTCTTTTCTGAGCGTGTTGGGCTGGTTTTTTTTTTGTCTGTTTGTTTTTTGAGTTTGCAGTTTCAGTATAACTGTTAGCAAAAACAGATACTTGGAATTTAAAATGTTTTCTTTTTCTCCCTTGAATGCCATCTGATTTACTCCCCTGTAGTGAGCCAGGACACCTACTCAGCTCCATCAGGTGCTCAGAGCCCCATCCAGCCTGACCTTGAGTGTCTCCAGGGATGGGGAATCCACCAACTCTCTAGGCAACCTATGCTAGTATCTCACTACCCTTATTGTAAAAAAGCTTCTTCTATATATCCGATCTAAATATCCCCTCTGTTAGTTTGAAACCATTTCTCCTTGTCCTATCACAACAGACCCTGCTACAGAGACTGTCCCCTTATTACTTACAGGCCTCCTTTTTTTTTTTTATTTTCTTTTTTCCCCCCCAAATTATCAATGAGCTTGAGAATTCTAGAGTCATTTTTTTCCCCTGTGCACATATTTTTAAACCAGATGATGTGCTGTGCATAATTTGCTTTGCTCACAGGAGAAGAGCTGGGATGGCATCAATTGCTTTTAATTATTTGTTTCTCTTCTCCAGATCACAAATGGTCATTGGTGAGGTTTCTGTTACATTCTGGCTTTGAAAGTAGTACACTTCTCTGTATTTGATGTCAGGCAATGGAAGGGATTAATTAATGTATGACAACCAGCCCATTTCTGAGGCATTGTGATGGAGAGCATTGTTTAACATTTCTCCTTCTCTCCCTGCTCTACACATACAGAAAATCACTCATACTCTGCAGAATGAAGTTAAACTGAAGACAAGAATGGTAGATGAATTTCAACAGTGTAAAGTGATGGCACCGTGGAGAAAAAAAATAAATTCCAATCTTTAAATATTCAGTGCTTGGCCTCTGAGTCACTTGCAACTGTCCAGGAACAGAGTCCTAGGGCAGAAGTGCTGTGGAAATACCAGCTCCATGCCCAGAGAAAGGAAGAATCACACCAAACCACAGTCACTACAAGCCCGTATAAAACCCTTGTGTGGGCTTGCCTAAATGATGTGAGCAGTCCTGCTCCTCCTTGCAAAAAAGGCCATAGTGGGGCAAGTAAGGACACACTGGAGTACAGCCTGGTTCATCAGGGATGGTCAAACGGATTCTATGCAAAGAATGACTGGTTGGTTCAGAACCCTTCAGCATAGCAGAGAAAGATGACACAGAGCACAACAGAACAGATGGCTGTTCTTTTCCAGTAGAGGTGCTAGGAGCCACCAAGTGGGTTGGATAGGAGGCAGATGCAAGCTGGACGGTGGTGGATCCTTATGTGTGCCCCGTGCTGGAGATGGCTGGGAAAGGAGAGAAAAGCTCCATGAAGAAATGTGTAAAACTGTGAATGCCTGATGTGTATACTTCAGGCAGAAGTACCAAGTCTAACTGACAGCCTGCAAGGACTAATTTGCTGAGAAAGGCTGACTCTCTGTAGGGCTCTGTTGTTGCTTCACTGCAACTTGATCCTGAAAATTGAGACCTCGATCTAAAAATGACTGATTTGTGCAGATGAGGCAGAGCAAGCTGTGTTTCACAATGTGGAAAAACCTGGTAAGGGAAGTTTTGTTAGTCTGAGAAAGAGTATGATAAACCCAACACTGAAAATAATGAATTTTATTTTGTTTTCCCAGGTAGGATTGTAGGCAGCAATTTTCTTACGTCTTCCTGAGCACTTCCACTCATTTCCATTTTGTGATTTAGGTCTACTTCATTCATCCATAACTAAGAGAAATGAACGTGTGTTTGGCACTGTTGGACTGAAAGAAAGCAAATAAGCTTTTTATTTTGTTTTGCTTTCCCAGAGGTACTTGTGCCCAATGAAAAATATCTTTGCTGTAATGTAAGTTTTTACATAGATACAAGGACACACACATGAGCACAAACACAGAGTTTTGCTTGGACAGTCTGATCTTCTGTGAGATGAATTTATCAGCTTGGAGGGGTCAGAAAACAACATAAGGCACACAGGAGACTTATATCAGCAGTAGGTAAGTGAGTGGAAGGGATCCCACACGCCCACCCTTTGATGAGGCCACAGAATCATGAAGATTGGAAAAGACCTCTAAGATAATCTAGTCCAACCATCAAATATGAACGATTTCTACCAAGACAAGCTTTCAAGGTTGCTGGGTACACTAAATTAACATATTAATGATTGTTTCCTTTCTTTCTCTAAAATTGCATTCAAAAGCTACAAAAACTCTATAAATCTTAATAATGTGTCAGGACCTTCCATGACCCTGCTCATGTATAACCATTGCATTTTGTAGGAAAGGAGCAGGGTGCAGCTGTCAGTGCAGCTCTGTGCTTGCAGGACTACATATGGACAAAAATGGATCTCCACTGAAAGGGAGCACAGATGTGGTGGTTCAGGGGAGGTTCGGATTGAACGTCAGGAAAAAGTTTTTAACTGAGAGAATGGTCAGGAACTGGAAGAGGTAGTGGTTACAGAACTGAGCTGCCAGAGATCAAGAATGCCTGCACAATGCTTTCAGCCATATTGTCTGATTTTTGGCTGCTCCTGTGTGAAGCCAGGAGCTGGACTCAAAGATTCTTTTGGATCACTTCCAACTCAGGATGTTCTATGATTTTATGGGTGTTTGTTTGTTTGTTTATTTGTTTGTTTGTTTGTTCGTTTTCCCCAAGAAGGGCCTGGTCTAAGCCTCTATGCTGCTAATACCACTTTCATAAAAGCTACCCAGGGCTCTTCACAGTAAGCAGATGCAGGTAGATGCAGGATCAAGTGCCTTAGTAGGGCAGATACCCACTTTTCACATCCTTTGTAGTAGGACTGGCATTTATCTTTTCACAAGTTCCTCACCTCCTGCGGCCACCCTGAAATGCTTTTCAACCATTTTCTTCTCTCTTCAAGTACTGAAGATTAAGTAAGGGGGAAAAAAAAAAGAAAAAAAAAAAAAAAGAAAGATGAACCACGTTGATACAGTTTACATGAGTCACCCTGGTCTCCAATGAACTGGATGAGGCAAACACCCCAGGAGAAGGGGTGGAATTTTAAGGAAGGTTCTATTTCGTGTTTTGCCATGATGAGGCATTTTTAGCACATAAGAAAACCACCCTGGGAAAAAAAAAATACGAAAAACAAATACATAAACTCCATCACTAAACCACAGCAAAAATGAACTTCTGTTCCTTTTAAGGATGAGGCAGTCCCAGGACACTGCCTGCTGACAGATCTATTTGACTCTTTACATCAGAAAGAGCCAAAAAAAGATACTTTCTCACTTATCATGTAGCAGTGCCACCACCCACTTCTGAAGGGAAAAATAGTTTCTGTGGTGTAATCCCACAATCATCCTTAAAATAATTCGGTCATTCTGACCAACTACTTGATAAATGCTATATATGCATTAGGGCAGTGGTGTATATTGTTCCGTACGAGCATTTACTGTACATACACGTCAAGACTGCACACAGAGTTTGGTAGAGCTGTACAATCAGATGGAAAAAATAAATTCTACCTGTTACTCTTCCATAGAAAATGTGGATTTTTGTCACCTATGTATTTTCACGGGGCATGCCTGAACTCCTTAGACTCTTGGATATATTAATATTTTCATTTTTTCATGCTGTAGGGTCTAGGTGTTTTGATCGATAAGCCCATAAGTGATACATTCCACCATAGAAAATAATGTGACTTTTCTATTTAGAAAAAGCATTTAAGCACATGCTCTGTCAAATAAAAATGAGTCAAAAACACAAGCTTGAGCAGTCTGAAGCTTCATAAATTTGAGCTGAATTCAGTGGTCAGTTTTAGAGAAGGTTAAAAAACAACAAGAGTGTGCATTGTTTCAACACTTCTGAAGAGAAACTTCTGTTTTCATCCTGATACATGCTCAATTAATAAGATTTTTTGTTGTTGCTTTAATGGTTTTGTTCTTCTTTGTTTCTTACTACAAAGTGTAAGTAACCTGAAGAAATTACTCTCCTCTCCCAAACACTTAGTTTTGGCTCAGCAGAATCTTAGAGATTTATCTAAAATTAAACATGCTGCTTTGGGGTTTGCTAAAAATCAAGACATTTCTATTGTGAGACAACTTTGTTTTCTTAGATCCTTGTTATTATGATTTTTTAGTTCAGTCACCAAAGAGAAACTTCCATTTGCCAGGTAGCATGATACTTCATATTTAGGCAGGTGTGAGGTGCTGCAGAAGTAGAGAATTAGGTTGTTTGCTGGAGCTGTACCCTATGGTTCTTCACTTCAAATGAACAGATTTAGAGTAATATATAACATAATAGAAGTATTAAAATAAACATATCTGCCATGGAGTTTGGTCTTCTTCCAAGAATGGGAGCATGACTTGTTCTATACAGCTCTCTTCCCCCCCCCTCCACCCCTGTAATAATTGGACACATTGTCTTCTGTCAACAGAGCACTCACTGCCACCCTTCGATATCTTAGACTCTTTGTGTACAGTTCAGACATTAAGGCACTTTGGGAAACTGATGTCCAAGAAGAAATAAATCCAAACTCTTAATAAATTGAGATTCCCAGCAGTAGCTTTCCCTTGCAGGAAAACAAAAATTTATTTGGGATTAGACCAGAATCCCCCACTAACTCCATTGAAAAGAGTGAGGAAAATCCTTGAGTGGCCTATTTGCTTTCTCCTGTTCTATGAGTTACAGACTTTCATGACTTACAAACATGCCTGTATGTACATCTGTATCTACCATACCAACAACACATAGTAAAGGGACCAAAGATTGAACTCCAGTGAATTAAAAATACTTTCAAATAGAGCACTACCTTTGTTCTGTACATTTTTGGCTGGCCACACCTATCTTTTCAACATACCAAGCAACTCGAGAAAATACAGAGCTAAGTGGTTTATTCCAGCCTTGCTAAACAATGATGCAACTTGGTGTCGGCCCTCATTCTTTAACAAGGTTCAAGCCCTCGCTGACTAGCAGCCAGTTACCCTGGAAAACCTCCCCAACAAACACGGCTCGTCACCCTAGAAGGCCAGCAGGCAGAGGAGACGCTCCACAGCCAGGCTGACTTCTGCACGCAAGTGGGTGGTACAAACATAAAAGGGATGGCATTAGATTAGAGCTGCTACTTTGATCTCCCTACAATAACAATAAAATAGTCATAAAGGACTTTTACTACGTGGATCTCAAAGCACTAGATGCAGCGTTAATAAACCTCACAACTCCCCTGTGAGGCAGATATTATCAACTTAATTTATGCCAAACAATAAACCCAGCCCAAAGCTCTGAGATGGTTTGCCCCAAGTGTGCAGGCAGTGTGCCTCTGGCATGTGACGTGGCTCTCCTTGCCCATTCTCATCCCTCGTGATGGGGCTGTGGCTACCATATACTGTAGGAGGTAGGCAACATTGTCATGGCTTTCTGGTGGGCCCTGTATGGCTGGCGTGTCTTGCATATTAGGCCTTGCTTACTCACAATGGCCCTATTTCACCTGTTAGCTCTGCTTTAGACGAAGAAAGCGAGATTTCTCAGTTGTTTGCTAGCATTCAGAGCATCTGACTCTTCCTTGGTCTTTATTTTGTTATTTTTCACTTGTTTTTTGTACTTGTGCCCTCAGTGATGTTCTTGGCAGGTTTCAGGGATGCCCAAGTCAGAGCTTGTGAATCTGATGCCTGTGAAGTGCTGGGGTTTGTATGTTACCAAAACTGAGAGGAAGGAGTTCCCAAGGGAGGTCTGATGATGCAGCCCTAGGTCTCACACCTCATACCTCAGTCTGCTTCTCATTGGTGTGCTCTAGAGAAGTGCTGCATTTCCATGCCCACCCTGAGGGACCTGCCACCCCTACAGGCATGCCAGCTCCAGGCCTGGAGGAGGAGCAAAGACTACATTGTTACTTGTTTTGGACACCATCCATGTGGTTTGAGATCTGGATCTGACCAGGCAGAGTAGGACTAGCCTAACTCTCTGCTCTGCACATGTTTGCACTCGCCACTGCCTGTGGATGCTGGGCTTCCCACTCTCTACCAAGCCTCTGGAGAATAGGCTCCCATCCTAAAAGTCTGCATGCCTGCTGCAGAATTACCATAAAGTTCCTTTTTCCCAGACATGTCCGCTTTTTCTTCCCCGCAGGCTCAATGCAGGTGGAGCTCTAGCTACAGCTCCTGTCTGGATTTGGGAAATCATTGCCAGGATCCCAGGCAGCTGGCTCCACAAGAATGGAGGAGGCCGGTTTGGCTGGCTGAGGCAGGCTCGGGTGGCCAGCAACCTGTGGCTTGTGGGATTGGGCTGAACCCTGCACACACAAGAACATCCCAAGGGTCCCTGGTGGGATTGTGGGTTAAGGAGAAGGGCTGAAAAGAGAACCCTGCAGTGGGGGGAGATATGGGCAGGGGCCAAGAGCAAGCATTACATCAAGGAGGTAGGAGCATGAATTAGTGCCTGCACTTGTCTTGGTTAGCACAGGAAGAATGGGATTAATTATATTAATTTTAATCATCTGCTGCGTTTGAGGTCAGCTGGAAGAGACTTCAGGGATGGGGAGAGGTTGGAGAAAGGGAAGTATGTCCTCACACAAGTGGACACAGGGAGCTGGGGGTAGAAGGACTGAGAGCAGGGGACAGGGGAAGGTTGCTGGGCCCTAATGGAGGATATTGGGGTGGGGTTGAGGCATGAGCGGGAATGGAAGCTGGGGTGGCCCTGAAGCAGGGAAGCTGCACAGGGTTGGAGGTTCTCCTATGGCAAGGTGGGGGATTTCAATGCACAAGATTTGAGCTAACTTTGGAGTTACTCAAAAGCCATCTAGACACAATCCTGGGCAAGCTTGAGTAAGGACCTCCAGAGGTCCCTTCCCATTGCAGCTAATGCTGTGACTCTGTAATTGAGTGAGATAGAAGGATAACTTGGGAAGTCTGGGAATCCCTGAGGCAGAAATAGAGGAGCACTGAAAAGAGGGCTAGTGGGATTAATGTTGGGGGCAGGTTTTCAAATGGCATATTTTGGAGGCAGCCAGGTTGGAGCTGGGAACCCTAATATGATGCTCGAACTACCCATCCTACTCCCAGCCCTCTCTCCATCTTGTTGGAAATGCACCACAGCCACTTTGCTGTGGAAGCACTTTGAAACACTCTTAATTAAGGAGTAATATTAGAAGCCATCACCAGAAAAGGAGACTGGCATACTTTATTAATAACCATTTTAAGAGTATAGTAATATTACCCCTTGTTTACTACTGTAGTAAGACCTTTATCAGAGGGATGGATCAAAATCATAGAAGCCACATTACATGTTATCTTGCAGTGTAGTGAATCTGCTATCCATTTTTTCCAGAGCAGATCTGATTTTCCTGAGGCATTCACAACAGTGATATTGACATTCTTCATGCTCTCCATACCTGTGCCCAGACATAAGGTCAGGATTGTCTTTTCTTACTGTGATTTTATGTTTTTTTGCTGTTTTTTTTTTTGTTTGTTTGTTTGTTTTCCTGTCCCACGGGAAATTTAAAAGATTTTGCATAGTACTATCTTGAATCAGGAAAATACATCCATTGAAGTCAGAACAAATAGCTAAAATATCAAGTTTTTTTTTTTTTTTAATTAAAAGCAACAAAACAAAACAAGTTTCATTTAATGACTTTCAAACTTTTTAAAATTTATTTTGATTTTAGCTTTTTAAAACACTGCTTTATTTATATTACAAAATGAAAAGGGCTTTTAAAGAAAACTTCCCTCCCCCCACCCAGAATTTTCCTTTGAAAGTACAAAGGGAGACTTTTAAACTACTACTAATTTTTTCAGTACCTTTCTCAAGAAGGGAAACTTGTCTAAGCCAAATCTTTCTTGAGAGGTTTTGATTCAGAAGTTCTGACAAAATTCCTTCTGCTGAAACATTCCCAAGAAAATCTATTCTAGCTTTTGGTCTGTGGAAGGTTTCTATGCTTGAGCAGAAAAAGGAACTCCACTTACAGCTGTGATCAACCTACTATAATACAATAGAGTATATATGTATATCCAACTGTTGCCTCCCCTCATACCCCCAAAAAGCCTGAAATAAGGACTGAATACAATGTGGATACCCTTTTGTGCATTTTTTTTAGATGTATGAAGTGTGATGACCAAATATAGGGTTGGGGATTTTTGTTGTTGTAATGTTGGCACTTTTGTTTGAAAAATCACCCTACTTTATTTGACAGAGGGCATCAAGCTACTTTACTGTTGCCTGAAAGTTGTAGGAATATGAAGAGCAATGACTCAAACTCTTTGGCCTTCTGATCAGCATGACTTAGATTTCATAGTGAAATTTGACATATTGTGCCCTTCAAAATGAAATTCTAGATGAAAGTGGTGTCCTGAATGGGCAGGCAAGCATTGTATTCACTTCACAGCCTCCCATGAGTTTAATAGCGAAGATGGGATTGTAGTTTCAGTTACTGTTGAGTTAGGTCAGTCTTTACAGTTAATAAATTTGATAATCCATCAGATTTGAATGGTCTGAATTCACAAAAATTCAACAGACATGTAAGGAAACGTTACAATATAATCCCTCCCTATCTGGAAGGGAGCTCATGAAATATCTTTGAGAGCATCAGAGTTAACGTAACACAATAATAGTGCTGTGACACGCAACTTTCTTCTATGTGCCATCATCTCAACTCTTATATACTTGTGTGCTCTACATGGATGCACACATCCACACACGCATCATTTCTATAAACCTCAACTTTGAAATATGATAGTATTTCTTGTGGTGATTAATTTAGCCAGTGCATTTCACTGCTCTTGGTATCTTTCTTTTTCCTCTGGACTCTTCCCTTCCTGCTCTCCCACCTCCTAAATAAATAAATAAATAAATAAATAAAAAGAAACCAGCATATCCTCAAAAGACTCCTGGTTTCCTGTCAGTAACCAGTATCTTCTTGACAGATTGCCCTAGGGAAAAAAAAAAAAAAAGTCAACACCAAACCTGACTCTCACAGAGTTCACACTGCCCTCGTTTACGTTTTGCATAACAAAAGCTCAGACTATATTTCTGAATAGATGTTTTGTGTAGTTGAACCAGGTGTCTTGCTTGGAAAGAAAGTACATTAAAAGTCAGCAAAATGCCAATTTGCTTTTTTCAAAAACATTTTGTTTCAATCGTTGCCAAGGCCTGGGGCTAAACACTACATTCTGTTTTAAGTATTTCTATTCTGCAGTCAGTGAGTTTTAAAGCTTTTCTTGTTATTTATCAGAGAACTCAGGCGACAGTCTCACCTAATCCTATTGATCTGGAATTGATATTAGAAAGGAAAACCTTAGCTGCATACAGTCATGACTGTGATACCTTGATGCCCACAAAACATTTCTTCCCAATTAATGTGCCCAGTGTAAGGAAAGATCGGAAATAGATGTCTGTATTAGAAGTTTTATTCTTTTCTTGTCGTGTCAGTTGAGTTCATAAACCAGCACCTGCAACGTGTAAGCCATACATTGTACCCTGCTGTTGTTTTATTTAATCAGACTTTAAACAAATAACATGATTTTATTGCTTGCATGCTACATGTTAGTAAATCACTGGTTTACTGTGGCCATGAGGTCGTGCCTACTTGGCCAAATACACCAAATATCTTCAGATGGAGCTTAAGCTCGCGCTGAAGTCCTTTTCCGTACTGGGGCCACAGTAAGTGCCTTGTAAGTCTCTGCACCTGGAAGCACTTTCGCACATGCCTAATTTTATGCTCTTGAGCAGTCCATGGGAATTTAATGGAACTACTTATATGTGTGAAGTCACTCTCATGTAAGTCTGAGTGATCAAGGCCTAACACCAAACTGCTCTGTCCTGAAGTGTAGTAGGACGTCTCCAAGTAAACACATTTTCTCCTTAAGCCTATCGTAACCACTACAGGGCAGTCACAGCAGACAGAATGGAGGGTCTTTAGCTCAGTATTTTGCTTTCAAAAATGGTAAGTAATGGACTACTGGGGAAAATAAATGGGAAACACAGTGATGGTGTGAGTATACTTCTTGTATCCTCTCCCTCCTCTCCATCAAAGCTTTAGGGAGATCCTGAGCTGGAGGCTGCACTTGTCCACTGTGTTTCGTAATTGCTGATGGCCTTTCTTTCTCTTCAGGCCTTGGCTTCCACAACAACTACTAAAAAAGACTTCCATGGCTTAAAAAAAGGCGTAGGAAAGCAGTTGTGTGGAAAGAGTGTTTCTTCTGGCACATCCCACACCAGGCTATGTCAGCTGACTGTATGGGAGGTTGCCACTAGCTCTCAAGTGATGGCAAGCTCCTCCTCCCATCACTTCCAACTGCTGTAGGTGTCTCTGTGCATCCCCCTTCCATCACACCTTCCCAACTGCCAGCATCCCAATTTACAGTATTTGTTTATTCTCTGTATAGGTGCTTGTCCATAATATGCTCTGTGTGTCCTTCCTGCACATACCTGAGATGGGGCCAAGAGGAACTTCCGAATTAAAATGTGTCCTGATAATATTCCCTACGCTTTCTTAACAAGAGAATATTTTTATTTGATTGCTGTGAGAGCTCCCCACAATGTCTCAATTGAATGTATCTTGGCATTTCTCAGAAATTTCTCAGAAATGCCAAGAGAAAAACTGTGTGGATGTTGTTGGCTCTAGTCTGACAGAAATGAGAGTCTCTTTGAACAGCAGCTGAGTCATCTGTATCTTGTGACTTGTTTAAATATCATGGTGAGGGTACCACATTTATCACTGGAGATGTGACAAAACTTGTTACCGGTGATGAATGAATAACTGAAGAAAAATTCACAAATTTTCTTCTAAATCCAACAGCTAATTTCAGTTTGACTGAGTTTCCAGGGTTGGGTATTTTTTTTTTTTTTCTTATTTGTTAACACTTTGAAATTTTAGTTAATGCATTCAACTGCAAAACTGATAATTTTAGCTGTGCATTGGTCAGTTAGTTACAAAAATCAATATGGCATTATTTCTGATTCCTAACTGGATTAACTCTTCGACAAATCAAAACAGCAAATGTTAGTCAGAGAGGCTCCAGCTATGGCTGTGTGAGTGGCTTAAGTAATATCCTACATGTGATGTTGACTTTTTCTCTACAATTGCATGTTTTGAATGAGCATGAGTTTTTTGTTGTTGAAAAAATGTAATGTTTTTGAAAATTCAATAGGCACTTTGCTGTGTATAATCCCGTTTTACCGCAATGCAAAGCAAACCTATGAAAAGGGTCCCTATGATTTCTTCTGTGACTGAGTTAGGCAGTCAGTGAATGCAGCAGTGATGAACAATTAAAGTAAGAAATGAGTTGAAGCTCTTACCTATAGTTGACCCTAGAGCTCACACCCACCCATGTGAAATAACTTCAGCAGAGCTGGGATTAGCTCAGGAAGGGTAGCTGCCTTCTGTTTTGGAAGAATCTATGGGCAGGACCCTCAATGTGCAGCATGGTGGGTCCAATGCCAGCAGCTCCACCAAGTAATGCTGTCAGACACACGGCTGCTCTGCGAGTTGAGTATCCATTCTCAGTCATCACCCAGCACTACCCTGACTAATGCACCTCTTTAGCCAAGAGCCAGAGTTTTACTACCACTCCAGTTTGCTCCTAAGAACCTTTCAATTTAAATGTAAAGTGCAATTATGGCATGTTAAGTATTGATTGTTTAAGAACTGCTTTGTAAACTGTATTAAACAAAATAGACACCTTCCATCCAACCACCTTTATGAATATGAGAATTCAATATGCTATTATACATTTATTAATACATTAAATATGACTTGCACATGGCACTCTGTATGCCCTTGATGTTAAAGCATATGCTAATACTTAATCTGACAACAAAAATCTAAGTGATACACATAGCAGCTTGTTCAATTAAACTAGATAACTGTAAAAGCTCTTTAACCTTCAACCCTGTAATACTTCCTGGTGGACTAGAAGAAGCATTTAATAACATTAACTTGACAGCTGGATTGTGTGTGCTGAACTCCAGACCTAATCAATTCCCAATCACTGCATGGCATTTTATGCTGCAGGATAGTGAGAGGAAGCAAGGTATAAGAACCAAATGTTAAGGCTAGACTGAATGCACCAGATAGGAAAACATTTCATCTTGGTGAGGGCAAGGGGTGAAGTCATTATTGCCTGTATTTATGTAAATATATATACTTTTTAGAAGGAGCTGAGAGAATTTCTGAGATGCTGTTATTCACTAGGTCAGAGAGAATCCAATGATGATTCCACAGCTTTGGGGTGAGCAGAGAATTGGCTCTGTGGTCCTACACCAAGTCTCAAAGAGGTGAGATTCGAACGTGTAATTTACTTGTCACAAGTGGATACTTGAGGGAAGAACAACCTTACTATTTTCTCCTTATTTATCTTACTGAGAAAGGACTGGTTCCATTCTCAGCTGGATCTTCAGCCCAACCTCAGATCCCAAGGAGAGGGAAGACTGGCAGTAGCTGAGGCCACAACACAGCATTTCCTGCAGACTATCTTAGGTGGCTCTCATTCACCAGGTCAGGTCTCTGAGGATTCTGCCTTGGGGAAACAGCTTTTGAATGTATTGGGCAGCCCATTTGTGTCCATCCAGTTATGTCCCTCCACTGGATCTTGACCCACATCCTCAGCCTGGCCATGTATTATGTACCCTCAGTAAATGCTGTTTCTCAGTGAAGCTGGGATGTGACATGATTTTCATGTTTTGACTTAAAATCTCTCCAGTGCTACCACAGAGAAACAACATGAATTTTGGCCATATATCACTCATTATCCACAGATAACTTCTATGCCCTTTTTTCTTAAGCTTGTTTCATCTGTTCTTTCTCACAAAGAACATAATTAGAAATTAGAATATAATTTTCTATCATAATATTGCCACGCGTCTTACAAGTCTGTGGGGTTTCTGAGGGCAAGGCTTGCCCTATGTGTATCTGCCTTGGTTTCACTGGTGTCGCAGTAGTCATTACTTTGGACCCATTCTGTCTACTGCAAGCTGGAACTGCCATTTTCACAGGTTTTGCTTGGTGTCTGAGTAAGAAGGCCAGCAATGCAGTCAGCATCCAGCAATTCTCACATATGCTAAAAAGTAAGAATTTAGAAACGTAACTGAAGTTACAGAAACAAAGGAAAGAAAAAATGAATCAAGTAAAAATAACTGCTCACAAGAGAATGGAACGTTCTAGATGAATTGCGTGGAAAAGGTAAATTGAGCAAAAATTCCGTTGGAAACAGGACAGAGCTCTTTATGAATAGAACTCCGTAGATTCTAACCAAATCCTTTCTAATAAATCTAGGCTCTTGAAAGTATAGAAACATAACTAGTTCTGGACATTTTTCATTAGACTCTGCTGGCGTATAGAGAATACACGACTGCTGTTTACTCATTTTCAGCACCCATAAACTTTGTTTCTTATCTCTAATAGTGATGTTTGAGTCTCAAAGAAATATAATAGGATTTCAAAGCAGCCACATCCTTTTAATTAGTGATAGTAAAGATGATTTTTTTTTTCTTAATAACAGCTATCCTTTTTTTTTTTTTTTTTTAGGACAAAAATAAAGAAGAAAGAGCAAAATACTTTCGGATGCATAGGTATTTCAGGTTCTTCATTTCCAATAAACTGTTGACTAGACATCCTTGCCAGACCGCATCTCCCAGCTTACACTGCTAATGAGAAGAAGGTGAGGGGGCAGGGTGTATGGTGGGAAATCCCCCATCTTGCATCATGGTTCATGGTAACCTACTTGTGAAATTCTCACGTATGCTAAAAAGTAAGACATGGGGCAGTCAAACCAGCATGACTGCAAAGCAGAATTTTACTGACAGAAATATGCTTTCCTTTCAAACTTTGGAGCTTTATCTTCTTTATTTTTAACTTCATAGAGTTTCCTCGCCCTTGATAATGCAGGCATGCCAGCGAAACTAAGAACTCGGAAAATATCCTACATGTCTTACTTGGAGTAGCCACAGGAGTGTCAGCGCAAGTTTCCACCTGTTGCCCTCACTTTCTCTGTTTCTGGTGAAGTACTTTTTCTAAAGGGTGTGATCTGGATGATTTTCTCAATTACATATGTAAAGTCAATACAATAATAAAAGATTCTCAGTACAAAGTGTTCCTGCGTGTTTTATTTGTTGATGTCTTCCCCAAAGAAACAGTGAGAGCCTTTTTTCTTTTTATTTCTTTTCAGTGCTGATAGATTGTCTATTAAAATCAGATTGGCGATTAAAACCCATTGTACACACACTGTGGAAAATCTGCCAGCTGGTTGCTGAAGAGCCTAGTGAGCTTTTAAGTAGTGCACTACTGTGCAACGCGGTAACTCAGTACATTGTACTGAAACCTCAGAACCATTCAATCTTTCTCTGTTTGCATTTTTAGCTGAACTGAGAACTTGCCTACTGCAAATATGGCTAGAGAAGTTCTTCCTATTTCATTGAGCGAAGCCACAGAGTCCTCAGAGCTGAGGTGGGGATCCAAAAACCTTGTAAAGTTTTTACAGAAGTCTGAGGGATTGACAGCATTCACCTTCACACATTCCTGTGGAACATTTGACATCTCTTGAAACCCTAGGGCAGCAAGGCAAGGGGTGCTCTCTCCCAGGCAGGCTTTGGGGCAAGAGTAGCCCCTGGAACAGACCACAGGTTGGTGTAGAGTAAGGGCATGGGAAACACCCATTCCAGCCAAAGCTTGTGCAGGAAGGACACAGAATCAGATTGCAGGCAATATGCAAAGAAATGATAAATGATTGAGTTGAACTAATTGGAGTTCTAATGATGGACTCAAAAGGTACGCATGGGTCATGCACCATAGATTTTGGTACAGCTTGGAGGGATGAGCCTCCTCCTCACATCTGTTTCCATACAGAAATCACATGGTAATAAAACTGAAGCTTCTGTACAATATTACAACTCATCGTGCTGAAAAGGGTTGCGGCGCCTGAGAAAGCTGGGGAGTGGGCCTCCAGCAAGCATCAGTAGGAGCTTTCAATTAACGTGGCAATAGTTCTGAGTTTTATATTCTTAATTAATGTAATGTTTCTAAGTGGTGTCAGGCAGACATCAAAGCTTGAGGCTTACTGCAACAGCAGCCCCAGCTCAGACACCACAAGGGGAAATTGCTTCCATCGCCATTAGCCACGACTATCTAGCCTTCTCAGGATGTCTTGTTAAGTATAGAGCTTCAGATATGAACCCAAGCCAATGCAAACAATAAATAAAATGTTGACTAGCTTTGGGAATTTCCCTGATCTTTCATTTATTTAGATAAACAAAAAGGAAGAGATTTTCTGTATTTTTCAGATGGTTGGATTTTCTTGTTTTAAGCCTGTGTCTTTTTTTAAACCTGTGTTAAAAGTTTATCAGATTCTTTGCAAATCACAATACTGATAGTTTTACAAAGAATGATTTGCAAAAATAGAGAGAAAAATCAGTTCTTTGATGTTATTAGGAGCCACCCCCCAGAAATTTTCAACTTGGTGCTAGCATCTTCTCTGAGCTCTTCACATACTCACATGAAACACTGTATAGATGCAGACTTTTGCCCTTGCTTATTCATGTGCAGAAATACAAGCTGTAGATTTGCTTAAACTGTGATAAGTTGATATAACTGTGGAACATGGTAACTGCTACATTCTACAGTAACAGAATAAGCAGCAGAGAAGAAAAAAAAAAAGAATTTGATGACTTATAACTAACTCATTCTTTTATTTAATTTTCCCCCAATACTGATATTGTTTTATTTGGTGTGGAATAGATTCTTTTAAATCTCTCTCTCTCTCTCTCTCTCTCTCTCTCTCATTCTCTCTCTCTCTCTCTCTCTCTCTTTGAAAGTAATGGAATATCTCTTCAAGTATATAAGGGCAAACCTTCCCTCACAGAATTTTGTTGGTTTCAAAGGAAAACACACCTTTATTGTTTCTCAGAAAACCTGAGATGCTATTTTCTCTATTTTCCAAAAGAAAACTAAAGTGGAAAGCTTGTCCATTTTGGAGGTCTCCCACACACTGAGCTCCATAATCACACTTGCAGAGTGGTGCATTATTCATCAAATACATTTGTTCTGATGATGTCATATATATCTCCCTAATGGGCCACATTACTTAATAAAGGATTTATATTTTCTGTTGGGAGGCTGCTTGAGGATGTAGAGAACTTTTACTGGGCTTCTGAGTCTTGTAAAATAGTATGGCTTTTTTCAGGCAGTCCTGATCCATCTGGGGGGCCTCTGCTTGTGTTTCTCAGTAATGTTGGCTTACTTACCAAACTTGATACAAGCATTATGCCATAAACATAATACATAATACAACCTTGTTACATATAACTATAATAATTAATGTTCAAAATCCACACGTGCACTGTGGAGTTATGTTTCGCAAATTAATATACATATTACATTAACCCAGTGCAGAATATCAAATAAATCTATTTCTGCTGCATCCAAAACAGACATTTGAATGTGTGAAGCAAATAGGAAACATGTTTCCCAGTAAATTTAGAGGCCATATTTCATGAAGATCTCTGTATGTCTTAATTCATCTCATATTTCCATGGCCATTTGCATTTCTTCTCCCTTTTTGTCTCAGAACTGGTATGAGTTAGTCTGTTTGTGGAAACAGAGTCAAGGCTGATATGCTGTCTCCCCACATTGCCTTAGTAAAATTGTCATGGCTTTTTGCTTCTCAAATATTGTTTTGTGATTACTGTCCTCCTTTGGAGAGAAAGTGAGTAGAAAAGGAAAATTAAATATAAAAGTGATTTAGCCCTCATGCAGAGAATCGTGATCTTTACTTAGCATTAGTTGACAATGTTTAAGTAAGGAGATGGTGTAAATAAAAACAAATATGCAATCCCCTAACTACTGTAGGGGCCAAATCAAAAGGCATATGGCCTTTCAGTAACTACACTGCTGTAGCACATGTCCTACACAGTAAAAGAACCTGTACTTTCAGCTAACATCTAGAAAAAAATATTATCTCACAGCTTTGGTTGGAAGGTTTGTTCACCTATGCAGTCCAAAACCAAGAATTATTTTGCGTGCTTTAGGTCACAGATTCTTAGTTAAAATTGAGCATTGTAACATAATATGTCAACTATCCTGTGTCCTATTTTTTGTCTACTAGGTGATTTACAGATTATTTCCATAATATTTTAAATGAAAACACTTTTTTAACTAGAAAACCAAAAATGGTTTTGGAAGTCTTATGCAGATGAAGCCTGGGTACAGTTTCATTTGTCAGCACTGGTATGGAGCTACTAGGGGGCAAAAATTAACTGGAGTTTCTCTTGTTGCTTCTGTCTCTTCAACATGAGCAAATATGGAAATAACTGATACGGCATTTGCTAATGACATCTACTCTTTCTGTGGTCGTTAACATGCAGGATGATGTGTACCAAGAATTCTTTTTATGTGGGAAGCTATAAACTGCTCTCCAAAAAAGAAAAAAAAAAAAAAAAAAGAAAAAAAAAAAGAAGAAAAAAAAAAAAGCACTCTTTAGAGCTTGGTAGAAGGTAGCAGCAAAGAAAATGTCTGGTGACCAGAAAAATCAGAATTTCAACACCAGCTGCACTGAGCAGGTCAAGGGAACACTGACTACATATTTATCCTTTAAATTTTTGAGTGCAGTCTTTCAAGATATCCACACTGTTGTCATTGTAATAGGAAATTATGTAAGTTTTTTTTCACACCTTGCCTGTTAAAGTCGTTTAATAATAGAACATCAATAGTGTGATTATTACTGCCATTACTGCTGTTCTTCACAGTGAGGAGGAATACAATGAGCTGGCAAGTAAACCTATCTACTATAGTTTATTTCCTTGTGGAGATGAGTTTCTCCATCCTGGAGTTGAAATGCACATCACTGATCAAGTCTACTTCACTTAGGAAAGTAATAGCATCTTTTCTTCTTCTGGATACCCTTCAAAATGGTTACAGTATGGTGCACAGCCATCATCAATACTGATCAGGGGATACAGTCATCTCATTGCTTGAAAACAGACTGGATGAATGTTGTCCAAAATACAGTGCAACATAACACAATAATCTGCTGTTTAGTATGTTCAGAATTGCTTCTGTGCTGCAGCACTTGGATGGGAACAACTCTATGGGTATTTCTTCAGTGCCAGGTCCTTAACTACAAAATATTTACAGATGAATTCCACTTTTTGAAGTCTCAGCATCAGAAGAGATCTGCAGTAGTAGCAACACCAAAAGACAGAAGTGGAGCAATCCAGAGAAGCTAATGTAAAATAAATAAATAGAAATAAATATTGTGTGTGTCACATCTCCTTTCCTCAGTTCCTTTGTATTGCCTCTGGCTCAGGCCCACCCAGAAGAGTTTAAATATTGGTTAATGTGTCACTTGTGAAAACAGGATATATTGCAAATAAGTTTCCCTCCTGCCAGAACCTGGGCATATAACAAAGAAAACCCATATGGTAGAGGTGATCAACCTGAAATCTGTTTCCAAGACTGTGATTTAAGTAAGAACATGAAACAACGTGATGGGAATCTGTTCCTGAAGCAAGACTTACAATGCAGAAAGGGGGAAGGTGCAAGCCTAGCTTATTACTGTTGCAGTTTTAAGATTACAATCTCGTGGTCTCCTTGGGATGTCATAACATGCTTTGAACTTCTATCAAGATATTTCCATATTCATTTGCTTACTTCCACAAGGACAGACACCAATAAGACAATATGCTACAAATAATTTTGTCTAAAGTTACCGAAGAGGGGGAAGAAAAAGGGAAAGAAGAAGGGAGGAGGGGGAGAGAGAGAATATTTGGTCTGCTCTTAATTAAAACCAGCCGATGACATACAATGATTTGTCTGAAGCATTTCTGAGCTGTACCCATTTCTGTTTACACTTGACAGCTGTACATTCTTTCCTGCCTGTATTGTTTGAACTATGGCCAATGGTACAATCATTAAATCTTTGATAGTGTTTCTTAAATACAAAATTGACCTTTTTTTCAGACAAAAAGAGAGGTAGAGAAGGAACAGCTATGTTACATTAGAGAGGTTTGGATTTACTAGGTCATACAGTGTATTGCAAAATAGTGCCTCTGGTCATTTTTGGATTGGCTATTAAGAATTTTTTTTTTCATGTTCTTCACATCTGCTTACAAAAAGAAATCATCATCCTGTCACCCGTCCTCTCAAAAGATGCCTGTTTTGGGTAGAGAATAAAGCATAGCATCCATGATTTCTGGGTCTGATTTTGCACTGTGAGAGGCAGAGGGTCTCACCAGACCATGACAGGTTTTTGCTATGCACAGAAAGTTCCAGAAAAGAATCCACAGATTAAGAAAAACAGGAAAGTTAAATATGAGACATTTGAAACCAGCTGTCAATCCACTACAAATAGAGAAGCTGGAAAGTAAAACTTTGTCAAGGCCAAACATGTTCTAGGTGCTCTGGGGGTTCTCTCTCAGACTGCAGCCTCCAAGATCAGTGGCTTATTACAAATGGAAATGCTTACCTAAAAAAGAGAGAAAGACCATTAGCATATGCCTTATCCCTTAAGTCTGAGCTAAACCACAGAACTGATTTGATCCAGATATTACCAGCTGTCCCCTGAACTTGCTTGAAGTGGGTTTTGTTGCCAGCTTTGGCAGAGGTGGATGGTCAGATGATGCTGTATTACTAACCAGAGCTGTGCTGCTCCTTCTTGGGCTGAGACGCCAGAGATGCATTTTGTTTCATAGACTGGAGCTTAGTTTAAAATCACACAGAGTAAACAGGAAGGATATATTTAGCTTCTGCAGCTTAGTGGGAGTGGGAAACCTTCTCTTGACTTTAAACTCCTGCAGTTGTCTGTAAAAACTTGCAAAGTCCTGGTGACTACCTCTGAGCTCCCTAAGACTCTATGAGCTTGAGGGGCTGTCTAAGTCCTTCTGATACTGCAGCAGTACCTCTTGCTCCTCTGTAAATTCTGTTTTACGTGGAGACTGCCCTGGTTTAGCAGGAAGAGTTTATTTGTTAATTTAAATGTGCTATGAAACTAAAGTCTTAAGAGTTTGTTTGGTTGGTTATGGCAGCACTTAACTGGCTAAACTGAAATTAATGAGCAGGACAAAAGGAAGCGTAGTCTTAGCCCTGAACAACTGCATATCTTCCTCCTCTGCATCTAATTTTCAGACTTTCTGAAAAGACTGCCAAAGATATGTAAAAACACATTGCACAACACTGAATGCATTCAAGCAGTGTCACAGCAATGCTGGGAAGGCATGGAGTCAGAGCATGACAGAGTCCCTGCCCCAGGGACCTCCATGTGAGATTTTCAAAACTGCTCAGCACTGGCCTAATTGAAGTCAATTGGAGTTTTTCCCTAATTTACTTTCAATATTAGATCAAAGCTAAAATGTCAAAAAAAGTTCACTTACATTCTAAATTATTAAATTATTCAATTTTTCAACCAGTCTGGGATCTTGACGAAGAAAAAAATGGTATTTCAGATCCTGATATCCTGCCCTGTCATTAAAAGTATATACCTGCTGGTTTCAATGGATTTTCTATTTTCTTATTTTCTTTTGTGCATCAAAAAACACCGGAGAAGATGCCTTTTCTGAGAAGTCACAAGCATGAGGGAACTGATTGACAGGCACAAAAGCAATTGCTACATCAGCCACAAATGAGGATCGAGAGTCAGTGTTTTTCAGGCTACTCAGAGTGACATCCACGTTGCAGGATCCAGGCATGCCTCCCATCAGTGGTCCTTATGAGGAATGTCTTCTGCTCCAGATGAGCCCTAGGTACATACCTTCACCTTCACTTCTGCCAGGGGCACATCATTCCTACAAGCAGAAAAGGATAAAGTTTTATTGTGTACCTACAAATCTCCATTCTTTCTTGACACTAAGATTCATCTTTTAAGTCTGACCTTAGGCAAACCACCAGGAGGAATCGATCTGTCCACTAGGCTAGAAGTTTGGGTTTCCCTCTTTCTCCCTTTCTTCAATCTTCCAGCACCCATAAACCTTGTTCTTGCATGAACTGTCCCCAAATACAATCTACTATTACATTATTTGAGAGGTGAAACTTATGGTAAAGTTCATGCACACATTAGTGAGTCAGTCCTACGAACAGCTCCCTCATCATGCCATCCCAACAACTGTCCTTCCACCGCACTGCTTCTTAAGGATCATCACTTTGCAATTCAGGTATACAAATCTCACTCAGAAGCCACCATCTTTCTATCTCTTATGACACTGCCTTGGGGCTTTGAGAGCAGAAAGAGGAACCTTAGCTATAGAGAATCATCTTCTGCTTTGAATCACTGATTTTTCTCGCAGTGTGTTCATTATAGGTGTCAAGTACAGTTACCATCTAACTACCTCATCATCACTCTTGACTGATACAGGAATTATAGGGACTGGCATGACAGGCCCATGTAAATACAAATAAGTCAACACCATTGAGAAGAATAAAGGAAAATAAAAGAAAGAAACCTCACAGGACAGACTTTGAGAGGACTAGACTTTATAAGCATGCCTACCAGCAGCAATAAAATCTGACTTTCTGGTTTCTTAGCTATCTACCGCGTGCCTTTTTGTTTGATTTCTCCCTCTCTTTTTTCAATGGAATAGAAGGATATTTTTAAAATAAATAATGACAGAGTTTTTTCATTTGTTTTCATTTGTAAGGGTACTTCATCTATGTACTCACATGTATAACCCAATCCTGAGGGTCATCTCCTCTGTTGCACTTTACTGAGAGGTGAAGCAATTCAGCTACCTCCTAGATTAACACTAGCCTAGGACTGCTCTGAACTGGCAAGTCATGAAATACAAAACCAAGGACAACAACCCACTACCACAGTGCCAGCAGGCAGCATATGCTAGCCCAGCTAGGATTTTCAGCCATTTAAGAGAGAGTGGAGTTACACCACAGTTATGCCCCAAGCAGGTGGACCTAATGAGCAGTGAGATGATTCAATCCAAGGGGGATTCAAGGGGATTCCTTACAGAGCACTGAATCATCAGGTCTGTAAAATAATTTCCACAGTAAACTGTTGAGAACAAACAGTTAAAGCTGCAAACAGAGGATTGGGGTCCAATAGCAATCTCTTGGGATGCTGCTGAGTCATATGCAGGACTTGGATAAAAAAAAAATGGATGTCACAGCTGGATGCATTCAGCTAGGAAAGAAATCAAAGAAATGATCAGTTCTTAGCTGATTGTATTTATTTGTAGTTCATTACTGTATTTATATTCCTTCCTATGAAGAGTGTACAACAATCAGCCAGGCTGGTCCTGCTGGGGAAGTACTTATTAGAGTCTCTAACACAACACAAATGTAGAGGGTCCTCATTAGAAGGCAGTGAAATGATAACTCAGAGCAGTTTTCTGCAGTTTATGAGCAAGGAGAGTGAAGACAAGGTGAGAAAAACATGAAAGAAGAGATAATGAAATATGGTGTCCCCTGCAAAGGAAGACAGAGTCTGGGCGAGAAGCACAGCAGGGGTACTCATGCCAGCCAACCTCAGGTTCCTCATCTAGATGCCTACACTGAGATCCTCCATCACCCATTGTAGAGGTAGACCCCTGAGGACTAAAGCCACTCAGGAGGTCCCAAGGACTTGGTAGGATGCTGAAGAGTCTCACCTTGGTTGGAAGTTAGTAAGTTGGATGTGCATTTATGCACCACCAGGTCTTATCATGTCACTTTTTGTTTCTGGGGTGCTTGGCTAAATAAAGATCCATGCACTCTAGCTGAGACCTGTACTACAGGATAGTTTTCAGATCCTCTCTGTGTGCAGGGCTTGGTACAGATCTAAGGAAGTGGCAACAATCAGCCTATGGGAGGTGTTACCTAGGCTTGGAGCCAGTGTAATTTGTGGACCATGTGCCTATGCCATAAACGCAGTCTTCAGTAAAATGTGGAACCAAGGGATCAAAGTCTGGATGACCAAACCCAGTTTAAACAGGTTAGCTGAGGGAATTTGCCTTTTTTTTTCCTATAGCTTGACAGTACTCTTAAGGAATGCCACATCAGTAAGTTCACATTAGGCTGCACTGCATTACAAAATTCAAAACAGAGATGTGTCTTATTGTGTTTAAATATTCTTGAATCAGCTCCCTCAGCTTCTTTAGGGCTATGCCAGTTTACATCAGTTGAGGATGTGGTGTGAGCTCTCAAGGAAGCTGCTTGGTCCTAAGTACAAACACATTGCCTGCTAAGATCTCACAAGCCACGGCAAAAAACTCACCTGGGATTCCTGTGATCTCTTGCTGCTGTTCAGCCTGAAGAACTGAGGTGTTAATGTAATATGAAGAAATAAAAATATGTGTATCTTTTACTGAGCTATATTTCCATGTCTCTTGCTTTTAAGAGTATTATATCAACACCTGTTACTTTTGCCCTAGTCAACATTTCCATCAGAAACTTATTGCTTCAGGAGTTTTATAACTAGTAAAACTTTTATAAGTCAGACAAGATGTGCGTTAGGAAAAGGCTAATCTTTCGGGTCTTGGTGCTGGAATGTGCTTTCATATGCAACAAATGTAAAAGAGAATAATGGTTGTAATAGCTTTTCTTATATTTAGAGGGAGAAAGAACTGCAAATACAATCAGATATCAAACCATTCAACCATTAATTTTACACTGAGAGTCTGGGCCACTCTCACAAAATATCTGTCTACAGGGGGCAAATAAAATGAAAGGCAGACAGTAGGGAAATTCTCATCCCTCACTTCTGAAAAGAACTTAAGCACTTACTTAAGTCCATTCTTTCTTCAAAAGACGTTTAAGCATATACGCAAACCCCTTTTGCAAAATGATTGCTTTCCACAGTTTGTTCTGCGAACCCAAGAGTCACCCCACTCTGCTCGTTGCTAATGCTCTTGAAATTACTCATGGGCATAAATATTTGCAAGAATGAGATCTCACTGAGGAGCTGTGTCTATATGAGGCATCATGGCCAAACAACACCAATCTAAAGAAGAATGCTCCCAGACTTGCTGTCTCCACCAGAGAGCAGTTACCAGCATAGAGTGGAGTCAATCATGTCACCCATATGGCAGAACCCTGGAGCGTGCCATGCCCCCTGGCAGCAGGCCACATCTCAAAGGAGCCCTATGTGTCTCCTAGGAATGCATCTCCAAATGGACCCTGGGAAGAAGAGAGCAATTCTACGGTTGGCAGCTGCTTGCAGAGGAACCAAAGTTTCTCTAACTCTTTACAAATAGCAGACTGAGGTTCCCTGTTTGCTGCACACAAGCCTGACCAAGAGAACTGTGGAGGTCCTCTATAAACTGCCAACTCACCCAGCCTGAGAGTTTAAGGGGTGAACAAATGGCACCTCAACTCAAAGCATCAGTGAAATTGGAAGGATTTCCAGGGAAACCTATCACTGCTTTGACACCAGCCACAGGATGACTGCCCTTTCAGAGGTGGCTCACCCCTTGGTGCCTGCCAGCTGCTGAGACATCCTCTGGAGAGACACCAACAATATCTGGGAAAGGAAGAAATTGTAATTTCACAGAAGCACAATGGCATATTACACCGTTTCCCTGGATGCAATGTTCAGAAGCTCTGAGCTGAATCAGCCCCAGCTCATTCCCACATCTGAACATCCTAGGCAAAGCCACCCCAAATCTTACTGGTTCAGGGCTCACTTTCCATTAAATAAATAATTTATGTATAACTGTGTGTGATGTGGTCTTGCAGAATTTTGAATTAGCAAGAGAAGCAACTTGCTGCACACTCACAAATATTCACACATATACATTAATTGGGATGTAGCCAGTGTTGAGAAACCCCAGGTTAAAAAGAAGAATCTGGTGCAGACCTCTGTTACTCAAGGAGAAACGGCCAGCCTGACAGAATGTGAGTGTCTGTGGTGCTTCTTGAATGCTTTGCTCAATTTCTGTTTGGAGACTCCTGTATCCACTCCAAGTTTTGAACTTCTCAAAGTTTTGAAGACCCAATAAACATCTAACTGCTGTGTTTTTACAGTGCTACCTTAATTCATAGGATCATAGAATCATTTGAGTTGGAAGGGACCTTTAAAATCCATCTGTTCCAACTCCTGTGCAATGAGCAGGAACACCTACAGCTCCATCAGGTGCTCAGAGCCCCATCCAGCCTGACCTTGAGTGTCTCTGGGATGGGGCATCCACCGCCGCTCTGGGTAACCTGCTCCAGTGCCTCATCACTTATTGTAAATAACTTCTTTCTTCTATTCAATCTGATCTCTCCTCTTTTAGTTTGAAACCATTCTCCCTTGTCATATGACCACAGATCCTGCTAAAGAGTCTGTCCCCTTCTTTCTTACAGACATTCTTTAGATACTGAAAGACCACTCTCAGGTCTCCTGGAGCCTTCTCTTCTCCAAGCTGAACACACCCAGCTCTCTCAGCCTGCCCTCACAGGGGAGGTATTCCACCCTTTGAATCATTTTTGTGGCCCTCCTCTGGATGCCCTCCAGCAGCTCCATGTCTCTCCTGTGCTGAGGACTCCCCATCTGGACACGGTACTCCAGGTGAGGCCTCACCAGCTCAGAGGGGCAGGATCACCTCCCTTGTCCTGCTGCCTACACATCTTTTGGCGCAGCTCAGGATATGGTTGGCCGTGGAGGCACAATTCTGGCTCATGTCCAGCTTTCCATCCACAGTAATTCCAGGTCCCTTTAGGCAGGGCTCTATCCTTTCCTCTCCTAACAGCAGCAGCAGCTGGCATGACTTTGTGCAAGTGTTTACTTACCTGGGAGATCTCATACAGACAGGGGATGATGATGAAAATACTGGGTAACAGAGGAGCAAAAAAAAAAAAGTGAGATGTGTAGGTGTGGCCTACAGCTCTGCCACGTTTCTTTCTCCAATGCAGGGCAGAGACAAAAGTTTGAGTCCCATCAAGATTTATTTGTCCTTACCATTCCCTGTCATACCTTATAGCAGTGGGATGCCAACCCAGAAAATCTTCAAATCCAGACACCAAAATGTTAAAGCTTTTTGGCTGATCTTAGCACCGAGAATGAAATAATTTTTCCTGTTTCTAACTCAGCCCACACGTAGAGCTGTGCCTTCAGCAGGAGCTGCTGACACCCTTTTGTGATGGCAGGAAGCAGAGGACAGCCTCCCCACCTAACAAAACAGCCACGATGTTGATGTTGACGAGCACTGCTTTCCTGCCCTCCTCTCCCAGTGCCAGGGGACCTGTGTACCCGCAGACTAGCTGGGGCTGGCTGTAGCTTCCTTCTGTCGGAGGGCTCTGGCTGCTGACGCTGTTTCTGGGCAAACAGCCACTGCTGTGATGCTTGCAGCAGATAGGCCACAGCTGGGCCAGGGGATCTCTGGGCCGGCTGCGCGGCAGCACCTGGCCTCTGGTTCCTGGTAGAAAGAGCTTCCTAGTTTCCTTCAAGCCAGAACTTTTCCTTTTTTGTTGTTTTTTTTTGTTTTGTTTTGTTTTGTTACTTTTTAGAGAAAACAAGTGCTGCCCAACTTCCAGGCAGCGTAGTAGCAATGCGAGTGTGAAAGCTGCTGTGCATACAGGAAGGCAGCCCACCCATCCACCGCACCCCTCTGCTCGCCTTCCTCTAAGGCAATAAACAGCACTTTCTCTCTTTCCTCCCTCTTTTTGTTAGGATGAAAGCCAGCAGTTCATCCTCCTTTCTTTCAGAGCTGTGCTCCTAAAAGCAAAACAGCACTCGAGGCTGCTGGCTACAAAGCAGAAAGCATGCACACAACTGGTGGGACAAAAGGAGCAGCGCCAAGGAAGCATTTATCTTCATGTTATCTCCTAATTTAAGATCCATTCTGGCAAAACTTCACTTCTTCTGCTTAAGCTGCAATGTCAAGCTGCAAATACTCAGCAGCTGAGGAGCCGGTATGTGTATATATATGTGTGTGTGTGTGTGCATGCACGCGTGCACCATATGTATTCATGTTTATGAAGTTTTCTACTCAAAGCAGTTGGCGGAAATGAAAACCTGATTTTGAAAGGCTTCCACTGCACAGTCAAACATTCAGTTTTTCCTTAAGGGAGTTGCTGTTTTACGCAGTGGGAAAAAAAGAAAAAAAAGAAAAAAGAAAAAAAAAAAAGACCTCCTAAAATATTATTATTTTTTCTTCTTTTTAAGTTCAAAATAATTTACCTTGAAGGAGAACTAAGGAATGATGGGAAACATGACTATTCTTTTTGGATAGGAGAGGGTAGTAGCGAGGTGAGAGGGAGTAAAAACAAAACCAAGAGAGAAAGGAAACTGAATGGAGGGATTATCAGTTCCTCTGTGTGTGTTCATTTATTTTTGTCCTAGAAGAAACCTCCTTAGCATGGCTGTGTATTCTTTCACACTGCTCTCCTTCCTTTGCGGGACTTAGTGAATCACAGCACCTGGTTTCTCTGAGTTGGATGTGTTATGCCTACAAGACAGGACAAACTTGGCAGCTATTGCACTGGAAGAAGGAGGGGAGCAGCCCAGCAGCAGGGCCGGATACTTTGTATGTCCAGGGGCACATGAGAGATGACATTTATTTCTTTTGCTAAGGATTTTGCTGGCAAAGCTGACTGCTTTCTTTTGGCCTTGACTGAGACATCCAGACATCTAGTGGGAAAATTTTTTTTTTCTTCCCATTTGGATTGTAAGTGTATCCTTTCTCCTAACACTTCTGTTGCTCGTGTTCTTATTTGGAGAAAGCTTTTCTTTTTTTTTTTTTTTTTCTGAGGCTACGAGACAAAGGAAACATTTGGCTGGAGTGAAGTGTTCTTAGAGCAGAAAGGAAGCAGAGTCTGAGGCACAGAACTTCAAACATTTTTCCATTTGCAAAGCAGCACATGGCCAGAAAGGAAAGACCACATCCCAGCCCCACTGCAGCTGATGGGAAACACGCCACCAACTTCCATGGGATGGGAGAGCCACCTGAGAAATCCAAACTCACTGGCCTGCCCCCCTAATAAAGGCTACTGATTTTGTTTTTTGTGTTGCTGTAGCAGCTTGCAGTCAAGGGGCAGGATGTCTTCTGTCCTTCGGGGCCATGCAAGCCCAGATCAAAGAGACACTCCTTGCCCCGCAGATCTTGAAATCAAAGTTTATGGCTCACCCAATGGCTTATCAAAAAACCACATGGGGAAGGCACCCTGGCTTTGCAGCCGTGCCCTACTGCACTCCTAGCCAGGCACAGTATTTTCAAAACAGCCACGTGTCTATGCCTACCTGTGCCAGTCCAAATGTATAATGCTAGAACAGAGCACAACAAGCACTCAGAATTTAGCAGTATGTTCAGAAGAGAAAACAGTGCTCGCTAAAAGTTGGAAAGATAAAAAGAGATCAATAATTTTGTGATACAGCACCGGATGACTCAGTATCAAGGGAAATACCATCATTATCTTTGGCATCAGAACCTCTAAATATAAGCTGAGATGCTGGAAAAATGGACGTTGTTGTAATCAGAATCACAAAAGAGAAAAGGCCTTTTAAACTTAGTTGAGATGCAACTTGGCTGGAAATAAAAAGAATAGAACCCAAAAGAAAGAAATTCAAAAGGGAAAAGCTTGAAGCAAAGTTCCTTCAAGCATGGGTGGCCGGGGCCACGTGAGGAGAAATACACACATAAACAGATCTTCATAAAGTCACATACCTTACTTTTATTCAAAGGTTCCGTCAGACTTTTTCTATCAGGAGTGATGGTTTCTCAGACGTACAACAGTGTGCTGTGAACAAAGCATTTAGGGGAGATGGTCCCAGAACAAAAAAAATGTCCTGATCTGCAGACCTGTGTTCACTTGCTGAGAGAAGGACCGGCATGGTCAAATGAAATCTTGAAGAGTACAGCCATTTCCAGTCAGCATCCCCATCTCATACCACGGGATCAGAAATCACTCTGTATCTTTTGTCTCAGTAATTCATTCAATAAATTTAATAATGATGAACTCTCAAAGAATAATCCTATTTCTCCTCGAGAAACAGGATTCTCTTAGAGAAATAGGATTAAACATAATTCCCAGTATGAAACCATGGCTGCTTAGGTGGGTAATGGCTTAATACATCAAAGGAGAAACAAGAATCTCCTTACACAGGCAGTTCCCAGACTCTGGGGTGTTGCCTGCATGCAGCTGTTCCTGGTAGCAGCAGCAACAGCACTGGGTGCTGGATGCAGAAATTGTTCTAATGTCTGGTGGACTTTAATGACTTTTTCTTTTTTTCTCTTTCCTTTTTCTCATGGCGAAAAAGAGATGGAGGGAGGCTAACAGTGGATCCTGTCACCCATTTCCAGAGTGTAAAATGCAGCAGGTCAGTAGAAACAGTGCTGGTGAAAAGTGCATTTGGGTTCTGTGCTCTCTGCAAGATCTTTAGGACAAGTAGCAATATGTTTCCAGGACAGGGGTGTTCTCATTTCTAATCAGTCAGGCTGGCAACTGCAGGCAGGAAGACCATGACATGGGTCTGTTTAGGAAGGCTTCTGAGTTCATGGAGTTTGCAGGCAAATCTGACATAGCCACTGGTTTCATGGGGGAGATGGGTGTACGAGAAACTAAAGTGTGGGAGTTGTGTCACTGAGGGAAAGAATGACTGCAGAGGGGCTTGCAGAAACATCTGCAAGGCATCTTCATGACGAGTGGCACACACCCATGCCTTCCACAGCTGAAGTTACCTCACAATCATTTTCTCACATCTCAAGCCTGTCAGGGTCAGTGGAGAATAGCATAATGACCTCTCTGAATCAGGGTTGGTGTGCACCAGTCTCTCTGGAGCGTGGAATCATAGAATGGCTTGGGTTGGAAGAGTCCCCAAGGATCATCAAGCTCCAATCCGCCTGCTGCATGCAGGGCCACCAACCTCCATGTTTAATACTAGACCAGGCTGCCCAGGGCCCCATCTAACCTGGCCTTGGACACCACCATCCAGGGAGAGGGCATTCACAACCATTCTGGGCAAAGCACAGGAGCTCTGATTCTTGATAAATAAGTTGCAGTCTTTTTGTCTTTCCCCACTTCATCCTCTGTAATTCCTTCTTCCCTATTGTGGGATAGGTTGATTTAATGACACCATTTTGTGGACGTTGACCTGCTCCATTCCTGAGGTGGTGAGCTCCTGGTATTGTAAGTGCAGCTATAGAGGGTCAGAATTAAGGATTGTCTGTCTGGTAACTTGAACATGACCAGGAGCAGACGCTTTGACATGTCAGATCTGGTACCTCCTCCGCTTTCCTGTGTGGGATCTTCTTGAGCCATCCTAGAGCACCATTTTTACTACCACAAATACAGTCAGGTTTAACTTCAATAAGACCACAAAAACTTCCATTGCAATAATTTGCTAATGAATTCTGGCAATGAATATACAAATGTGTTTACTTAATATATGTAAAGTATATATACTCCCTCCCCTTGCCTTGAAAATACATCTTAAAGATTGTATCAGAAAAGCATTGTTTCAGCTGTTCAAGTCTGCCATGCAACTGCACCTCTGCCTCATTCCTGCCTATATCTCCCTGCCTGTCTCTTATTTGGTAGTTCTGATTTATAAAGCAGCTCTGGGGTCACTTCTTTTGGATCATACAGCTTAAAGCATTGTAGGCAATGACAGCAGCCATAAAGCTGACCACAAAGGTTCTGCAGTGTTGGTGCTGGGAGCTTGCAGCACCTGCAAGGTCTGTATCCTCCGTTACAACCCCTCCAACTGGCTGCTGGGTTCCTGTCTCTTAACAGTATTCTTGGGGGGGGGGAGAGAAAGAAAAAGAGATTAATAGATTAATAATAATATTCATAATGATCCTAAGCAGCATTATAAAAATAATTATTAAAAAAAAAAAAAAAAGGAAAATCAGTCCCTAACAGCTGTGCTTTGACTCAGTGGCTGACTCCTGCACTGGTCTTCCCCTCACTCCACCCCACTCCTCCCTATCAGCTCATTGAGCCCTTGAATGCAATCACCATCGTCTGTTTGGCTTGCTTACATCATTTCAAATGCCCCTTCATTTCAAATTTGGAATCAAATATAAATCCCTGCTTCAGGCATGCAAGGGACAGGAGCAGGTTGGCTGGCAAAGAGAAAAGAGTAGGAAAAGCCCAAGGGAGAGGAGGTGGGAGTTCAGAGGGTTCAGAAGGGTCACAGACATTTTGAATGGCTGTTTTTCTCCTCCCTGCAGCATCGCTCAGCTCAGCATGGGATGGAAACATAGCAGGGAGTTGGCTGTACTCCTGCTCCTACCATTTATTCTCTTCAGCTGGGATTACAAGAACTGAGGAAAAGCAGATCTCAGTCAGTCAATAGATGGAGAAGCTTTGCTATTTCAGGCTCTTCCGTACTGCTTTTTTTTTTTTTTCTCCTCTTCAGTATCTGTGTTTATTTATTTATTTATGTTTGTGAGAATCCTTTTCCCTGTCACTGCACAAAAGATGGACACCTTGTACCTCCCAGTCAGAGAAACCAATACCACTGAAATAGAAAATCCCATTTCTAGTGGGTTAGTAGTGTTACTCTTGTTAATGAATTGTTACTATTTTCAGTCTAAGTTTATGAACTTGAGGGAAAGGCTGTAATATTAACATGTGGGTTCCCTCCTCTTTCATTTTGAATTTCAATATTTTCCTCAAAAATTCTGAATGGAGAATTTCACTGGCCCCACATTTCCCTCTCTTTGGTAGTCACTTCCCACAGCTGCTGCTGTAGTGGAGATTTACAGTCATGAGATTATGAAAAAAAAACTTTGCCCTGCCCAGCCAAACAGGCCCAGCAAGCACATCCTACATGGGAATTCCTCCCTGACACACTTCCTTGTGGACACTGGAATTTGAATGCTGTCCTCAAAGGACAGCCTAACACTGGTCTCACTGGTTTCTTTGGGAGTAGTGCTGAAACACTTAGGAAAATTCCTTCCTTCAGCTCCAAGAGCAGACTTTGTCCAGTTCTATTGGGCGGGTCCCAAACATGACAATTTAATTAGGAGGTCTAGACCCTACATGCTTATACTCACTCTGAAGTGCCAATTCCAGATATCCAGCGGGGCCAAGAGCAAATTTGACTATCGAAGCCACATAAGCTTTTTGACATACTGTGCTAAGGTAGCCAAGTGGAAAAAGTAGGCTGCCTGTCTAGTCTCAAACACAGACAGTAGCCACATTCTTGTAGGGAGCCCAGAGCATGTTCGAGAAATGCAGGGAGTTTAAATGAAAACCTGTTGCTGTCCCAAAATGGAGCTGTTTGACTTGGAAAGGAAAGCTTAGTCATCTGTCCTGCAGGGGTTTGCCCAGCTCCTTTGGTCTCTCCATCTGTCTGATTTACTTCTTCATTTTTTCCATTCCCTTCGCTACCTTCTTCTTCAGGGTCTCAGACATGAAAGTGCTCTCTTTCTAAGGCAATGTCACCAATTACACATTGCTCAACATATTTCTTCTAGTTTTTGAAGAGGGCATCAGGGAAATGATGCATTACAATGGCATTCTTATACCCACATGTCATATGGAAATGTTTAGGAAGAAAATAATTTTCAAGTAGTTCAACTGTCATGGGTTGAACTGCAGAACCAGCATCAATTCTCCCTCCCACTTTGCTAACAGCTCCTGTTGCATTGGGTTCCTATAATTAGGAGATAATTAGGCTCTCAATGACATCCTTTGTGTTTCAGGGGATATCATCCAGTATATAAGTTATATTCCTATTTCATCAAGTAATAAGGTAAGTATTAGGAGGCTGAAGTTCTTGGCAGAGACCTGTATCCTACCAGCACTTATGTTTGGCTGCTATGTGCGACTCATTACATGGAGGTGGGTAGGTGACATCATCACTAAAGGGAAACACATGATAAAGTGAGGGTTCAAGGATTCAAAATTCAGCTAATAAAATATCCAGACAAAGAGGATTAGCTCTGTTTGCAGGAAGAGAGTTTGCCTCTGTCAGAAGCAGAATAGTCCAAAGAGAATAAACTATATCCTTTTTCTTCCTTCAGCAAGCAGTTTCTTGTCATACTGGAAAAAAAGGTGGGGGGGGGGGGGGGGGGGGGGGGGGGAAAAAAAAAAAAAACCAGTTGCTTTTCAAAAGGATGTAGATATTACTTCAGTTTGTGCATTACAGAAGCTTTTTAAAATCATGAGAACTTTCTGCTTTATATCCAGGATTTGGATTTCCTTTTCTTAAAGACATGGGGAGATGTAGAGCTAGACAAAACAAAAGCTGCTTTAGTAGCTTAATGTGTGGATCAGTATGCACGAGTCTATTCTACCCAGGAACTGAGCTGCTACTTTTTCCCATTTTTACAGGCAGCCATAAATTACAGGTCTGCCATAGGAAGTTATTGGCAAGATCTGAGTGTTTTGAGGCTCTGGATTGTAATGACAGCAGCCCACCCAGCTGCCTCATGATGAAGGGAAGGGTGGGCACAAGGATATGAGGACAGACTGGTGGCCAGTCCTGGCTGGTTTCACTCCTAGGCAGTGGAGGTGGCCTCACTCCCAGGCAGGTGCCAGGGGCTTCCTCAGGAGCAGTGAGCACTTTTTGCTGTCAGGAAGCACGGAAAAAATGACACCAAGTGAGCAAAAAGACAACCCTTTGTCCAGGAGCAGAGTCAGCAAATGGTCTTTGGGAAAGCATGGTAGAACATAAACCTGGGCCTTCCCAAGCACCTTTCCAAATGCAGTGGTTGGTCACTTGGAGCTGTTAGACAAGATTGTAAGAGGGATCAGTCATAAGCCTTCTTTGTTATTGTTGTTTTTGTGCCAGAGCTGACAAATTTTAGTCTGAAACATCCGCAGACATGACAGAAATAGCCTTTTACAGAAGCTGTTTGGAGCTGGCCACAGATCTGGGCACACAAGGCTCAGCCAAAATCTCACTCACTGGACACTGAGCACATAAGCCACCGGTGCGCCCTGGGGACGTGTCACCTTGACTCACCCTGTGCTGTCACTGTGCTGGTTCTGCAGCCCCTAGCTACACATGCCAGTGCTCTAGAGCTGTGGCAGGAGGTTGCAGTCTAAGCAAAGGTGACAAACATCTCCCAGAAGTGAAAATCAATTTTGCTAATGCTATCCTGGCCAGAACTCTTCTCCCACTTCTCCACATTAAAGAAAGATATTATGGAAGATACAAAAAGTGTGATGGCTTGTTGCCATAGGTAGTAGGGGATTCCATCATCTTGATCCAGGAAGACTTTGTCTGCTTACAAGCTCAGGTAATGCAACAGAACAGTGACTGACTTACTTAGGCTCTTTGCTGTGCAAGGCAAGAAGTTCTGCCACGTTTTCACTCTAAAGTTTTCACAGCTTCAGCATTAAAATGCCTCACATGAAAAGACGTTCACCTTTTCTTTCTCCACAGTATAAGCCACAGCTTGTGGAAGCCAAAGGCTTCAAGCGTGATATAGGACCACACTGCTATATCTCTTGTCAGCTGAGGTTTAGAAAAAACAAATGCACAAAAACCAAAACCTCCCCCCAAACCCATAAACACTGCAGTCTGCAAAGCAAGGGTTGAAGTGTGAACTGCACTGTTCTCACGGTGGGGAGGAGAGGAAACAACTTATACCATTGCAGCTAGTGCTGTTAATGCCAAGATTCAAAGAAGAAAGAAGATGACTGTGATATATTAGACAGGCTCAAAGACCTGCTTCTATCTCTTTCTGCTACTGGCATTTGTATTTCATAGTATACTGTGTGTCCATGTCCCTGAGAGCTTGTCCCTGGGAGAGCTAAATCCTCCCCACACCAAGACTGATAGCAGACACAATATTTTTTGTTCTCCTACAGTCTTTGTTAAGTAAATATTGCCCAGAGGAGTTGTGGATGTCCCCTTCTGGAGATGTTCAAGGCCAGGCAGGTTGGGGCTTTGGGCAACCTAGTGTGTGGAAAATGTCCCTGCTCATGGCAGGCAGTTGGAAGTGGGTGATCTTTAAGTCCTTCTCCAACCCAAACCATTCTATGGTTGTATGATATCCAAGCTTTAGTCATTGACGTAAACCATCCCAGGTACTTGAAGGCAGACCTTCATTTAACTTTTCAGTTTCCATGCTTGTGTTTCATAGCATTATGGATTTGGGATAGTTTCACCCTATACCAACACATATTGTATGTTGCTAGCTACTGGATTAGAATTTAGGTTTCCATTTTGTTGTTAGTAGCTACTTTTATGTAGAGCATCGGTGTGTTATAATGTTAATCAATGGACACATTCTTCAATCTCACCCTAGAAAATAAACTTATATACAATTTTAATTTCGGATTATTTAAACTAGCTATGAGAATTGGGAACTGCTCAGCCTACCCTCTCCCGTGCCTCTAGTTTCTTCTGCAGGCTGCAGGATGTTTTTCTGTGCTACTGAGTTATCACACTGCCTCCCATACCTGCTCATGTCTTACAAGAACTGAAACCAAAGACTATTTCCTGACACCACAGCAACTGAGCCTGAAGAAAAGAAACTATCAGATGTTTCTGCGTAACAGCTGCATGTCAAATATAGTAGGCTAGCCAACAGCCTCTATGCACTCAAGCATAGGAAGCATACTGCCTCTAAGAAACATGTTTCTCATTAATTGGAAGTGGGCAAGTGAGTCCTTTTTCCATAATCACAGACGAATGGGAACTGAAACTTTAAGGTACAGAGATCTGCATTTGACATTATAGCTGGCTTTTTGTTACTCAGACACCGTGCAAGCAGATACAGCCCGAGAGTTGGACACTCCTGACAGAGTGTTTGCCAGTACAGTACATGTTACTGTGTCACAGTGGGAGTACAGATACTAATGTGGACACATCCAATGAACTGAATAAATAAGGCTGAATTTCATTTAACGGCATCCAGTTCTGGGAGGACCTGGCTATGTGTAACCCAGGCATATCAGGCTTCAGGATCTTGCTCAGAGAGGGACAAAACATGAACTCAGAGTTAGGACAGAGCACTCACAGTCATCAGGAATTTCCCTGTGTGTGTTTTGAAAAGGATAACTTTGCTATCATTATCTGTACTTCCAACCTTCCACTTCTAAGAAGATTATTTCACAGGTACTGTGACAAACCTTTGAGATGAAGGCAGGAAGCAGTGTGCGAAGCCATGTAATTACAAGCCTCTGAGCACCTTAAAGGGATTCTGGTACCACAAGAGCCCCAAGGCAGTGTCCTGGTGTGAGGCTGTTTGTACAGTTATCATCTGTGGCTGTTTCCCAATATAGCAAAGTTCAGATGTCTACATGATACGTGTGCAGCACTTTGCTGTCTGCCTCATGTTTTCAGCTGCTCAAGGGAAATTTTCAGGGATATCATTTGACTGCATTTAGACACACACACGCACAAACACACACAAAAAAGGAATGTGTGCTCACTCAGTAAAATGGCACTCTTCCCCTTGTGGAAGTGTTCTGGGTTTGCCTTACTTCTCTCCTCCCAGATAAATAAGAGGATTTTTCTCTAAGAAATCACTCTTATGTCATAGATTTTAAACAGTTGTGTGGCACAGTAAATGCTTTTTTCCTCCCCCAGATGGTGGGAAATTGTTCTCGAACAGCCTCCCACTTGGTCAATGCATGGGTGGTTCATTGCCAATGAAAACCCAGGTGCTGTTGAATTCTTCTGAGTGATTCAAGCAGCAGTCTTCCCTCTGAGTCAAGAGAAAACCAATACCCCCAGAATGGTGTTAATAGGGACTCTATTGGAAGTTGCTCAGACAAGACAAAAAATAGAGGTCCTGACCACGTCTAGTCATTAAAGATCCCATAGTGCCGCTTTGTAGAGGTAAGAGCACGAGTCCTCATTAGCTTTCCATTCCCTCTCGCCCAAATTTCTACCCTCCTTTCCTCCCTAATATTGATGTAATTGTGTGCTGTCTTAAATGATTAGGGACAGACCTGCTTTTAGGTGGATAAGGCCTTGTGAGAGTATTGTTCACTGCTTTCTGCCTCCTTCCTCCAGCCTGCTAGATTTCAGACAATCCTTCATGTGTGCACGTAGGTGTACACATTCAACATGCACACAGATAAAGCAAGTCTTCTCTGAATTGCACAGACACTGGGGAGGGAAATCTCAGCCCTAAGCAATCTCTGCAACAGAAGGTACAAGAGCCTCTCAGTTTTCCAAGCCCCTGCCTGTTCAGCAAAGCACCGAAAGTCTCTCTGAGCTCTGATCCCAGAAAGTCCAAGAGAGGTGCCAGCCTCTGTTGCTGGCCATATCTCTGCAGGGGTGGATGGGCTGTGCAAAAGAGAGCTACAAATGCTGGGGTATGCCTGCTCCATGCAATACCTCCTGCCTTGCCAGGAATTCCTTGCCAGGAAACTCCTGGCCTTCCTGAGTTGGGCTGTCCTGCTGCCATCCCCTTCTGGACAGACCCAAAGCTGCTTCTCTGGCCTGGGCTGACAAATGGCATGATCCATGCAGAAGGTGTGACAACCATGGAGGTGGGGTTGGGACCCTCAGGTTATGTCTCAGTGAGATCTTGGTGACTCCAAATGAAGCACCTCACCTCAATCCTCTCTGCCGTGCATGCAGCTGTTGAGGATGCAGCACAGCTACGTGGCTGCCCACCCAGCAGCAAGACTTGTTTCCTCATCCCACTGTGCAAGTTTCCCCTGCCCGAGGGGCACAACTTTCTGAAGGAATCTGCCACTTGTTTGGATTTCTACAGGGAGAGAGGGAGGACATGACACAGACCTCAGGGCACCTCCAGTATTTAGGCCAGGAGGCACACACCTCCTGTGACAGTAAACACCTACTGGCAACAAAACCAGTCATGCTCAGTAAAAGAAGAGAAGCTGATCTTCTGCAGCCAACTGAGAGGGACACAAAGTCATTATCAAGGTTGACCTTGAGTAAACTGCATCCCATTTCCCTGCGGTGCTTTTTGATATGGCGGCCTTTGCTGTTTGGCCTCACATTATTCTTGGCCAAGATGTGGAAACTGAATTCAAATGTAAAAGGGGCTTTTTTTTATTTCCTCTCCACACACACACAAGAAAAGATGTCTTTATATAGATATGCTCTGCATCTGGCTACCTCACCACAAGTTACAGGAAATTGGTTGGCTGCCACTTAACACAGCTGTTAACACTTTGGACTAGCAGTAGCCATTGTGCTGATACTGGTTTAAATGAAAAGGATGAGGTATGCGATGGTTAGAATAACAACTGTCTCATGTTCCACAAGGAATATAGACAACGCTGGGATAGCAGCCCCGCATGCCTTACCCTGCTGCTACAAACATTACTGGGGATGTATAATTCTGCTTCACAGCTCTACCCAGCATCAAAGAGACTCCAACACATTAATAAAATGTGTCATAACAACCTGATGATACAGGATCGTTCTATAAACATGACTAATAATTATGGCAGTGTCCGGGGACCAAACAAAATCAAGACTGTGCTCTGTACAAGGCACTAGAGTCAGTCCCTGAGAGTTTTGAATGTAAACAGAAAAGATGGATGAAGGCTGGGTGGGAAGGGAGTCTCAGACCTGATTGATCAGCCGAGGGGAAAAAAAGAGCTGAGAGAGCTCTACGCAGTACTTCTGACATGGATTGAGATCTCTGCAGAGTTCTTAGCAGCAAATAATGACAGAAATTGTTCTTGTGGGAAAGCTCAGCTTCTCAGATGATTGTTGACAGATGTCTTTATATATGATTGCTGACTTGATTTCATCAATACTGATGCCATTTTGGAAGATACGATTGTAGAAAATTACCTTAGGTCAAATGATTAGGAATTAATTCAGTTCTCTTAATAAGATTCTTGATTTAAAAAGGAAAATTTTTATGAAGTTAGGGAACTAGTGATTCAAGCCATTTGGACTGAGCAGTTCATACCCCAACATGCAAAGTCTAAAATTTGCCTAAGTCATAGGTTCTAGCAAAATGGATGGGGGCATGGGAGCATGGTGCAGAAAAAGGCAGTGCTCATTCCAGTGCAAATAACCACATAAAATATGTTGAATGAAAAGTGAGGCCCATCAGCAAGGAAAAGCACATCTTACAGGTAATAAGTGCACGCACAGAAAGAAAATAGTCATAAACCAGGATGTTTTAGATCTTTCAAAAGAGATAAAAAGAGTAACCTAACGTTCTTCAGTTATATAAATAAAAAGAGAACAAAAAAGAAGAAGTGAGGACACTGTTCAGTGAGGGCAACTTAGAGATTATAGCTACAGTAAGCAGTTGCCTCCAAACTTAGTGAGTGTTGTACCTCACATTTCAGCGAGGACACAAAGTGTGTTGGCAAGAGCAGGATGACAAACAGGAGTGGAAAAAGGTGGAATTGGAAGTGGGCACGTATGAGATGGAACCAGCTCACAGAATTCATGGCCTTTAACAGGGGGAACTGGCAATTCTCCATCTTCATCTCTGAAAGAATTTGCAGGTCTGCAGCACAGATCTGTAATGACTCTTTTGTGCTCAGCTAGAGCCATTGGACTGGGGAATCTGCAAATGTAGTTTCTATATTTGAGAAAGGCAAAGAGCAGCCAGGTAACCACAGGTCTGTTAATCTGATCTGAGCATCTGAACTGAAGCTTTATGTGTTATTGGTGAGTTAAAGATATCAGTAAATGGAAAATGGAATGAAAAAGTCAATAAGAATTTACCTAAGTTAAATCACTCCAGACTAATATCTTTTTCCTTGACGACTGGTTTTGCGGACTACAGAAAAGCAGAATTCATTTATCTGGACTTCAGGAGGCAGGCACTTGATAGTGTGTTTTATGGGGAAATTAGTTAAAATAGAGAAAATGGAGGAGAGCATAAAACTGCCAAATCATGTAGGAGACAGGCATACTTGCACAGAGTGCATCCAGACTGGGGAGTACTAATATGAATTTCTCTGAGTTCCTCCACTGCTGTAGGAAGCAGCAATGATGTGAGGCTGGTGCTGCCCCCGTCTTCTTTCCAGCATTTCTGAAGCAGCAGAACAAGGGAATTTGGGTGGAATCTTGTGTTTCTTAAACATGTGGAGGGAAAAAGGCAACACAACCTTCTGCAAGAGGAAGCTGGCATTTGTGAGGAGTTTACAGTAAGCACAATTTTGATGCTATCACATATTTCCAAGGGAGGTGGTATAGATGCAGAAAGTATTACCCAGAAATGTTAAAAATTCAAAGTTCTGCATGTTCATCATTAACTGGTTAGATGCTGGTAAGTTTGCATCCTTTGCCTTTCAGTGTAGCTGCTCAACATGGCTTGTTCTGCCGACACCTTCTGTGAATGAATGCACAGCTGATCAACCTTAAAGCTAAGCTGAGATACTGAATATGTTTGGTGCCACAGCCAAAAGGTCAATGCTCAGTTTATTTCCACTCCCCAGATCACCTCACAGATATCTCTTGTAACACCCCAGCCAGATAACTGTACACTGTAAGCATGTTTTTGGCTTAGCTGGGGCCATTTGTCTGAAGCTGGTAATTCATAAAGGGAACAAGCAGACAAGTAAATAACAGAGAGGTAATAATAAATAATACAACTTCTGGGGAGAAGAGATCTGAGAGGAAAATAGGGTAAAAGAGTGCAACTCCCATTCCTGTGGTCATCAGCACTGGCTCTCATGGTGGAGAACACCTGAGGTTTAAACTACAGCTGAATTATACCATCTTTTGCTGAGAACTGCATTGAAATATTTAGGGAACCCTAACTGCACATAGAAATTCTGCCTCCTTAATCCAGTCTTAACTCCTTAGACAGGGAAATTAGCATGAAAACCTAATAATCATGTCTAGGATCAAGAGAGACAGACAGGTATTATTTTATATTCACATTCTAGCAGCATTAGTAAGCAAGCACAGGGGAAAAACAGTTCTCTGTTGCAATGCATAAGGATTTTGGCAGGAGGAATAAATACTGAAAGCTCTGCTTGTAATTAACTAAGCTGTATCTGCAGCTTGTAGCATTGTCCAGAAGAATTCCCATTGCTCCAATTGAAGGTGCTTCAAAGTCCATTGCAAAGAACACACTATTGAAAAGTTTTGCCAGTAAGGTCTTTAATTATGGCTTTGTTATACATTTAATTTATAGATGAAAGGACTGCTATTCTGTTTGGCTGTTAAAATCATATACGTTGCAAGTTGTTAAATAGGCTTCTTGCTTTTTGTTAATTCCCAAATATGTCAAGAAAGTCATTTAATATAATGCATGTGGTGCTTTTTTTTTCTTTTAAAGTTAGATTTAATTGGACATGTACTGCAGTGAAGCAGAAATAGTGGCATGCATTTAGAATTAAATACTTCAGGATATGATTTTAGATTCAGTTTCTAACTGAAGCATCTGAAAGAGGCAGAGTTTACTTAGAACAACTGTGGGTGCTTTATCCTGCTTTGGTTTACAGTAGCCTCTATGATCACTGTAACTCGATGAGAACAGTAGACTTTTTCTCAGTCAGAATGACTTAACGCTGTACTTAAGCACTCCCTAGCGAAGCCAAAGGGAGTCCCATCACAAGGCTGGACTCTGCCATTGTTTCCATCCAAGACTCGTGCTGGTACAAAAGTCTCATGCCAAAAAGATCCATATGAAATGCAAAAGTAAAACTTTTTTCCTAGATAAGAAAAAGGATGTACCTATAAATTTCTTCCCTGATCTTGCTTTAGAGGCTGCTGCCCTTGTAAAGCAGTCCTATCAACAAATCAGAGACCTTGGATCCTCACAAAGAATTCAGTAGATCCCAGTATCCATATACCCCTGGTGGCATCAGACAGTTAAATGTTAAGCATCTGCAGAAATGCTCTGTGGACACCGCCTCCCTTTTCCATCATCTTTTCCCTTGCGGACCTACATTTTGGCTAACTTTCATATAATAGATGATGAGAAGAGATTCATAGACAATGCTGTGACTTTCGATTTTCTCTTCACGCTGTGTAAGACCATAGCTGTGTGATCAGAAATCGATGCCTAAGTTATTTTTTCCTTTTGGCTGCTGGAGCTGACATCTGGAAGGGCAAGCATCAGGGCTGCCCTGGTGCTTGCCAACTCATCCCTATCTACGCATGTGTGAACAGCCCTGCTCCTTGCTAGGAAACCCCGTAGATGTTGCAACCTCTTGCTCAGAAATGGGTTTATAGAATCATTGGATCACCAAATGGTTTGGGTTGGAAAGGATCTCAAAGCCCACGTTGCCCCAACCATGGGCAGGGCTGTCCCCCACCAGCTCAGGCTGCCCAGGGCCCCATCCAACCTGGCCTTGAGCGCCTCCAGGGATGGGGCATCCATACATGGGACATCCATAACCAACACACACTTCCCAACCTCTGATGAAGCAATGCCATCAAATTCCTTCTGATGATGAGAATTGCCATTTGCAAAAAGAAGGCCCATGGGCAGCCCAACGATCTCTCAAGTTGGGAAACTCCAAGTGCTGAAAATGCCACACTTGTAGCTGGGCTTGGTCATTAATTGAGGCTCTCATACCAGATCAGCGACAGTGCTCACCAGGCAAGGAAAGAGAAAACCAGAAATAAGTCACCTGCTTCATTAACCATAGCCAGAGCAGATTAAAGATTACTTTTTCCAATGAATACATATTAACAAACTGCACCAAATATTATTCATAAACAGTTGGTAAATGCATGTCAAGTAATTTGCAACCTGCTTGCAGACATTTTCTGAGCAGAAAATGAGTCCACATTCAAAAAATAATTCACTACAAATTATTCACCAGCCTTATAAATTATCTAATCGTTGATCTCTTTTTCCAAACAGAATGGATGTATTTCTGTAGTTTGTTTTCAGTGTCTATCCCAGAAACTTAATTCTTTTCCAGCTTTTTTATCCCTCATTTGGTTTCTATTACATTTTCTTGCCTGCTATGTACTACTAATGAGAACAGTTTCCTTCCTGACTTATTCCCTTCCAGCAAAGGCCTCCTTAATTGTTGTCTTCTGTTTGCTAAAGTAACTTTCTGGGTCCTGAGTATTGCATAGTCCTTGCTGGTTCACCTCAACCCTCTTCATTTGCATTCTTACTCCTCAAGGTCTCAGCAGAGACTCTCTGTGCTGCTGAGCAGTATGCTTTCAGCCACTTGCACACCCACCTACACCTTGCATCTCGTTTTCTCCTTTTTGAATGCCACAAAACCACCCTTTTATCATTTACCATCCACTCGGTGCGCAGACAGCTGAATAAGTCCTTTGGGACATGTCACCAACTGCTGTCACCATTCACAGAGCATGGGTTGTGGATTGGGACGTTAAGGTCCAGTGTTTGCACTGGGTAGGAGCAGCCAGAGGGACAAACAGTGGGGCAGGCACGTATCCTTGCCATTCTGGAGCTGACAGACAAAGGCAGTGAGACACCCTGGATGAATTACTGCTGCCAGTTGTGGTCATTCTTGGGTGTGAACTAGGCTTCTTCAGAAATGTACTTTGGTGTTGGAAAGTTTGCCCATGACTATCTTCAAGCTAAGCTGAGCACAGACACTGAGATGCCTTAGGATACTTGAAAGGAAATTTAGACTGGATAGAAGAAAAATGTTTTTTACAATAAGGGCGGTGAAGCACTGGAATAAGTTTTTCAGAGGGGTGGTTGATTCCCCATCCCTGGAGACACTCAAGGTCAGGCTGGATGGGGCTCTGAGCACCTGATGGAGCTGTGGGTGTCCCTGCTCATTGCAGGCGAGTTGGACTAGATGACCTTTAAAGGCCCCTTCCAACCATGGAGTCTACGATTCTATGCCAATCATACAGCATCTCTCTCTTTACTCCCTGCTACTCCTCTGAATTGGACTTGCTCTATGGGACTGAGACATTTTCCACTACGGCTGCTAAGTGACATGAGGTGCCACTTTCTTGTTTGCTAAAAGCAACACTGTTGTGAATAAGGGTTTTCCAGTGATGCAGAAACACCACATTAAAATCTGTGCATGCTCAGATGTACCACTTTGCGGTACAGGTGGCAAGGCTTTCTCAGCTGCATCCTTGCACAGCAGACCGGATTTTTCAGTCTTGCTGGTTAGTCATTTGCTCCTCAGCAAAATGAGTGTAGAGCACTGCAAGATCAGAGTGGCTCAGTCCTGTGTTCACTTCTCAAATGAGTAAATGGCTGAGCACTGAGCAGAGCCATCAAATCCGACCTCAGGCAAAATTTTCTAAGCTACAGAGAGCTGGAAGAGTCCACAGACCAACTTCTGAGGCAGCAGCATGGTTTTAAATAGCACACTCAAGACCTGGTACTGCTTTGTAGCTGCAACCTTCTGTGCACAGCTGCAGTGCCAAGCCTGGCTGCCAAGCCAAGTAGTTCCATTCCTGCTCGTGGCCAACATGCATAGTTAGCCACCCTCGCTGTGGCCATTTGTTTCTTACTGTCTGCCAAGTCAAGAGGCCAATGCTTGTGGTGGTGTCTTAAAAAGCCCCTTTTACTTATTTGGATTCTTTCTTTCTTTCTTTCTTTATTTTTTAAAGGAAGAATCTACTTGCATTTAGTTCATAAACAGTGAGAAAACCTAACAAGCTGAAATGTAGAAGTTGCACTGACTTCCTCTCAAATTATCAATTATCTATGGTTCTGGAACAGAAACACTCTGTTGTTCTGGCATTAGGCTTTGTATAAATGTGAAACAAAATTGCAAGCAATAGAAGGGAGTGACTGTTAGCTTAACCACATCTTCTCTAAATTGGTGACACAAGCCAGGGTCCTAAAAATAAACATTGTAATTGCGGTTTTGGTTTCAGAGCTATAGCACAGTCAATGGCTTTTGTGCATTTAAAGGAGAAAAAAAATCTCTCTCCTTCCAAAATAATGAGGAAAACCGCTCACACTTTCATAGTTTAAGCAATTCCAGCCTAGATAGATGCAGCCGTGATACAAAAAATTGACTGTTGTGATGGAAAGATTTGTCGAAACTTACAGATGGCCAAGGCGGCAGGCATAGCTTGCTGCTGATGAACACAGAGGAATTGCTCTAGCAGGGCCATGAGGATGAAAGTGATGTTCTGGTCCCTGCTGAGCACATCACTGAACTCAACGTAACACGACATGCATGCTGAGGTTCCTCCCTGGCTAGGCCAGAGCAGAGGAGCTTCTGGAAGCCAACTCTGATGCAGTCTGCAGACACATAGTATGCCTTTCTGTTACTTGTATCTGTACTCAGTTGTTAATTAGTCTGCACACATCAGCAACTGCCTTACAACTGAGTTATTTTCTGGATGATGAACAGATACCGTTCGCTGCTAAAATACCTTGGAAAGTATTGGGATGGGAGTGAACCAGTGTTGAAGTCCCCAGTGCTGAGCCACTGGAGTATGAAAGGCTAGCTTGCCCTGGGGCAGAGAGCTTTCCATGCACTGTGTCCCAGCTCTGCAACAGAAGAAGGAGGAGGACAGGTTGAATTCACAATAACCAACTGTTAATTAAGTTGAGCTGTTCTGTTTCATTAGAGAATTTTCACATTGTTAAATGAAGGCAATGCTTGCTTTTAGCCTCTTTGCCTTTATGCATCTAAAGGAGCAGACAGTATGTTAAAACAAGAAAGAAAAGAAACCTATTGTTTCCTCTGAACAGGATGTTTTCAATTAAGAAATGTCATTGCATTCTTTTCATTTTGGTCACTACATTCATTTTGTTTGTTTTTGCCAAGAAATTGTCACTTGGGAAAATTTCCAACAAAGCCAACTCTAGATGGACTAACAAGATTGAAGACTACCTATATCTATATATATCTCAATATTGATATAGATATAGATGTGGTTGTTTTTTTATTTTTATTTTTATTTTTATTTTTATTTTATTTTATTTTTCAAATGCATTTTTAATCACCAAGGCAGCCCTGATAAATGGATTCTACCTTATCCCACTAATAGTGTGGACTAAGGAACTTGTAGAGTTCAAGAAGACCAGGCAGATGAGTCAACCAGAACAGAGTGTGTGGTGACTTCAGCTGTCCATGTGCATGTTGGGTTAATTCTAGGGGAAATTTGATATATCTAGAAGAGTTGCTACATAGAAAAACTGTTTCTATGGCACAGCAAGTTTTGGCTTTATAAGCAGTTCCAGTTAAGTCAAAAATGATCTAACCACAGAATAGTTCAGTACTACCTCAGGAAGGGAAGAATCAAACCCCAGAACTACATTAGTAGCAGCGAACTTTGAGCGGGGGGATTTCTAAAAATGGAGGAAGCTGTTGAGAAAGACCCTAATGTCAAAAACAGGGAAACTAAAATCCTCAGACTCAGCAGGGTGAGTGCATGCCCTGCACAGCCCATAAGAGAAGGTATGTGGCTAAATTGAAAAGGAAGCAATGGACAAAAAATAAAACAAGACACATGGGATTAAATGGCAGAGTCAAGAGGTTATGCTAACTGTGCTGGTATGCAGCAGAATATGGAAATCTGAAGCTAGTGCAGCTAGCAGAAAAAAGCATAAACAAACAGGTAAGTTCTAAAGATAGAAGGGAGAGGAACTGAGTCAGGGGGGGTGAAGAGAGAAATCAAAAAGAGAAGAAGCAAAAAATATTCAACAAATTTGTACAAAATTAAAAACGTATTTACATGTGTTGAAAACTGAAGTCAAAACAGTGTTCTGACTGTTCACTGGGAAGTCGCTGAACTAATTCAGGTTAATAAAGACACTGAAGATTTTGCTACCATGTTTTCTTGAATCTGTCTTCATCAGAGAATTCAGTGGAGAAATACCTGCCTTAGGGCCTCTCTTTCCTGATACAGAAGGTGATGCTTTGTCACAGTTTGTCAGCAATGGAAATAATAGGACCAAGAGAACAGAAGTACTTAAGAATGAGTGACACAGTAGGCAAGGTGCTTCTTTGTCTCCTCTTATGAAGCTAGTATCTATCTCCAAGAGCAAATCAGCAAATACAGCAAATCAAAACCAGCATTTCCTTTTCTCTGTTAAACAGAGGCACCACTGGAGATATGTATCATGGTCCTGAGGTATCACCAAACCTAACAGATCTCATCTTGAAAAAGATTGGCCTCTTACGCTGAGATTAATCTGAATCAGTATGTGAATATAAAGAGGGGAATTCTGTTAACTTCATACCCTTCAGAGCATGCACTAGTGACTAATTGACATGAGTGGAAAGGAAGTTTCCATATTTACAGATAATGCTATAAATAATGTATACAGGACTTGGTGTACTAGGTTCTTAGTGCTACCATTGTTAGATACAGGATAGAGCAGAAAAAAAAAACACTGCTGCTCTAATGCAGGTTTGTAAAATTCCTGTGCCCCTAAGGAAAAACTTGAGATGTATACTGAAATCATTGGTTTCTGAGTGATAATACTGCTTCTGTCTTTCCACCAAACATGAATTTTGTGTGGGCTTGCAGAACAGATAGCAAAGTATCCCAAAGCACTTCTACAGTGTTTTCCAAGCTGCATCTGTGCCTGCTGAAGGTGCTTGGTACAAACTGCTCTGTTCAGCACAGATCTATTACCTGAACTCTCCACTGATCACTTTATGTGCTTAATGAAAATAAAACTTGACTGGACAAGAGATGGTAAAACCTGCTAGCAACAAGCACTCAGAAAGAAGAGACTTCTAATTTCTCGGCACCACATTTACCCATTACAGAGATACTGTTTGCTGACCTCTGACACACAATAAGAGTGCTCCTGACATTCTCTTTTAATTAGCAGCACACAGTGGATGCACTTTGCAGTGCATCAGCAATCTCTCCTATCTGCCAGAGGTGCTTCTTTAACAGGGACTGTGCTCCATCACCCCTGCCCTGCTTGCTGCTTCATGGTCCTGCACAATTGGGTATCCAGAGAAAGAATTTGTGGGGGTCCGTGTCTGGGAGATGCAAAAATGGGCCCTGGAAATATCCAGATGAAACAGGATCCAGAACTTCATCCAAGAGAATCCTCAGGGAGCAGAAGGCTTAAATCCCAGTTACCAGATCTTCAGCTTCATAAGGCTGGTTTTAAAACGTCAGTCTAAGCTTCAGCCAGCCAATACCAGCTTAGCACTGTGGGGTTTCTTTCAACACTCAGGATTAAGTGATAGCAGACTACAGGGGTAAAATAAATAAGTTAAGATGGTGAGTTTCATTTCTCCAGATATTGTGATGAGGCATCTGTGAATCACTGAATCACAGAATCATAAAATCATTAAGGTTGAAAAAGACCACTAAGATTGCCCAGTCCAACCACCAGCCCACGTCCCTCAGTGCCACATCCACATGGCTCCTGAACACCTCCAGGGACGGTGACTGCACCACCTCCCTGGGCAGCCTGTGCCAGAGCAGCACCACTCCCGAGAAGACATATTTCCTAACATCCAACCTGAACCTCCCCTGGCACAACTTGAGGCCATTACCTCTCATTCTATTGCTGTTACCCAAGAGAAGAGGTTCAGGTGGTTATAGGGAGCGATGAGGTCTCCCCTGAGACTCCTCCAGACTGAACAACCCCAGTGCCCTCAGCCACTCCCCATCAGACCTGTGCTCCATACCCCTTTTAGATTTGTTGCCCTTTCTGAACATGCTCTAGGGCCTCAATGTCTTTCTTGTAGTGAACAACCTAATTCAAGTTGAGACCTCACCAGTACCAAGAACAGAGGGCAATTAAGAGTTGTTTGGGCTGCAGGATTTTAGTTCTTTTTCTACCAGCACGATACACTGCATAAGGCCTAATATTACATGAAAAATGTGAAACACTTTGTAATTTCCCCCTGGTTTTTGTCTCTAAGGCTTTCCACTTAAAACTAGACAGTTAACTAGAGCAGCTAAAGAAGTCATCTTTTCTGCGTGTAATGAAATACTTTAAATACTTCTAGGGTGTCTCTGAGAGCTGTTGAGCTGTTTCTAGTACTTATTTTAACCTCTATGAATTGGAATTCCCAGCAGAGTTACATTTCCACCACCTAAATCAAACCTTCAGCAGATCCTCTATTCGCAGGCAGAAGCTTCACCTCCCAGCAGCCTGACACGAACCTGTACACGTAGAACCACGTGCTCATTAAGCGCTGTTTACCTAATTAAGAGCCTCAGTAGTCCCTGGGTAGTTAATATTGTCATTAGCAGCAACTCTGACATGAGGAACCATGTGCGCATGTCTGGAGGACTGGGCTGGCTTCTGTCTGCAGAGCCTTGTGGAGCATCGCCCTGGAGAACTGGCAGCCGCCCAACTGCAGCAAGGACAAGTAATTGGTCCCACGAGGGATTGCCAGAGGATTGCTGCTCCACAGCAATAAAACGCCAAGCTGCCACAATCCACCGCTGCACGCTTGTTTGGAGCTGGGTGCATGATGCCTTATGGGAGGTTAGGAAAGGGAGTGAGAGCATTGCAGCTGTCCTACTCCTCACGGTTCGGCAGAATATCCTCAACTTCAAGTTAAAAATCTTTTAAAACCATATGTGTAGACTAAACAAAAAATAGGAGAACACAGCAGATTTTTGTTCTCATTTTGACTACCTTCTTTTCCTAGGCAGGAACACTGTTTTTGGCAAAATAGAGACGTTCTGCTTCAGCCCATGTACTGTAGCTTCTTGAGCACAACAGAACTTTCACTGTGGAGCAGAATCTTCTTCCCTAGAGACCAGAGACCAAGTCACCACCCTGTTCCTGGTCACAGCACTCTCTCTGAGCCTGAGTCAGTGCAGTATGTGGTTTGAGATCTGGCACGGGTGAGAAGATAAGAGCATTACAGCCTACCTCAGAGAGGCATGTATGAGTTGAGAAAAACACAGATACAAATATTTTCACATCAGAGTTGGTATGGAAACAAGGTGTTCCAAGTCTTGCTGGGATAGAAGAATACCTCAAACAATGAGGATGAAGAGATCTATACTGTAAGCTTTGAATCATAGAATCACAGAATCATTGTGTTTGGAAAAACCACTGAAGATCCTCCAGGCCAACCACCAGTCCATGACCGTGACCACTCTAGACTATGTCCTTCAGTGCCACATATACCCTTTCGTTGAACACCTCTAGGGACGGTGACTCCACCACCTCCCTGGGCAGACCTTGTCAGTGCCTCACCGCTTTCTGAGAAGAAACGTTTCCTAATATCCAACCTGAAACTCCCCAACACAACCTGAGGCCATTACCTCTCATCCTATCACTGTTATCTGGGAGAAGAGGGCGACTCCTACCTCATCACAACCTCCTTTCAGGTGGTTGTAGGGAGCAATGAGATCTCCCCTGAGCCTCCTCTTGGTGTCCAGGCAAATGTAGCACCAGCTGAAGTCCAACAACATCCAGCTGTACAAAAAGCACATCATCAATTACTTATTCTGCATATAGCGGCACAATTTACAGACATACTAAACCACAGAGTGTTTTAATGATTATCTGGGGATGTGAGGGGAAGAAAAAATGAAGAGGAAAGGGTGTGGGCTTTTTAAAATCAATATGACTGTTAGAAGATAAATACAATTTTAAGAGGAATTGTTCATTTATCACCATTAATAGACCAACATTCAGTTGATGATCCCTCGATTCATGTAAGTTATGGTTTGATTATGTTTCATGACATTACACAGAAAACCAATTTTTTGATGACTATTGAATTCTGGAATAAAAAAAAATAAAATTTTATTTCTAACAGATATTCTGTATATTAATTATTCTCATATCTGGATGCATAAGCCAGAAGTCCAAAAAAATCTTATAAAATACTTTACAAAAAAGCGAGGGCTGCTTATAAACAGACTAATGTATAGATTACTTACACTTTCCTTCAAAATGGTAAAGCCAAGTGGAACAGCTGGCTTTGTGAGTTCAGAGCAGCCCTAAACAAAATAGACATTTGTCAAGGCAGGCAAAACTGTCTGGTGTGAAGATGTAGCAGGATTTCTATGGCTGGAAAGCTGAGAAAATCTTCAGAGCAGCTCTAATATTAAGTATTTTACCCCCCCCCCCCCTTTCCCACCCCCCCTTACCTCTCAAAGACAGTTGAATCATTTGGCATTACCATTTTGACTA
>JAPSGF010000036.1:5884797-5971595 GCA_035772895.1 Perdix hodgsoniae | reverse complement strand
TTCCTTCCTTCCTTCCTTCCTTCCTTCCTTCCTTCCTTCCTTCCTTCTTTTTACTACAATACCATGATTTAGCACTGCATGCTCAGCACATCAGCACTACTCCTGCCTCTTTGCTATTTTGCAGTTGTCTTTTTTAGTAATTGCCACAACATCCAAACTCACCAGTGATGAAATAAAAAGAAAGAGAATAAGTAAAATCTGTGAGGGTACAGATTTTTATAATGGTCAGTTCACTACACTGTTGTAAAGAATTAGTGCAAACTTTGTTTTTTTTAAATGCAAGAATAAAGCTGTGCTTTTCTGTGAGGACTTGGTTGTATATTGTGACTCAGACCTGAGGCTAGGAACTGGAATAATGTAGCTGAAGTGAGAAAGTAGAGGTGCCCACTGAAGAGCATTCAACCTGGCTCTGAAAGGCACCAGGCAGAAGGGTGACACAAATTTCCAGAACTTCCCCTCCTGACAGACACTTGACTGAGGAGGATGTGATCCTGTGCTCTGACACCAGGTCTGAGCTCATGTACCACAGGAATCAAGAGGACAACTTCATCAGCAAAATTCGTCAGCTCTTCTTAGTGAGGGATGACATCAAATCACAAAGAGAATCAGTAAAATAATTTCTTACTAACCAATAAGAGACTTGGAAAATAAGCATGAGATACTGCTTTACCATCTCTATCTTTACCAAACAAAGCCAAATGGGCAAAGAACACAACACAGTGCTTTTGACAGTAACTGCAGAGAAAGGGCAGAAGAACAGACGGAGTGGCACTGAATGGCAACTAGTACTTTTGAATACATAATGGTTGACTTTTCATAAGATGCATTAATGTGTTGAGGGAAGATTTAAACTTTATTTTAATGGTTTCTCTGGTGTAAATCTGGGAGATGGAATTGCCTGAAGGAAATATGACAACCATGAGAAAGGAGTTGTTCATCCTCTTAACAAAATGAGCATCACAGAGTCTTATGGGGTCAGGTTTCTCAACTCAGTTCTCCTTTCAGGTCAGTGGGGAGTCCAGCTGAAGAACCAGGTGATAAAGAGAGCAGTGAGAACAGCCAGTGCGTGAATAGGGAAGCAAGTATGGCAGCTCATCACTGCTGTACTGGGACTTCATCTTGAAATTACTAACCAAATTGCTAGCAAACTTGGAATATTTCCAGTGAACTGCACCAACCTGTTTCTCAGCTCCTCATTTATTGTTGTAGCTCTTTACATCTGCTCTTCCCACTAATACTCCAGCATTTATTTATTTTACTCCATTCAAAGATGAGGAGTGTCACTTCTCTGCTTAGCTTTATCAGGGAAGTACTGAGCCATAGTGAGAGCAGCAACTCTATGGAAAGGAATCCATTTCTTTGAAAAGTGAGAATATTCTCAAAGACCAACACTAATTGTATAGGTAAACCTAGATAACAGGCAACTGGAAAAAAAGAATGAGTTGTCTGTCAAAATAGTAGCAGCTAGGTTTGGTGATGCCTGCAGTGAACCATATATCTACAAAAAAAAAAAAAAAAAAAAAAAAAAAGGCAGAAGACATTGATAAGACAAATATGGAATGAGGACAACAGCTGAAATATGTTGGGTTTGCCCAGGATCAACTTTGCTGGATGTCAGCCTTGTGGTAAGCAATGTTGATTCTAGTTCTTGTTGTTATTGTTGTTATTGTTTTCTGAAGAGGTTTCAGCTAGGCATGGCTTGAGGCTTGAGGCTTAACTCCTGCTTCTGAGTGAGTCTGAGCAGACAATTGAGCAGACTGGAGCAGGTTAGGCGATCAGAGTATATCATACTGCTTGAAAATGAAGTAAACCTGGCAGTTTGGGGCACTGTGATCAGCAAAAGGCACACTATGGAATCATTTGCTATCCTCGGTGCAGAAAGGCACCTGTTCATGTTTTCTTCCCATGCACCACTCCTTGGCCTGTTCTACAGGCTTCTAACTTGGCCCAGCTTAGAAGACACACTTGGGCAAAGAATCACGGTGAAACCATTGCTGATCTGCATGACCTCAGGCAAACCACTTGCTTTGCAAGAGTCTTACTTTTCTTTCTCTTGTTCTTTGTCATATACACTCATGCTGTGAACTTACTGGGTGGCAATTGTGCACCCACTGAAAATAGCCAGGCAGGACTTCCACTACCAGCATACTCATTAGCGATTTGGCTTGGGGCAGCAGTGCAATTTTTAAGCAAATTTCTCATCATCTCCACTTACTGTGCATTGTTTTTGGTGCACAGGACTCTTTTAGCACATGCAGCTGGACTCCTTTCAGAGGCAACTAACCTGGAAGCTGTACCTCAGGTATGTGCCAAATGTGCCCTAATCCCTGGTTGGTCAGGAGAAGTCAAATCCAGGATGACAGCTTTGAACCACATGTATGATAGGGACACTTGGTCTCTAGAACCAGATCCAGTAGTTGAAAGTAGAGCCCCTAACTGCACATTGTGGATATGTGACTCAGCACCAAATGCTCTATCTACTGACATGCTTCTACTGTACCAAATTACTTGCTAGTATAAACATAGCAACAGATGTTTCCAGACACAATCGTGTCTTGTTAATGCAGCAAAAACAGATCCAGTGTTAAAAAGGAGAAAGACTTTTTTTTTTTTTTTTTTTTAAGCATATGAGATTTTAGTTCTTTAGTGAACAGTTCTGTGTTTTTAACCTGAAATCTCAGTTTTTGAATACTGGAATGGACAGTAACGGTGAGCAGCTGTGTCTGTAATATTGAACTGAAGGGCCACATAAAGTGCTTTATAATGATGAGAAGGAGAATTAACTTGTGTGTATATAAACACATTTGCCCACACAGTTAAATTCTTTGTAAAAACAGACACCATTTGCTCTGATCATCACTAGAGCTGGAGCCCACTTGTTGCACAGAGCAAGAATATCTTCTGTGTTGTGTTTTGCTTCCAATGTCCCCATCTTCTATGCTTGCTGACCTCTGCAGAGGCCAAGGACTGCATTAATCCTCACTTCCATCTCCTCCCAGTCCCACACATACACACAAGTAGCCACAACCTCAGTTTTTGGTTTGCCAAAGGCACTACTGGCCTTGAACACCCTACAGGCAGTGGTGGGGACAGCCGGGAGGGGATCGGGGTCTCTCAGTCTGGCTCTTGCCACTGCACCTGTGCGGAAGGATCTCCAGTTTCAGGGCAGGGTCTGGCACCCGCCTGACATCCACTAGTGCAGCTGTACATGAGTCAGCAAGGGCCTGGCAACACTCTGAAAGCTGAACTTTACCCTTTCCTTAGGAAAATAAAGAGAAGTGAGTGCAAGTTTGAGTGCTTATGTGGTGTTTATTTGACTCCAAATTTATTTTGAGCGCTTTGGCCAAGAAATCAAGCTGCAAGGTCTGAGATGTATATTTTTTGGTTATTTTTACCATAGTCCATGATCCCAGCTGGGTTAGGTGTTGGATAAAATGCTGCCTTTGAATATTTGAAAAATTTTTACTCAATGAAATGAGGAGTAGAGCAGCTTTCTTTTTCTTTTTTCTTTTTTTCTCTTTTTTTCTGTTTCAAATCAGTCTGACAGAGATTTTAGGAATAAAGCCTTCTGGGAACATAAGGATGGATAGAAACTTGTGTGTCACTACTGATGACCTACCAGGTTGCGCTAACCCTGTGATGAGCACACAGCATCCTGATAGAATCGTTTAAGTTGGAAGGTTACTTACAGGTTATCTAGTCCAACTCCCCTGCAATGAATAGAGACACCCACAGCTCCATCAGGTGCTCAGAGCCCCATCCAGCCTGACCTTGAATGTCTCCATGGGACATCCACTGCCACTCTGGGTAACCTGTTCCAGTGCCTCACCACTCTCGCTGTAAAAAACGTCTTCCTTCTATCCAATCTAAATATCCCCGCTTTTACTTTGAAACCATTTCTCCTTGTTGTATCATAATAGACTCTGCGAAAGAATCAGTCCCTTTATTTCTCAGAGTTCCCCTTCAGATACTGAGAGGCTGCTCTCAGGTCTCCCTGGAGCTTTCTCTTCTTCAGGCTGAACAGCCCCAGCTCTGTCAGCCTATCCTTGTACAAGAGGTGTTCCATCCCGTGGACCATTTTTGTGGTTTTTCTCTCGGTGTGCTCCAACAGGTCTATTCCTGGATGCATCTCAGCAGCCACAGAAAAGCCCAAAGGAACCAGAGAGAAATCCTTAGGGCATGGAGGACTTGGAATGTGGGAGCATCAGAGAAATCTTCTGGAGGAGTCACACCCAACCCCTGGACAGACTCTTGGAGACCCAGTTGCTGGGACTGGAGGACATTTTCTGATGAAGTGAGGTGGTAGCTTTCTCTGAGGGCATGTGACCTGATAGTTGTTCCTACAAGATTTCACAGACCTGTCTTTTGACTGTCTTAATATTTGACAGACTTAAAATTGGAGTGTTTAAGCAAATCAAGAAAAGGAAGGACTGCTTTGGAGCACAAATTATTTTGTAGACTATAATGATATGAACATTTCATCTATGAGAGATTCATATCTGATGTTGTGAAGAACAGATTTACTTTCACGATGAAAGCACCATTCCACTTTTTCTTTTCTTCAAGGTTCTTGCAGACTGCAGTGAGCTCTTAGCATAGTGATGCCTGCTCACCATGTGGCTACACAGTCACTTGTGTAGCTCTCTCTTCCCCCTAAAATATATATGGAAGACTTTCTCTTGAGGCGTATGTTTTCACAGACTCACAGAATCATCTATATTGGAAAAGACCTTCATAATCACCAAAAGTCCAACTATCAACCTCACCTACCAAGTCCCATTACTAAACCACATCCCTAACTGCCACATCCACATTTCTTTTAAATACCCTCAGAGATGGGGACTCCATCACTTCCATTGACAGCCTATTCAAATGTTTGACCAGCTTCCGTGTTAAGAAATTATTCCTAAAATTTGCAGCAAATGTCCAGTGGTGCAGCTTAAGACTGTTTCTGCACATTTTTTAACATCTTTGTTCTGTCAATTTCTTGGTAAAATGTATTTCCTCAGAAACAATACCTACAATTCACCTATATGCAAACAGAGGCAAATTATCCTTTGGACAAAGTCAACCTTGATGAATGGAAATCCTGCACTCACAGAGAGCCAATCTAAGTGAGCTTAACTGTAAAATCACAGCAGTTTATGCTCAGAAACAATTGTGTATTTACTGGGGCCTGAATGTCCCAAGTGACTGTGAGAAAGGAGGATGAAGATGCTGCAGCACCCCATCCTTTCTTGTCATTCGCTCTGACTAGCACAATATAGATTCCCACGTTATCTGATGCATCTTAGATACATGTTTCTTCACCTGCCTCATACAGATCAGTGCTGCCTGTGCCCCAGAGGAAGGTTTGTTTTTAATTTGGATCTCCCACCATGATGACCTTTTCTTCAAAGCATCTGAAGACATATTTTTGTTCTATCCCATTTCCAGTTCTCATTAATAGTTCTTAACTTACAAAGCATCTTTCATCCTTTTAAAACTCTTTTGGCAGCAGGTCACAGAAACTGAAGCAATGGACTAGGAGAGAGGGGAAACATACATTATTGATTTGTTATATGAATCATGGTTGGTTTACAATAGATACAGACACTCAGCTCAAATTTCTCAATGCACTCTTCAGCAAACATGTAAATGGCTCTCAGGTTATCCTAAGTTGTAGTTGTTCAGCTTTTACATTAAGTTTCACATCTAGTGGATGTTTTTATTTGACAACAAGCTTTTTTCCAGGCATCCTGTCATATGCCTTGAGACACAGGCGGACAAATCATAGAATGAGAGAAAAGAACAAAGAATACACAAAGCAGTATCTGGCATTTCTGATATCTGAGATACAGAGTGAGTAATGTTCTCCTTTAACTTCAGAAAGTGCTCAGCTTCAGGTATGAAAAGGTCATGAAAAGCCCAAACTTCTTTAACATGAGTTCCAGAAATCCATTATGAACAATAATGATCATGTTCTGTAAGAAGATACAGTGAGTTTTAAATAGGTAGAAATGGTGTCCTTTTATTGCTAGAACTAACCTTACATTCCAACTTGCAATAGCATCATGTTCTAATGTAAACCACATGAGATTTGCAGCAGGAAGTTTTAGATCAGTGCTTTGAAGACTATGAAAAGCTTCCCATTACTATTTAAAATATTTACACTGACTGTTGCTGAGCACAACAGACCTTGTGTTCTCAAGGAACATCATTTCACATAGAGCACTGTAGCTAGAATATACAGCACAAAATCAGCGTGGAGAGAGGCTAAAATGGTCCACCCTAAAGCAGAGCTGCATGCTGAGCTTTGTTTGGCCAAAGACAAATTGAGAGGGCCTGTGGGTTAAATTCATGATCTGAAACCTAAAGCTCACTCATGGCCTACTCATGCTGGAGTGTCTAACAGGGTCTAGAACCAACTCAAGTTAATTATCTAAGGACAGATGTGCATCTAAGGATGTTATTTCTGATCAGCTGTCTGTCTGAAGCAATGTACTCCCCAGAGGACTGAGAGTTCATTGTTCATCCCTGTGGAAAGGCATATGTTGTTCATAAAGCACTGCCATAATTGTGCTACAGGTCTTGATCCTTTTCTGCAGCATCACAGGCCATAAACTTATCTTCTCCAACTTTTGTTGAGAAAAAGGCAGCTCCATTGTTCATGTGGTGAGGAGGCATTGCTCGGAGAGAATGTTTTCAAACATCTGAAATGAGTGTCTCTGAAATTGATTTCTGCTGTTCGAGGAGTTCATTGTAGATCCTTGAGCTGAATATTGGCCATATCATCCAATTACTGTGGTTAAAGATTCTGTATTTTGTGGTTATAATTGAGGCACACTCAGTAGCTACGTACTGTGGATTCTGTGGTTAAGCTACACTATCTCTACTGCTATCTTTGTTGGTAGTAATTTTTGCTTTAGCATTTGCTCCTTTCCTGCCATCCACCTGCTCTTTCCCCCACCCCAAATGGTAGTGACATGCTTCCAGAGAATCAACGTTTGCTTCATATTTGCCTTTGTGTTTTTTTTTCCCCTCTCTGCTAGTGCAGTGAAAGTGCCACTGCCAGGGCTGGGGTGCCCCTGCTCAGGTTGGGTGCCAAGGGGCAGCTGGGTACAGCTGGACCATTTCTCACTCTTGTGAGCCAGGTACTACCATGAACCAGAGCACCTCAGCAGATGAAAAAGTACCTCCACAAAGTCCATTCCACTCTAGACATCTTCGTGATGCATAGATTTTGGAATGTCCTGATGATCTAAATGAAAGTAAAATTCTGACCCAGGTGTTCATAGATTAGACCGAACTGGCATGGTGATTGTGCTAGACTTTTACAAATAGGCTGTTAGCAGTGAGCATATACTCGTATGTCTTTTTAAAATAGTTGCTGACAGACCTGTGGATAATTTTATCTCCATTACCAGCTGGTCAAAAATAGTTCTAATCCCAACAGTTATCTTCTCACATATAATGCTTTAAGGCTCAACATCCTGAAAACTCTCATGTTTGTGCAATGTGAATCTGGTGATCTTGGCTCCTGAAGGAACTTTCTTCCACTGAGGATTTTCCCAGAGAAAAGACTCTCAGATGCCTGGAAAGTCAGAGATGAATATTTATAGCTCACAACTGTCTTGAATTCCCTTCCTCACCAGGGTACTTGTCAGAACTTAGTCTTTCTAAATCCTCTCCTACTTCAAAACCTGGTTGTTGCCTTGCAATTATTAAAATACAGTCCCACTTGCTAGCACACAGATTAGTTGCTAACATATTGGAAACCTTCTTGGCTTGCAAGTGCTGTAAAACCAAGTAAAACTTTTGTTCCAGCACCGGGCTGAGTATTTGATCAGATACACTGCTAGCCCCTAGGTGGTGGTTGGCTTATGAAGTGCCTCTGTGGTATTTCACGTGCATGTGGCTACACTGCAGAAGAGGCTAGAAACTCGTTGCCAGGCATCAAATGGAAGATTGGAAAATGCGTGAATTGATATGAATATTAATATTCCCTCCCCCTTTTGCTGCCAGTCTGTAACGCTCACAGAGATGTCAGAAGACCTTTGGCAAAGAAAAGTCTATCATATCTTCCATATTATTTAACCATATTCTCTATTTGATCTCTTTGCCTTCATCTTTCAGACATTTAATATGCCAAGGAAGCAACATTAATTGAATTGAAAGGATACTTTGGATGTTGATTCAAAGATATTGAGGGAAAATTCTGTGTAGACAGATCTCATTCTGCTGGAGCCTGGCTTACAACCAGGAAGATTGAATTCATAATTTTACCACCAAATTTAAATAATTGAGAGAACCCCCACGCAGTTTTTGTACCCACTGAACTACAGCCAGTTTTTGAGGAAAAAAAAATTGTTTAATAGGCATAGCTTTGCTTACTGAAGTTAAGAGACTATAAATCTTCTGGGGAAGAGTCTGCTGAGGTTTGTAGAGGGCTCAGCACAGCAAATCCTCAGTTCTCATGCAGGATGCAGGTCCTGCCACATAGACATCATAATCATCACAGCAAGTGGTGGTGGCCAAGTGATTTGATTCTTATTTCATGGCTTCCCAGTGCTGGGACAGGGTGAAAAGAAAGTGTCTTTTTCTTTCTTTTTCTTTTTTTTTTTTGGTCATTATTGTATATGTGCCTGGCAAATGAACTGCAAATGTTAGATAGTGTTAGATACAACACACCTGATGAGTATTTGATCTTCTGGAAACGTAGAAACTGCTGTACTGAATCTTTCTGTTATGTGAAAAGGTATGTTTGTACAAGTGCAACCTGTTTTTGTGTGTTGGTTTTCAGTTTCACCAGGCAGCAATGTAACAGAATGTGTTTAACTCATTTGCATTTAAGACAGAGATTTGCAATGTAAAGAATATATTCAGAGGCAGAAAGTGGATGGAGTCCAATGCTTGCTGTCTGTGCCACTGTCCTCTGCCACATCAAAGCCTTCACCTCAGTACTTTTATTCTCTTATGCTGACATCTCAGTTCAGCAATTACACTTTGTTGCTCTTCAAAAGTCAAAAAATGCACCTATTATATTTTTGCAAGAGATAGTACAATTATCTCAACTGCCAGGTGTGAACAGTGAATTTTCATAGGCCCAGCTGCAGTGCAAGTAAAACAACCCTGCAGTGCAAGTAAAACAGTCCAAGTCATTTAAGACTTTTGCTGTCTCAGTGCTGAATTTTGGCATTCTAGCTCCTAGCATGGGGCATATGCTTAACTTCAAAATCACCAGCCTCCACAGTCAGTGCTGAATGGTTGCCTCACTATCCTAAACACCACCACATGCAGGCTTTCTTAAATCAAATCAGAGTAATTATAAGAATTATGTAGGACAGGTCTTCCATCATCCTCTGCTTTTGTGCACAGGGAACCAAACTATGGGGAGATGAGGCTGTATGTGGGCTGTCAGCACAAGCGTGTGAGGAAAATATGGGAATATTTTCTAATGACAGCATTATTTTTATCTTTACCATATAAGTGAAGTGCTTTTCCAAACTGAGGCACTGAACTTCTCAATCATTGTATTTATTACTAAGGAAATGGGGGAAGCCATTGTTCTCTTAATAAGTTATCTGTTGTTCAGATCATCATATGTGGTTTTGTGGAAATCTTAGCACAGCATGATGTGTAGATCGTGGCTTTAAAGTTAGGTGCAACTTAGCTACTTATGGTCCCCACAAAGCAGCAACCTTGCGAGGGATGCACTGATGAATGCTGCCATGACTCAGCATGTCTTTTCCTTGCAGGCACTTACCAGACTCATGTTTGATCTCCACAAATGTTCAACAAGTGTCAGTGAGTGTCAGTGGATGCCATTTCTTTCTACATGGAGGAATTTAGTGACGCACGTTTGTTCCATACACGCTTCATACACACGTCAGATGCCGTTGTGTCCGACTGCCTCTCTGCTGCCATCACACAGCAGATGGAATAGAATATTGGTAGGAAGGTTCAACCCCTACTTCTGTGCTGTCAGTGTGGGCCTCTGATGTTGTGGGCCAACATCATAACATAGGAGGCATTACTTTCAGCCCTCATAATTTAAGAAGAGCCAGGGTGCTGAATTACTAAAAATCTTGTTTAAATACCTCAGGAGATGCCTGTAAAATGACAATAAGCTGCAGCAGCTGGTGGCTTGTCAGGCCAACAAAAACAAGCAGAGTGTCAGCATGCCAGTATTTTAAACCAATCTCTTCAAGTCTCTGTAATTCTGGAAGAAGTGGTGATAGACAGGATAGTGCAAGGACTAACATTTGTCCCAGTTCTCAAGCATTTAATATTGCATTGAAAAAGAAAAACAGAAAAGAAAAGCTGCTTTACCACCAAACTGCTTTTGAATTATTAGACTGAACTCTGAGCTCAGGTTGTATTTATTTTATAATACTTATAATAGTGTTAAGACTTACAGATACACTGAAAAGAGTCTTGTTGTTACACAGTTTAGTAAAAAATGATAATTTATTCAGGTTTTAAGGAAGAAAGAACTCAAGAATATGCTTTAAATGACCTCTATTTAGTGTAACACTGAAATTTAACATTAGAATGAAAGGATCTTTAAGGTTGGAGGAGACCCCTAAGATGACCCAGTCCAACCACCAGCCCACCCCCCACGCCCACTGCCCACGTCCCTCAGTGCCACATCTCCTGAACACCTCCAGGGACGGTGACTGCACCACCTCCCTGGGCAGCCCCTGCCACTGCATCACCGCTCTTGCTGAGAAGAAATGGTTCCTAATACCCAACCTGAATCTGCTCAGGTGCAACTTGAGGCCATTGCCTCTCATCCTGTTGCTGTTACCTGGGAGAAGAGGCTGACCTCCATCTCACCACAGCCTCCTTTCAGGGGGTTGTAGAGTGTAGTGAGGTCTCACCTGAGCCTCCTCTTCTCCAGACTGAACAACCCTGGCTCCCTCAGCCATTTCCCATAAGACTTGTGCTCTAGACCCTTCACAGTTTCGTTACCTGTCTCTGGACATGCCCCAGGGCTTCAGTGTCTCTCTTGCATTAGCTGTGAGATTCAAACACACACCAAGCAGTTCCCTGTAGTGGTTTAACTCCTTCTATTTTTTTGATTGATGAACAATCTCACTATTGAGCAAATAGTCTAAACATCCCCGTAAACAAAATCCATGATGGATTCTTCCTTTGTTACTTTGGATCTAATTCCACACTGAAGCAAGGCACACTGTGCTTTATTTTCTTTCTTTCCCCTGTTGATCTGCCCACCTTCAGATTTAGTATTTGCACTTGAAGCACCTCAATAATAACACTGTAACTGCTCACAGATACATCTCTGTCTGAGACTGAATGAAACTTATTCTGGCAACAATTTCATTTTCAAAACCAGCAGCCATATATGATTAGGCTGTGGGACCAAGACGGTGAGTGCTAGCAAAATCAAAAGTCTTTGAACAGACAAACAAGCATTTTCCATCTCCTCAAAGTGTAAATGGACTTAGGGAAATGGGAAGCATTTTGATTTTAATACACTTTCACTGTGGTTCTCTTTAGGCTACAGGAAAGCTTGAGAAATTTATTTAAGGTAAGAGAACACTTCCATGATTCTTCAAATGTTGTTTTTACAAAAAAGCATACACAGGAAATTTCTTCTCCCCATCACCTACACAAACATAAGGCAAGAAAACATAAGCATGATTTTAACTAGCCCTTGGGAAAACTTTAAATAAAGCTAAGATGAGGCCAGGTGGACCAGAAGAAAGTGCTTATGTTGGATGCTTAGCTGAAAGCCAAAAGAAAACAAAGTCATTTCCTTCACGAGTTGATGACTCAGAGGACTGGCAATGACATGGAGGACATCACGTACAGAAGTGCTGTTGCTACAGATGAAGTGGTGATTAATACTCTTAAAACAAAACTTTCACAGCAAGTTCATTGGCTGCCATTCCCCCAGGCGTCACCAGAGTATGAGACCGGATGGTGAGTGGTGTGCTTCCCAACTGCCTGCCTGTCTCCTCCTCAAAGTGCCTGAACAGCACCCAGACAACAGCCAGCAGGGATGGGCAGACTGGAAGCACTAAGAACATGCAAGTAGGGTGCTATGCAGAAGATTATGTGGCTGTTCTCAGTGTTATCCTTCCTGACTAAGCACAGGACTTCAGCTGGTGATGTTATTACTGACTATAGGTCTGGTTGTAGACTGACCTGTCTATTCCTCTGTGTACTCTAAGCACCTTCTCCCCTCTCCCATATGGCTACATTTACTCCACGGGGATGTAAACTTCTTACATGGCTGGAATCTTCCTTCAACTTAAACACAGCAGTCAAGGTCACTGAAGCATTTCTTCCACTTGTATTACTACAGTTGAAATGTCTGTAACACCACAGCAGCCATACAGAATTAATACAGTTGTCCCCCATGGTCTGTAACTAATCTCCAGGATGGGAATCCAGCAGCTGCTTTGGGAATGAATATCCCAAACAAACAAACAAACAAACAAACAAACAAAACAACAAACAAACAAACAAACAAAAAAGACCACTGATGTAGAGCAACTATTTACCTGGTATCACCTTCTCTGTCTCTGACACATAGAAGCTTATTGCCCTAATGGTTGTATCTGGATCACTGTGTTCAATAACAACCAAAGAACCTAAAAAGTATTTATTCATTCATTTATTTTTTTATTTAGAAAGATTATACCCATTTAAATTTCCAAATAATTTGATTACAGTGAGCTCCATGACTAACTTTTCAAGAAGAAATACTTCCTCATTGTTTGTTCTAAATCTGCATTTGTTAGTCATTGGACATCCCCTTCCTCATGAGTAATTACAAGGAATAATCACTCCTCCACAACTATCTTCACACAGCACCTTATTTTACATTATATTTTCATCTGTCAGCTCCAAGATGATGATGTCTCAGTACTCAGTCCTCCTGTAATATCCAGTAACCTTGATTGACTGGAAAATGAGCTGCATGTTCATAAGTTTCAACCAGTGTGTTGCTTCAGTTGTTGAATTTATGCAAGGGAAAAGAAAAGTTGCAGGAGGATGGATCTCTTTTCCAACAAGGTAGGAAATATTTCTTGCCAGAATGCATTAAAGCTCCCATAAGATTTATTTGATTCAGCTGATAGTCCCTGATAACATGAAGTATAATGCTGTTTTTATACAGAGTTCACATAGCCTTGGTTTGAGACTCCAGCTTGGAAACAAGCCCAGCTCTCAGTGTGCAGCAGGCCCCACATCAGACTTCTTGCCTGTGCTATTCACTTATACAGGAAGTGCGAGTCTTTATCGGATGTGCTGCCCACATGGCCATGCTGGGCCAACGCCTGGTGAGGGTGGCCAGGCTGAAATCCCAGGGATGCTCCCCATAGAGCTTAGGACTGAAATGGCCCCTCTACAAATTACTTTTCACGAAGGAATATTTTCTTTCATTTCCACCATGTCCAGAACTGTGTAGGGACAACTTAAGAGATGGTTGTATTTTCCTTTGATGATGAAAGAAATATACGATGTCAATTTCCCACTGCAAAAAGGAAATGCAAAATATTTGTCTCACTATTAAAACACCCAAAGAGTTATTTTTAAACCATGACAGCTAAAACCTTGCAGAACCAGGCCAGGAATCAGGAAACCATACCTAGTCTGTTATGCATGCCGAAGCTGCACGGCAGTTCCACATTTGGATAAGCTTCAGTGATGTACAGCTCGTTGCTCAGTTGCAAAAATAAAAGGGATTGCAGGGTCTGGGAGGAGTACTGAGTTCAGAAGTGCCTCACTTTGGACAATATTGAATGAGAACAGCTTCTCTCTGGGCAAAGTGTGTGCCAGTGGAGTAAAGCATAGCAGCTTATCAAGCACCATGAAGAGTCCTTTCACTGTGGCAGTTGCTAAGGGGATTTCCGGGTGCACAGAGACTTTTGTTAGACATTTGCAACCTAGACACATCAACTAGTGACATGTATCAAGGACAAAAATATAAATGAAAAGAGTCTTAGTCGTCCTAACATCCATATCCCAGTTCCTTTTTCTTCAGAATTTCTTTCTTTACACCCTCTCTATAATGAACTTTGGCTTCCTGGTGGTATTTCTATAGTCAGATCATTACTTTCCATCCTACTTTACAGGAAACTCTCCTCTCCCCAGTCTCCAAGGAATCACATTTAACAGTATCCTGCACCTCACACCGTCAAAGTCCATCAACAAGCCAACAGCAACGTCTGATCTTATCCTTCCACTGTCATCTGTTGCAGTGAATTTGCTGTTTGAGGGCCAAATACTTTTTATATTCACTGAGTAATGGCAACTTCAATTAAGCCCAAATTACTTGGAAACATATTCTGAATCACATCTTTTTGATAAATGACTATAAAACAAAAAGCACACTTTTCACATTTTTTTTCTGAAACCAAATATACCACTTAGAAATGCTTTTTTCTTTTTTTTCAATTTATGTAAATGTAATAAAAATTAGTATATGGAACACCTGCCAAAAAAAAAAAGAAAAAAAAAAGAAAAAAAAAAGAAAAAGAAAAAGAAAGAAAAAAGAAAAAAAAGAAAAAAAGAAAAAGTTTTGTTTTAAACAATAACTTTTTTCAGCATTTGGTTAGAGAATGCACAAAGAAGGTGCTTGGAAGGTTTGAGAACAACCAGTGATAAGAAAGTCAAGTAGAAAAAAAGTACAAGGAACTCAGAGATAAACAAGACTGAATATTTACCTTCAAAAGAAAATTGAAACTTAGTAAGACACTTCCCTTTCCCTGTTTCAATATTAAACTATAGGCAATGCAGGTGGAAAGAGATCACAAGGAAAATAAAACATTACAGAGAATTCCCTTATGCGCTTAAGTCAGATATCACTTCCAGATTTGTAGAGAGTCTTACCATGGCATACTAAAGAAGACCAACTATGGCAAGTCAGCCCCAATGGAGATTGTTATGAAAGCAAGGAAGTAAGTTTCCTTTGAAGAAGCAGCACCACAGCAGTGATCAGCTGCTTTTTGAGGCAGAGAAGGAAACCGACAGAGATTCATCACCCCAGTTCTGGAGACAGTGTTCTGGACCAAGGGAGTCAGGAGTGTAATTCTGTCTGGAAAACTTCCTGATCCAGATCCTTCAGCTGTTTATAGAAAAAGTATCCATGGGATGACACTGATCCACATCATTTTTGCAAGCTCCAGCGTTTGCGCTAGGGTGTGTGATTTGAATAACAGATGGGTAAAATCACATGTAACCAGGCAGCTCCCTAGTGGCTGTATAGATGTGGATGTTGGAGAGCATATGATTTTCCAGGCTAAGGTCAGCACTAACCTGAGCTCAATTTTTCCTCCAGATCTGCTTTTTCTAGTGCTATCATGCAGCTTAATTTTTTTGGCTCGTTTCACCTCCTCCTGCTGAAATCACACCCCTGGTAAGGATCCTTCCAATGCAAACAGGGGAGTCACATGGCTCCAGAGCTGCACCATTTCTGGAAGATGAGAACATACCACTGTGAGGTGTGGAAAGTGCTGTCTGCCACATTAATGAAGCCAAATTGCAGAAATCTGCAGTGTGAATCAGATGGTACCATCTGGCCCTCAGTATAAAGGAGATAAGCACCCTGGTTTATAAAGAGTTTATTAAAGCTATTAGCTTTGGAAACTACTCACCAAATAGTACACTTTATACATGATAAACAAGAAATCTGTAATATTTTTTTTTTTAAACTTGCAAAATCTGCTACCATATTTAACTTAGCTTCAGTATACCACGTTTAACTCCCTTAATGAGTTCTATATTCTTACCTTGTTTATATATTTATGATTCTCGGATCTGGCTGAAGATTAGAAGGAAACCACACCACAGACACAGCATAGGGCTTGGATCTCATGAGATGAGCTTCATGCAGCAACTGTGTGGGCTTGATTGTCAACAGCACCCCCAGAATCCCTCAGTCCCAAAGGAGCATACTCAATTGGAAGGTGCATTCCATCAACAGCACGATGGCTGCAAGGGACATGTCAGCCAATGAGTCTGTAAAAGCAAATCTTGGCAGGCTCCCTTTGAGTATCTTTGGGCTAGGCCTTTATGAGTCCTATGCTTTCTTGCTCTAGTTTCTTTTTATTTTGTACATACATGGGTATGTATTTATGTCTGGTATCTGAGAGAATTTCTTGAACACCAAAATGAAAACATCTTAACATAAAATGAAAACGTCCAAATATTTTTTACCCAGAAAACACTCAGCAATGTTTCAGCGTTGTCCGAATGATGGGGTGTGGGGCTTTCCATTTGCCCTAAATTCAATAAAATTCTAAAGAGAATTCCAACACAACTTTAACCTCTGCATAAACTGATTTCTCACTTGACTCTCTTGCTAGACCTAGGCATATCCGAATTGCCATTCCCCTAATTTCCACCAAAGTAAATGACTATGTGGGTATTTTAAAGCATACCAAAATTGCTTTATGACTACAGGCCGTTCTGTGCTCCACCACAGCTTGAAACCCCACGGACAGCACCTGGGGACATAGGCTCTTTCTTACTGCCTCCACCAGTTCCCAGTGTTTTGGTAAGCATTCACCATGGAGAGAAAAAGGCAATGGGCTGACAATCTTTGTTAATCGACAAAAAAAAAAAGAAAGAAAAAGAAAAAAAAAAAGTGCAAACTGATTTTTGGGCATTGTACCTAGGCAGGTCTAGTAATTGTATAACAAATATGTATTATGCTAGAAAGAGTAGACTCACAGGCGCCAGGAGTGAAACATTATCCTTTTCAGACAAAGTCTCAGACGAAGATCTTTATCTCAGGATGATATATGGGATATATTTTTGAGATGACTCCACATAATACCTTTATTATTGTTGAAGTTTAACAACTTAAAAGGAATTAAAAAAAGATCATATTTGTCCTTTGTTTCGTATCCAAATATGGGCAGGAGGCTTCCGATGGGGTTAGGCTCATAGAGAGAAACACCATTTAGCCTAAAATAGCACCAATATTTATAGCGTTGCAGGGGGGATATATGAAGCAACTGTAGAATTGGTTTGAAGAGCCAGAAATGCTCTCAGTTACAGTTCGCTATTGCAACTCCATTGAATCAGAACAATTGCTCTGTGTGTTCTCTGGTTTGCCAGAGAGGGAATTAGGACTGAAGTTCCTGATGAAGATGAGAAATTCAGATTAAACTGAAAATAGTAGAACATTATTAATTATAATTCTTCAAGACAAAGTTGACAAAGTTGACAAAGGTCAACTTTCAGTAAACTTACAACTTACATAGTGTTAACACTTTGTGGCTCTAATTCCAGGAATCCAAAATAGTTGTAAGCCAGGAGATTGGAGATGAGCTCTTGAGAACTTGCCTTAGGAGTTAAATTCTTTAGCAGCATTTCCTGGAGGATGGGCAAACTTCCGTGGGAATACACTACTCAATGATCCTTAATTGAGGATTTGCAATGAGAACCAGTGTACTTATGGTCTTTTTATCTGGACCACGCAAGGCAGACTGATTGCCTTCTCAGTGCCCTAAGCAGTGGGGTGGCCACAGCCAGATTGTGAACGGCTGTACCTTAGCACAGCTTTAACAGCTCTTTGCACCTATGCAACTTCTGTGCCTTATACCACTCCATTGGCAACTATGGGACATGGCCTTGCTGATGTTCAAGATCTGCAAAACCCTGTCTGAGTGTTGTCCATCAAACAAGGCAGTTCGGTTATTCAGCACAAACTCCCTCCAGTCAAGAAAAGAACTGACAGTACTCCTGTATCTGTGAAACATTCATATTCCTGATTTGCCTTGCCATGACACATCATGCCATGCCATATGATACTATGTCATGCCATGCCACACTGGTTGGAAGGGCTCTTATTCTGTCATTGTATGGGACCACTACTTGATAAATACAGTGAGAACACCTATGATATCCATGTCTTCCCTGGCTTGGGGGGTCTTCCAAGGGTATTCACTTTCCCTTAAATGTCAACCATATCATCCACAAGCAAAACCAGGAAAAAAAAAAAGCTGAAAAAAAGAAACAACAAATAGGCAAAATGTGATGAGACCTTGCCTGGTCATACAGCAATAGCCAGCTCCCTTGAACTTTTTCAGTGATGTCTTGAACATCACTTAGATGCAAAGCAAATCCACGAAGGTCCTGCAGGATGGACAAACATTTCAGACCCTCACTGCCTTGGAGACATGCACCTTGCACTGTGTCTGCCGGGATTCTGGAACACCATTGCCTTCTGATCTGTCATAGTGAGACTAAGCTTTCCAGATCTTCTGAAACCCATCCTTTGACACTGACAGCAACTAACACAGGAACTCATCAGTACTCCTGATGAGGCTTCTGTGCCCAAAATGTGAGCTGCCAGGGCCCTCACAGAGGCCTTGGAGACCTCCTCTCCCCTCACTGCATGAGAGTGCCTAATCCTTTTTGGCCTAGTGACTCCAATGTAAAACATAAAGATGTGCACGAAAAAGACTTCTTCAGCTTTAAGATAGACCATAGGCTTCTCTAGGCTAAATAAAACAGCAGAAGACAAGGATGCATAGGCAACCTGGCCAGGTGGAAGGCCCAGGCAAGCTTCCTCTGTAGCAGCACAGCCTGGGACCCAGGGTCAGGACCTCTGCTGCTGGCTGTCTGTGGGATGGGGTTCGTCAGACATTTTCAATAACGAAACATAAAAGCATGTTGCTGTTTGGAAAGGGAATTGTAACTCATTTACATGTGAATGGAGCATGTCAGTGGAAAATGAGCAAGGACACTTCCCAAAGCTAATTCTGACTTCTCAGGACCTTTCTCACACCTCAAACTCGTTTTGTGGGCATCAGACTTTGAGTACAGGCACCAGTCTTGAGGAGGCATGTGGCTGTATGAGCACTTAGTATCAGAGACTGACCGGGGCAAAGGAAGCCTAGTCTTGCACAGCCCATCTCTGCTGAACTATCGTTTCAGCCATGCCTGCTTTTCTTTGCCAAAGATACTAAATACTTTAACCCCCGATTTGATGGGTCAAGAAGCCTAGTGTGAAACAGGGAGGAAACTAATTTAACACTAGAGACATCAGCCTAAAGTGTCTCTGCAGGCACTTCTCTGGAAAACGAATAGCCAGTACTTCCAAAAACACATCATTCACTCATCTTCTGCAGAAGGGAAAAAAAAAATCATTTAAAAAAAAAAAAAAGCACCCTTAATTGCACAATTCTAAGAAATGTCTGCATGTGAGTAGTGATAGTATCTGATTGGAACCTTGTTGGTGTGGGAAGTGTAGGGAGGTGTGTAGGTGAAGTTGTCACAGTTCTTACTTTGTCACAGTGTCATAAAATGTGTCCAAACAAGGACAGAAGTGATCATGTGCTCTGGCAAGTTAACAACTAGGCTGTAATAACACAAGCCAAGAGAGATTCTGCAAAGCAACTACTGAAAGGCAGAAAAAATAAAACATTTCTGAAACATATCAAATGCAGACAGTCTGCCAGAAAGTCATGGGGGTTGATAGATGACTTGAGGTGTAAACCATTGCTCAGAGAAGGTGAGAACACAGCTGGAAAGCTTTGTGTCCCCTTTCACTCACCAGGGTTTTCAGGCTTGAATCTTTCTTTTGGGGGGATGAGTCCAAGAAGCTTTCCCAAAATGAGGTGTCAGTAAGAATGAGCTGAATGTGCCCAGGCGTGGAGCTGCTGAAATACTCACTATGATCCATTATCTACCAGTTAAATCTAACACAGCCTTGCCCCAAGCACCACACTGGCAGCAGGACTAGACAGTGGCCCGGCTTTTTATTTTCAAAGTGATTAACTTATTTCATGGAGGAGAAATGAAGCATAGACAAGTACTGCAGGCTTCTTCACAGGCTATCCTTCAACGTTACTCACATCTAATTCTTCTTAAGGGTCTGGGGGAGCAGGGACTTTTCATCCTTATCCAATAAAGTGCATGGCATGTCTTCTAAATGGTAGAGGCCTCTGGTCAGGTACAGTGAGTACTGAACAAATATTGTGTTTACAAAGACGGAAGCAAAATAAATAGGCCAGAGCTGGCCTTGACTAAACTTGCCTTCTTTGCTTTCTGTTCCGTGTGAAAAAGACTTTGATCATTTTCCTGATAATCAGTTGGGTCTTGTGGGTGTTTTTGTAAGTCCAACTCGATAGAACTTAATAGGAAGAGTGGAAGCATGCAGGCTCTAATTACACAGTATTGCATCAGTCTATATGTAGATATCTCCACCACCAAACTGTTCGTGCTGAACACAAAGAGATACTATTTTTCTGATAATACTGCAATGACACTGTTATATTGCTGGAAAATAACATTTGATTTGGTGAGGATGAAAGTGCAGGAAATCAGTGTATTGTGGTCAATTCCTCCACTGTGTGCACTGCCCCAAGTGTCTTGGCACATCTCTTTGCTTTGTGACATTTCAAAGCGGGGGTTAGTGCATGCCTCCTGGCACAGCCCTGAGCAGAGCAGTAAGGAAATCACACTAACATGGTGAATAACCAGAGGAAATCTCATGCCACAGAAATAAACCTAAGATGTGCAGATTTTCTTTAGCTGCTTTTCTCCTCTGGCTGCGCCTGAATTATGGTGAGGTAACATGACTGCCGATCTCTGAAAGCAAGTTTTATTCTAACTAGGTCATGAACCAGTAACATGGAAGATATAATGTCATGGCATGTACTGGAAAAACACCTCCATGAGTACCAAATAACTGTGGCTGAAGCCTCTGCTATTAAGATGTGTAATTCCTTGATACTCTCACTGGCTAAATTAGAGCTGGAGTGCAGTCACAATTCTGACTGCTGGGTGTGAGCATATCCAACAGCTAGATTTCCAGTTTTGTTGTCCATCCCCTATCCTCAAATTGCATTGGCCAGTAAATACAGAGATCATAGAATAATAGAATCTTTTAATTGGAAGGGACCATTAAAGATCACCCAGTCCAACTCCCCTGAAATGAACAAGGACACCCACAGCTCCATCAGATTGCTCAGAGCCCTGTCCATTCTGACCTTGAATGGCTCCAGGATGGGACATCCATCGCCTCTGGGCAACCTGTTCCAGTGCTTCACCATCTTCATTGTAAAAATTTTCTTCCTTCTATCCAGTCTAAATCTTCCTCTTTTAGTTAGAAACCATTTCTCCTTGTTCTAACACAACAGACTCTGCTAAAGAATCTGTCCCTTTATTTCTTACAGCTACTCTCTAGATACTGAAAGGCCACACTCAGGTCTCCCTGGAGACTTCTTCAGGTTGAACAGCCCTAGCTCAGTCAGCCCATTCTTGTAGGGATGTTACATCCCCTGGACTATTTTTGCAGTCCTCATCTGGATGTGTTCCAGCAGGTCCCCATCTCTCCTGCACTGAGGATTCCACACCTGGACACAGTATTCCAGAACAGAGCAACAGGATCACCCCCCAGATCTCTCCCCATTCACTCTCAGAAGATTTATTTGGTGCACGAGTCTCTAGAGATCTGGGGAATAGAGAGCTGTTCAGTATGGTCACCTCATTTTTGTGCTTAATTATATAAGTCTAGGAGTGGTCATTCATATGCAAGTTGTCTAAAGGTGGTGCCACTACTGTCTACATGCACAGTTCCTGAGATGAAGGTTGTGGCTCATCCAGGACTATTCATGCAAGAGATCGTGCAGATGAGAAGGTGGACATGAATTGGCCTTGCTTGCCCTGCCCAAGCAGACTCATGATGGCAAAACAAGAGCTTTGCTCAGGAGTAAGGAGCATAAAAAAATCACACAACAATAAAGAATATATAGTTCACTCCAAAAGTAATGCTTCCTATTTATTTCCATGGAAAAACTACAACAGATACAAAAAACATGATAACATTGTTTGATAGAGAAAATTATCGGCTACAAAACACTATTTTTTTAACACAGGCACCACTATTAGCAGTGTATATTCACCAGCAATGAACAAGAGCCTGCATGCTGCACTCGTAAAAATCTGCATGGCTATCTGGAACATGGCTTGACTTCATATTGCTGTTACCACTTCTGAAACGCACCACCCACCCCTTACTGTGCTCACATCCACTGTTTGGTCTCCATAAATATTCAGCAAGAGTTGATGAATGTCAATTGTTGGCATTTCTTCCCCATGGAGGAATTCAGTGACACACCTCTGCTTCATCTGCACTTCCATATGAGACACCATTCTGTCAGACTGCCTCTCTGCTGCCATCTCTCACACAGCAGCAAAATGGAATGGAACATTGGTTGGAACATTCAATCTCTACTGCCACCATCTACACCTCTGAAGTTGCGGGCCAACAAAATACAACTGGAGGCATTACTTTCAGAGCAGCCCTTGTACCAACATTACATAACTATAGGTGATCAAGTGAGGTCAGACTTAATAGCTTTCAGCCCCTGACCTGACAAAGCTATTATAATTCCCTGAACACTCACGGGGAGCTTTCACAGTCAAGTTCTGACATGTTATCTCATGGTGCCTGGTAGTTTGTTCAATGCAGTTCAGCTGAAGAAAACTGCTACGCAGAAGCTGTGTGTCATACCATCCAGTCCTGTGGCACAACAGGGGACAGTGGGACACAGAATGCATTCACTGTCACCACACCTCCTTGTTGAACAGATGGTGCTTGGCCTCTCAAACTAAAATCACCTGGGTGACTCATTCCTGGAATGCCTCAGACCTCAGTCGGGAGACCTATACTGATCTATTTTCCCATGTCTATATAGACATTAGAAGGGGCCTTCAGTTTTGAATGCTTTAGCTGCCTGAAGATCAGTCCCCACATTTTAAACACTGCAGGGGCTTTCAATACATCTTCAGATGGAAGAAATTTCAAAGTGCAAGAATTGTACAAGGGTCCTAGGAGGTCAGAGGAAGTGGTAGTGCTGGGCATCCTGGAGGCAAAGTTTCTCAACTTTTCCTATAAATGAGGCTAAGAAGAGAAGTTAAGAGGAGTGACAATCCCTCCCCAGCCCCAGCTACATCCTGGTCCCACATCCTACCCCCTGTGGCAATTCTGTGCTGGAGCCTTCCTAGGAACCCAGAAATAGGCTTTAAGCATGGTTATTGCATCATGTCCTTTGGGACTGTGCTGGAACTGCCAATTTGAATCACTTTAAGCTCTCACAGTTATTTTACAAGTCCCTGGGTGAATTGTTTTACTACATTAGGAACCAATCAACTAGGAATTTTCTTCTTACAGTTCGGTGTGTATTTCTTCCCATGATATAGCCACAAACCTGTCTTTCATCAGTTGCCCAAGGTTTTTGCTTTTACATCTAGTTACCACAGGGGCTATCAATATTTGCTTTTAGTTTCTTTAATTTGTGCACATAGTACTCAAATTTAGTGTAATTATGATTATATGCAGCAAATTTAAACTTCACTTTACTTGGCTCAGGGCAGGAAAGTCAGGGTAATGTAGAGGTTGTTAAATCATTGGGTCTGCCTTCATATTTGATACATAGGATCCACAAAAGAATTTGTGTGCCAAAGGCCAAGAATGAAATCTTTAAACCTCCCACTGAGCTGCCACTCTAAAAGAAGAACTGCCTATGCTAGCTGCCCCACTTTCATCCAATACTTTTCTACATACCTAGTCCATATACCATACAGACTCCCACATAGCTCCTTACGTCTTAGTTTTAACAAGCAGTCTAGCAAATGAAACACTACTGTTGTCATTCATAGTGAGTGATCTCCACCAGTCTCAAAGTTTGGGCCCCATCCCACCAGTATTTTATGGGTGAATCTCTGAAATTTGACCTAAATCAAGGCATAGACAGGAGGGGAGGAATGTGCCTCTTTTGCCACTCTTTATTCCTTAGAGCACATACGGGGGAAACAGACTTAAGTCACATTTCTTCCAGAAGAGTAAACCTTCTATTCTACCTCCTAGTGTACTGACTCTACCATTGTAAGGTCCCCATATTTGCTTTCTCCTTCTACTCTTTGAGATGCTCTGCTTTGTCTAAACTGTTTGCATTCTCACTCTATCAACCTCAGAACTGCAAGTTCTCTGTTTCAGCATAAAAAAACCTCACCACGGTCTTGCTCCCTCTGTGTAGACTTAGCAACATTGAATTCATTTCTCAGGGTATTCATATTGGTATGTATCTCACTACTAAATAATCTGACTTGCTGTCTACCCAGCAGACTGGAAACCCAAAAACTCTGATTTGGATGACCTTCTCTTGCAGATCCTCAGGTGTTAACCCAGAGTACCTAAGTTGAAAACCTAACTGAGCTAGATTTTCACGGAATCATAGATTCATTAATATTGGAAAAGACCTCTAAGATCACCCAAACCAACTGTCAGCCCACCCCCCCCACACCCACTGCCCACATCCCTCAGTGCCACATCCACACGGCTCCTGAACACCTCCAGGGACGGTGACTGCACCACCTCCCTGGGCAGCCCCTGCCACTGCCTCACCGCTCTTTCTGAGCATAAATTACTGCTAATATCCAACTCGAACCTCTCCTGATGCAACTTGAGGTTATTACCTCTTGCCCTATTGCTGCTTGCCTGGGAGAAGAGACCAACTCAATAAAATCCTGAAAAACACTAAAATCATGAAAGACAGCAAAGTCTCCAAAGGAGAATTCTGTCTTTCGATGAACCAACACACAAGGGCTGTGCATCTGAAAAGGGACTCTGGGTTTCCAAACTATGTTCTTCTATGTGGTGCATGAATAGAAGCTAGGTCTTATCCTTGGCAGCTATGTACAAACGCACAGTTCATCAGTGGAAGCAATTACCCCCTTCCAGGATGCTAGATACTTAAAACTCTAGCTTTCTCTTCCTGTTGCCCATGAAAATGTACAGAAGCCAGTGCATGGTGGTGTTCTCTCTGATTCATCAGCCACCACAAGATCTTGGCTGGGGTCATAGAATCATAGAATCATCAAAGTTGGAAAAGATCTCCAACAGCATTCCCTTCAAGCCTGAAAAAGATCCAGTTGTTTGGTTTTGATCAGATTGCTTGGTTTTGGCAGCAACAACCACCACCACTTTAGCTATCTTTAATGGGAAATTTCATCTCTGCCCTGCTCCTCTGCAGGATTCTCTGAAGCAATTTTTGCTTTAAATCTGTGTCACTGCTTTCACTGAAGTCTTCATGGCATGATCCATGGCTGGATGCTTGGAAATGAGATCCTTGCACAGTGCGGGAGTTTCTTTCCTCCTTGGGAGCTCTTTGGGGGCTCTCACCTACCAGAGCTGATGTGCACCAGTACTAGTGTCAGTAATGATGAGTCTGTGGCATACAAAGAGAGCTATGGAGCAGTACTTTTTCCCTTTTCTGTTTCCTGACAGTAGGAGTACTCTTGCCTCTGCAGGAATCAAGCTGCAATGCCACAGACACGCTTTATGCTAGCCTTGTAGTTTGCTCTCCAGTACCTGTACTATGGTTGTTGAAACAGTAATTATATCACTACAAAATAAAAACAGAAAGCCCCATTTAATAAAAAATAAATATTGTTGTATTGTTGTCCCTCCTATCACACAGCCTGAGCAACTGCTATTTTTTCCCCTTAAGAGTCTAGTTGCTGGTGTGGTACTATATCAGCATGACTACAGTTTGTCAGTGCATTAACAATTCATGACCAAAGGATGCTGAGTGAGAGCTTTAGCTTTGGGGAGAACTCCACCCAGACAAACAAAACTGCATTGGAGAAGGGATAGGAAAGCCAGTCAGAGATCCCCCAGCTCACTGAGTCAGGCAGATATTTATAGTCCGACTTGCTACTGCTGTGCTGAAGAAATGGAAATATTGTTAAATCATTCTGATCAAATATTCATAAGGTCCTAGCACCCAAGCTGTTAAAAGAAGGCAGAAAAAGAAAGGTCCTGACCTAGGATGGTTCAGTCTACCTGTGAGGCACATAACAGATGGATATAGGGAGATGGAGAAAACAATCACAGGATAACAAAACAATCAGGATCACAAGCCATGGGATTGGTCAGTTTTTCCGTAGGCACTGCAGCGAAGGGGAGTTTCGATGCTACCAAGAATAATAATGAGGTAACATTCAGGGTGTTTACAAAGAGTTTCTCCAATGCATGAGGGGCAGCACTGGAAAAAAAATGAAGTCAGCTTCCCAGAGGATGGCGTGACTTCGCTTAGGGAGAAGGCTCTCTTTTTTTTCCCTCAGAGAACGATGACCTCACTTAAAATGAAAATAAGCCTTGGTTCCCCATAACTGCCAGGCAGTTGGGTGGATGAGGGGTGTCTCTGTACCCTCATTTCCAAGCAGTGGAGTTAGTCTTTACCGCAACAGCCTCGGTGAAATGAGGATTTGCTCTTTGAATATACACAGAGTTAGTTTTCCTTTCCACTAACTCCACTGAGAGTGCTTGAAATTTCAGCTGCCAAGAAATGTCAGCCCAGAGGTGTGGAGAAAAATTGTTTCAAATCCATTTCCTCAGTGTTTCTAATGAATCTTTTTTTTAAAGGAATTTTATGAGTATGTGGAAATTTCAAGCAGTGTTGAGAACAACAGTTATGCTACCAGTGGGAAGCTGGAATCTTTTTGTAGAAGAGAACAGTGGATGTTGTACCCTACAGTTCTCAGGTTCTCACAATTTGTTTCTGCCTAGTAAGGTTATGTTACAGTTTGGTAAAGTTTTTTCAGAACACAGAAGTAAGTATGACAAGGTCGTTCATACAGGCAAGGAACATGGACTGTGGCTGTGTTAGTTTTTTGGTTTTTTGTTTTTTGTTTTTTTTTTAAGGAAGTAACTTACTCTTTCTGCTATTATTTTTCTCACGCAGACAGTGCAAGTTATAAAGCTACAACAGTCTTCAACAAAGTACGTAGGTTGTGAAATTCATGAGTATATTTGTTGCCAGAATTATATTTGTTGCAGCTCTTGGTCTCAGTAATAGATGGTCCATTTCCCATTAACCCACCTGTGAATAGGGAACAGAGGCTGCAAGCACTTTGTATCCTCCATCATGGAGCTCTGGTGGGTAGGAATCACCAAATTCTGTTGGCAGGTGCAGAAAAAGCTGCTGAGGACTTTCTGATAAGCAGCTGGGCTGCCCTTGGCTCTAGCGGTAGGACAGGCAAGAGATTTTAGTGGGATGTAAAACTCAAAGTAGGAAATAGGCAGAAAGCATTTGTTTGCATTATTATTCTCAAAGTCAGCTAAGCTGAAAACAATTTTTATGTCAATAAAACCATCTTCCCAAGACTTATTTGCTGTTGAGCTATAGTTCCAAGTAAAGCTTCAGTCTATGGACATCTATAAAGAAATCAAAACATTTCCTGTTAAAATTATGTTAAAAAACAGAGACCTTTCCTCTTCTACTTTTTTTCCCCTCAAGGGTTATCTTTAAAAGACATCTAAAACCTTCCTCATTTAATTTATCTCCAATCTTTTTAATTGTTCTGTTACATGTATGGAAGAGATGTCTTTATTCACTTCTTTCTTATGTACACTTTTTCTTTAAAATGTCGGGTTCTGACCTTCTCCCTCCTCTGCATAGTTTTATTTTGTCTCTGCTCTGCAAGGCGTTTAAGTACGTGCTTAGCTCCAGGACTGACAGTGCAACTACTCATGTGCACAAGTATGTGTTTAACGTTTATCTTGGTGAATCAGACATGGGACTCCCTCTGTCTTACTTCCTCTTTCTTTCTCTTACCACTCCTGACAAAAAACACAATTATTTTCTCTGTCTCTGATTTCTTCCTGTCTACCATGCATACTTAATACTGTCTGCCTATGTTTTTCTCTATTTCCTAGTTTTTCTCCTCTGCTGATATTCTTTCTTACTTCTCTGCACTTTTCTCTGCAACAGTCTCTCTCCTTCTGGTCTTTTGGTTCTTTTTTCTCCTCACTTCTCTCCATTTCCCTCCTTGATATTTCTTCACTGAATGGTTAAATTTGAAGAATTGCAGGGATATCTCATTTTCTACAATATTCTATTTCACTAGAGCCTGCTACAACTGAAATCAACAGCAAGCCTCCTATACACTCCCGAGAGAGCTGGAATGGATCCGAAATATTTGCTATTTGCCAAATGGTGAGAGTCTCTGCGTCCAAAGCTGGTCTGTTTACATCAGGATCAAATGCAGGCTCCAGTTTGAATCAGAACCATATGCTCTTCCCAAATTATGAATTTTCATAGTAAAATAAGCTGTATAATGGATACTGAAAGACAATAATGTCCCTGTTAAGTGCTGACTCAGCGCCTTGGAAAGGGAGAGAATTGTCCGGTTCTGGAGCCAAGACTGTACAGCGCAGCTCAAAAATGATGGAGTGGAGGATAGCAAGGGGGAGGCAGGAGTAGATGGCAAAAAGTTGGTTGTGTTTTACAAGCAAATACAGTTAGAAAACATTTCACAATATCTGCCACCAGATACCATGTGAAATTCTAGTTCCACTGACGTCAATAGCAAGCCTCCCATTGACTTCAGGCATCTGGATGTCCACCTACCAAACATTCAATTTGTTGTTAAGTGTGCATACTTGAATGAGATAGCGTCCCTTGGGAATGAGGCAGTCCTGTAAGACATCCTGATGATGCTGCATTTTGCTATTGCGACGCTCACTTTCTTAATGTATTTTTTTTATTCTCAAAATACTTTGATAAATGACAGAATAGAATCATAGAGTCATAGAATGGTTTGGGTTGGAAAAGACCTTTAGGATCATCTATTTCCAGACTCCCTGCTATTGGCAAGGACACCTCCCTCTAGATAAATGCTGGTTTGGTTAAAATAAAAAAATACTGGTTACTGTGTTTTTGCATTAAAAATGGCTTTTATTTTTAAAAATACTCAGAAAACTCACAGCATTAGTAACCTGTGCTGCTTCTCAGTTCACAGGGTTTAACACCAGCGCTGTTCCCTCTGTGGCTGAGATGAATGTGCTGCAAAGCCACAACTGGGCACAGGTACCTCTTCTTCCTGGAGACAGATGTACTTGCTGGGTTATTTGCAGAGAATTGACATTCGATGACCTTGGCAGGGGCTGCCAGCCCTGGCAGGTCTGGTGGCAGTGGGAGCATGGGAGTCCCATTCTCTGGGCAAGCTCTCCTCGTGGTTCACAGTATAAGCTTGAGTATGTGAGCGTGTTATTGCTGTCAATTACAATCTACATTTTTAAACTATTATTCAATTAAAAAAAGAAAGAAATCTGTTTTGATTGCTGAATGGAAGCCTACGAATCAGGGATGAAGCACCCTTCCATGCAATCCCTACCCAGGACACAATATAGCACTATATTTAGATTATTATTAGATCTTTTTCTTCCTTTGGTCTCTCTGTCTTCTAGCACTGTCTTTATGTTTGTTTTTCCCTTGCTCTGCTTGTCACTTTGTAATTGCACTGGATTTCTTTCTCTCCTTCCTGTTGGCTTTTTTTTTTCCCTTTCTACTGTCTCTCCCAAGCAGAATGCAAACCCATTCCCAGTTCCCCATGAACAACTAAGCCCTTCCCTTGCCACTGTATTTCAAGTGAGGCAAGTTTGTGTGAAAAAAACAAGTAGGTGCAATCCTTTCTCTTCCCCACATACGAAGGACTGAAAGATGGCTGGGGAAGGTGGGGGAAGTCTGCTACAAGGAAGCATGGCACCACTCAGACCCTTCACATTGGAGTCAGCTGCACTGCTTGCAGTGGAACCCACACCTTCTTCCTCTCACCCCAAAATCTGAGGATTCTCATGGCAAATCTTGCATGGCTGACCCACTTCCAGCATCCTGGAAGTGGCCGTAGCTGGTACATGCATGTGCAAAGTGACTTCTGAAATGCAAATCACCAACTTGAGGAGGAGCCATGGAATCACAGGATTGTTAAGGTTCAAAAAGACCTCTAATATCACCCAGTCCAACCATCAGTCCACCCCCACCATAACCACGGCCCATGTCCTTCAGTGCCACATCCACACGGCTCTTGAACACCTCCAGGGGTGGTGACTCCACCACTTCCCTGGGCAGCCTGTGCCACTGCCTCACCGCTCTTTCGGAGAATAAATTGTTCCTAATGTACAATCTGACCGTCCCCTGGTGCAAACTGAAGCCATTACCTCTTGTCCTATTGCTGTTATCCGGGAGAAGAGGCTGACAGAGAGGAACACCTTCAGCTGGCCCCCAGTGCTGCACCTTGAGGCAGCACAAAGCAGCTCTCCAACCAGGCTCAACTTGAGTGGTCTACAGAGAGAGCAGGCAGGGGACTGGGGACTCCAAGTAGTCACTTTCCAGAAAACCAGGTGCAGGATGCTTAAGCCTTCATCTCAGACAACAATGAATACAATTTTCTGGAACGCATTTCTCTGTTTGACAAACCATACTTTTAGTCACTAAATTCATTTACATTGACTGGCCAGTGGCTGGTTGTGGCAATAATTCAAAAAGTGACCTAGAGATGAAAAATTGTCACTGGGTCCCCGAAATTACTTTCTCCAATTAAACATATACACTAAGAGCTTTCAGGAAGAAGAATTTTTGGCAATGATGGTTTGTTCAGTGCTGCTTTACAAATTACTGCTTCTTATATGCTGAATTTTAACCCTCCGTCCCTCAGTTTTAAAGCACATGTCAACTATATGCTAAAGGACTCAAGAAGATAGGCTTCAATTATTTCATTTTATGGAGGTTAAAAAGGTTCTGGTAAATGACTGATACAAATAACTGGAAACCCAGTTAAAACAACTGGATAACAGATGGCAAAGGAAAGTGGTTTACTGTAAAGTGTTGCAGACTAGAAGATCATTTACAAGAAGCAATTACACAAACATCCCTAAGCATCCAAGATCCCATAAAAGGGTTGCTGAGGTGGAAGCACAATTTCAGTTGTGGATATTTGTGCTTGAATTAAAATCAAATCTTTTTTTTTTCTTCTTCTTTTTTTTCCGTTTTACTTGTTTTTCCCCCTTCCCTCTCTGTGTTCCCTTCCTTATCAAGGGAGCTTTAGTGTTTCTCATCCTGCATGAGGAATTAAAGTGGCCGAGAAGTCCTCCCTCCAAACAAATCTTGTGCAAAAAAAGGGTTATTTTTCTTTTTATGTTTTCCTTCTTTTCATTTTATTTCCTTTGAGGTTAAGGATCAATTAAAGACCAAAGGAGACAATGCCTGTGTGGTGAATGTAAATAGTTTAACAAGTTAAATGATGAGAATAATAACACATTTTTTTATGAGCATGGCAGAAGAGAGAAGCTGCCACATTCTGACATGTAAGAATCTAAATGTTTATCTGCATTTACCTTTTCAAGCCATTTTTTCATCCTCCCGTGTAATCCATTATGTATAGATAATAGTAGCATGACTTTTCTGTTGGACCTTGTGTTGAGCTAATAAAACCAAAGCTTTACATAGTGGATTTCTTCAGACCAAAATACTTTCCCTCCGTTGGAAGAAGAGTATTTCTAAAGTTAGCAAAGACAACTCTGGCCTTTGCCTGCTGTTTATCTAAGGATGGAGACTTAGTAGCTCCTGCAGTTCCTAACATTCCACTGGAAAAGGAGGGAGGCACAGACAACAGAAAATTATAATTTAAAAAATCCTAACTTTTCACTATTTGTCATAGCATCCATTGATTTTATTTAAAAATTTGGCACTCTGACCACTGCTAGGAATGCTGGATACTTTCTGCACTTGCAAAACTATCTGCAGTACTCAGATATGGTATTTAAGAATCTCCTTCTTGTCTAAGTGCCAGTATAAGTACAAAAGAAGTTCATCCCACTGATCAGGATTTCCCACAGCCTCCTTGTATCTTTCTGCCATCCCCAAATCCAAGTGCACAGACTTTCCTTCTACATTATCAGCAGGGTGAACTTTCTCCTCTCCTGTAACTTGCAGGCAATAACATATATATGTGTATGTGTGTATCAGATTGTCCTCTTGCCAGTTATTTTCATCTGATGTTGAACTTACAGACATTGGATTGAGAGAGACAACTTGTCTGCTGCCCTACATATGCATCCATAACACAAGGTTTTCTTGTACAGATCTAACACAGAGGTTGCATTTCTAAGCCAGACTTTTACTAATAGAGTAGGGCAAAGTGGTCCGAAAGACAACTGCAGGAGTGGGGTGAGAGTTTGTCTCAATGTGAAGGCATGCCAAGGCTCATTCTAGGCACTTTCTAAGAGATTTTGCTTGCTAGAACAAGGCTGGGATACAGAAAATACATGCGGCATCCCTAGGTGCTGAAACATCTCTTTGAAGTTGAAGGCATAGAAGTGTAAATTTGATCAGCCTCAGTGCTGAGGTTTAAAAAGCCGTGAGAGGTAAACATAACACTGAGCCATTATTCCTCCAGTCTTGAAAGGTGAACAAAGCACAACTGAGACACAGCTGAAGATGTCTGGAGATCCCAAACCATTGCACTCAGGCATAGCATACACCACACAGGTGTAGCTGCTTGCGTACTTTGCGCTGCTGCAGATCTTGGCAAACTGCACCAATGTCAATGTTGCTTTCTTTGTGTGTATTGCATGGTTTTTATCAACCCCAGCATCAGTAGGGCACAAATCTGCCTACGTTGGAGTTTTTCACAAGGCACGCTGGCGTTAATGAAATCAGAAGCAGGATGGCTATCAGGTTGATATGGCTATCTCACTGACTGATAAGGCTGTACAAGTCTGAGACTGTTGAGTACAATAGTTACTTACTGAAGGATGCTTGTACTTTCTTCTTGACCCTCCTGCACACACACACATTTCTGACCCTGCCACAAGTGACTAATAGCTGTGAAGCTGCAAGCGAAATGTCGCTGATCTCATGGAGATACCACAAGATTCATTGCCTCCTGCTTCTGGGATCAGAGATGGAGCTTCCTGGTCTGAACTATCAGTACAAAGCAGGAACCCAGCAGACCCATCATCAGCTTGAGTAACTCCATGCTGTTGCAACAGGAAGGTCTCTTTGCCCCGCTGATCTGCAGCTATCTGCAACATGTGCTGGTACACTGTGGCCTACATCTGACCTCACATTAAAAGCTGCATGTATGGCCTGGGTCTCTGGAGAATGACAGGAAGGGAAAAACTCTGCCGTGGGACAGCTTGCCCCAACCTGGATTAGTTCTCCTGGACAGGTAAATCAAGTTGCACTTGTTTATTTCTATCTGACGACAACAGAGGGAGCCTGGATGACAAGTTTGAAGGAAGGCACCTACCTTTCAGACAGCTGGAGAGGTGAGGTCAATTCCTGCCCTCTCTGCTGTGCTTCAGGGACTAGAAAAATGTCATGTCTCTGGAAAGAGAGAATAACATTAAGTGGGGAAAACAGTGTTTGCCAAGCTGGACTAATTGGGTCTCTAGTTAGCTACCAATCACTGGCCAAGAGTGCTGTGGACTTTGGAGAAACAGTTCCAGATTTCCTTCGAGAAATGTGCCAACAGTGTTCCATTCCCCAAGAGGTGTTATGGAGGGGTGAGCAATGCTCAAAGGGTCCTGCAAACAGTCACTGGAGTATCTGAAAAATAATCTAGTGCTCCTTAAATGGGCACCTTCTGCAGCTTTCCTAGAAGGAGAGGTTACTGACAGGGGTATTTACTGAAGCAGTGAATGAGCTTCATATGAAAGACTGAGCAAAGCTTGCAGAAAGATCTTTTCTGCACTCTGACATGATATGGCTCCTGGTCTGAATTTCATCTTCATTAGGTACCTGACACATCAAAGCCACAATTTCCCTGGTACTTAAAAGACGGCTTATGTGGTCCTAATAACATATCAGCAAGTGTTCAGTATTAAACATATATCATCTGCACAAAGAGAGAAAGGAGGACTCAGTGACCTCATTTTAATTGAAGGGTCTTAACTAAGCCACTAATACTGCACATTCCATATGTTAGTTATGTGCCTAACTATCACCGTTTGGCCTTCTCATTAAATTGCATCTACAGTTAATTGAGAGCAAAACATTTCATCCGGAAAATTGCAGGCTAGATTAAAAAGAAAAAAAAAAAAGAAAAAGAAAAAGAAAAAAAAAAAAAAAAAAGCCTGTAAAGATCCATAAGCGAAAGCAATTATTATGTCTCAGTGGCAAAGTACATTTTTTTTTAATAGAGAAAAAGTTATGTTTCACAGTAAGCTCAGCACTGGCAGCACTGCACATCGGCACAAGGGCAATATGAGAAGATGCCAGCTGAAGATGAGGACCGAGGTTATGGGGTGTTATACATGCACCCCAACACCAGACCATCCTTGCTGCAGAGGAGGTCCTGGTTACAAACCAGATGGTGCTCTCTGCTACCTTCCAGTGTGGGCAGGGGACAAGCATCCACCTCCAACATCAAGAAGACATTACAGCCAGTGTGGCCAGGTGGCAGGGCCTGTCACCCTTGGGCTCATCTCTCCTGCAGGGCTGCCATCTGTACCTCTCTGAGCACCAAATGTGTTGATTCCTCCTCATTTGTCGAAATACCTGATTGCATTGCAAACAGTGTCATTCCCCAGTTGTCTGATGACAACTTTCAGAATCATCTGCCTTTGATCTGATAGAAAAGAGTGTGCATTTTGCTTTATGTATCTAGTAGGATAAGAGCAAGAAGTGAGCCTGGCTACTGAATAACATAAAGCAGGTAACCAAATTTAGAACAGTTGTTCACAGTACAAGTATTTTTGGCAGCTTGCTCTTCCAGCGCAGATTCATGAGTGCAGCTGTTAACATTTTCTCACCCACCTACACAGTCAGGACAGCCAGTGTTATTTTTTTTAATCGGATGAATTGTGTCCATTGGTGAAAGAAGTTTTGTTGGAATCTGCTGCCTTCAGCAGCCACACTCACAAGGGATTTGATAGGAAACCCCTCTTAAAGGAACATGAGTCAGTTATGAGGGTTTTCTTTCTTTTTTTTCTTTTTTTTTTTCAAGCTGCACTGAAAGAATCAGTAAGGAGTTTTCCATCTTTCACTTACATGGACAAGCTAAGTTTCAAAAGGCTTTGTAATAAGAAGCTTTTCAAGGAAGTCTTTGTGCTTCAATTGTTAGAGAACTTGGCCAGGGAGTCGCCTCACTGCTCCCCTCCCTCGTCTCTCTCTGATCTCCTGGGGAAGTAGCCCCATGATGAATTAAGCATGCATTGCACTCCCTGAAGACTGAGAATGCAACAGCTGGTTGCTCTTCACCTAGGAGAGGGGAAGAGGCTAAAACTGAGGCTCTCCTTCCTTCTTTTCTTAAAGCCAATGTCTTGTCTGGAATAGGGACACTGTTTTTGCTCTGAGTTAGGAAGTGGTGCTCCCTTCTCCCTCCCTGACATCCTTTAGGGTCCTCAGATACTTCTGAATTGTCCAAAGGATTTCCTGAACGGTCCAGAGATAAAGTATGAAGGTATGCAGAGATGAAATAATGTTCTATGTGGTGATGTTCTTATTTCACAAGTATGTCTGTGAAGCAGTATAATAATTTTCCAGACTAGAGCATTTCCCTTAAAAGACTTCAGATCGGGGGCCAAGACACATGCTTCTTCTGACAGCAGAGAAAGCATTCCAGGGCTGCTTTGACAGCACTGCCATGGAGGGCTTTTCTTATCTGCCATCCCAGTTAGACACACAGTCTCACTGCTTTTTGCTTCAACTTTTTCACTCTCTGAAATGGGACACAATGATGACAACTGCTCTTGGAATTTGCTCTTCTCCCACGTATCCTAAATCACCTCAGGGAAATTGGCATTTTGGATCCTAGGGAATTTCCTGAGATAAGAATCATAGAAACATAGAATCAGTAAGGTTGAAAAGACCACTAAGACCACCTAGTCTAACCGTCAGCCCACCCCCACCATAACCACTGCCCACGTCCCTCAGTGCCATATCCACACGGCTCCTGAACACCTCCCGGGACGGTGACTCCACTGCCTCCTTGGACAGCCTGTGCCACTGTCTCATAACTTGATCTGACAAGATTTTTTTCCTAATATTCAACCGGAAGCTCCCCTAACTAATAAGGATTATAGACTAACTTCACTTCATTACACGAGCAACTCAGGTAAGTGAAGTTCATCAGGTTAATGAGGCACACAGATAACCTCTTCCTAACCTGTAACAAATAATGCCTTCATTTTCAGAGCACCACTGAACACAGTGGTGGTCAAGTGTCTGACACAGTTCATAGGAGTGAAGTTTGAGCTGATTTTTAAAAGAATGTCCAACCATAAGGAAGCTTCTGAGTAAGCACATAGTGGGAATGAGGGGGCAGAAACAGACCCTGACGTACAGCAACCCACCAGCACAATGCAGAGCAGGACATCACAACCCAATGGAGAGGGAAAAGGGGCTTTTGTAAGACAGTAGCTGTTTTCTCTGCAATATCTGCATTACATTTTGTAGAATACATTTCTGGCTGTAATTGAGGAGCAGAAAAAGCGATGTATTGTGAGAACTGAAGTACATATTAAAGCGTAAGCAAACCACAATAAAAATGAAAATCAGACAAAATATTTCCCATTCTGTGTGCATTAATGGCATGCAAAACTGTTCCTCTCGTGACATGGAAATATGTTGTGACAGGAATATGTTGCAGCATATCAGAGGACACCCTCTGAGAAAACAAAACAGTGAGTGAGCAAATAATGAGAACTTAAAGAGTCTCTTCCTGTAGACTTGCACTCTGAATGGGAAAGCAGAAAGCAGTGGGTAACTGTTCCTGGACCACTTCCAGTTGCTGATTCTACCCTGGGGATAACTTTTAGTGTGGTCTGGGTTGAGCCTCCACTGCAAGATGCTCACAGAAACTTATTGCCCATGGCTTCCTGGGCAGTGAAGGGAAAATCCTGAATGTTAAGAGAAGTTAGAGGAGATTTTGTTCTGTGTTGTTGCATTTGCAGAAAAAGTAATTAACAGCACACACACACACGCACATGTTTTACCATCCATCCAGGACTGTCATTGACTACTGTTCCGCAGAGAACTGAAACAGGTGGGAAGATGAGTGGCCTTTTGCTGTGTAATATTTGGTTATTCATACCTAAGCTTGGTTTCAGGCTGGGGCATGGGAAATGCTGGTGAGTCCCATCCCCTCCCAAGGCTGAGCCTTTGAAAGATTGACGGAGATGTTTTCCCTTACCACAGGGTGGGGAAAGACATTTCAACAAAATGTTCATGTCATCCACAGACCTCTGGGTGGGAGTTGCATTTGCATGTTTTTGATCCTAGTCATAAATGATCCTTAGACATACTTAGCTAAACTATTGACCCTTCTGATTTCATGAGTATAACATTTCCAAGGATGTTTCAGTCTGACTGATCTACCCAAGGAAAAGTCATATTTTTTAGGCTCTATCCACCTTGGACACACTGACAGTACTAAGAACAAAGAGTTTATGCTGACAGACTTAAAAAAAGGCTTCACGTGATTTCTCTGTGTTCCAGAAATTGCAGAGCCAACCACTGTTGGTTTAGTCTGAATCTTTTCACCCTACTCCCTTTTTATGTCAGCGTGGGAAGCACTAAACATTAAATGTCTTGAACATATCTTTCTATTACTTTCCTGCCATGTTCTGATGCTGTTTCTGTGTCTTTGGGCTATTGCTCATATTGTTCACTGAGTAACGTAGCTGTGAAGCCATCAGATGCTCTCAGAGCAACAGCAGAGCATGATTCATGGTATGAGCATTCATGGCTTTGGAGCTGGCCCTCAAGGCAATGAATACAATTAAAATCCAACTCTGCTGCTGGCCTGCAACCCTCCGAGGGACTCAAAGGCACCTCAGGAGTCTGTTTCCCAACATAGTTCAGCTTGTGTGGAATACGAAGGTAGTGATGACTGAAATAATCTGTTTTCTTTGGCTTTTGACCACTGAATAAAAACATGCTTTAGTCATTCATCTCTACCAGTTGCTGCAAGAAGATTCCACTAATATCATTAGCAATCATACACACAAATATTCACTGCTTTAAATGTGAAATGGGGACTCCCCACTGCATTCGGGGGCAGCATGATTTTTTCCACACAACAGCCATGGTACCCAATACCTTCAAAGAGGGTTCACGGTGCCTGCAGCTGGAACTGTGTCCTATAGGCAGAGGGTTCCTAATGACCACAACCAATATGGTCCTCTAGGAGACAAAGCCACAGGAGAATAGGAGATAAATACAATCCTTGCCTTCGGATAGAATAGGAGTTCTGTGGAATTTCCTGCATACCTTGTATGTCAGCCCTCCAAATAAGAAAGTCCCAATGTCATATCTGCCTGCAACCTTCCGGGAAAAAATCTACAGTATAAGCAATAAAACTCCTGCGTAACAAAATCAGAGGATATAATTCTGCCTTTACCTTGGATTTATCCCAGTGTAGTTTGCTGTTTTCATTGTACAGAAAAAGAATTAGAAAGTGCGAACAGACTTGGGCCTGTTACAGAAGAGTCGAGTCTTGGAGTAAGTCCTTTAAAGATACCTCACTGGAAGTCATATGCTTGTGCAGAAAGGCTTTCTTTTTCCTTAATCAGACCAATATTGATTTATTTTGAAAACAATGATTTTCAAAGTAAATAATAAAAGAGAAGCAAACCAGGAAGTGCATGGGAATTGCCGTATCAAACATTTTTGCCTAGCAATTGCTATACTCAGAGAATATTAAAACAGATGTTTTAACAGGAAGATCTTCATCAATTTTAGTTTTTGCAAACATGCACTCAGGAGTGGCCTTGAGAAAAGCGGCATATCTTAGAAAGCAACTTTTAAAATGAAATCGAAATTAAATGTACATGTGCAATGTAGCAAAGAGAGATCTGTGGCTTTCTTCCCCATGGAGGCATTTTTTTTTTTTATTGTTGGAGACTTCTTAAAGAAGGCTTCGGTATGTCTGGATGCTAATTGTTGAGTTGTCTAGACGGTGATGATATTATTACCAAGTTATGCACAGATACTCACTTTGTCACTGTTTCCAGCGCTGCCTACACATATTGCTTCACTGAGTACTGTTGACATGTGCAAAAGCTCCCTAGATATTTATTTTTCTCATTTAGACAGAGATACTGCATGTTTCTGAAAACCATTATGCACTGAACCATTTCTAATGTTTGAAATGTCTTGTGGGTTAGAACTGAGGAATAATAAAGGGGATAAAAAGCACTGCAAGCAGAATTTGATGGGCTTGCTCCTGATACAAACCAAAGAACCCCGGGTAGAGAATGGGAATATGTGAACATCTTCCAGATGTACAAAACAATGCTATCTGCCCCAAGTCTGAAATTAACCATTACTTTATCCCATGGTTTCTCTTCCATAGGAATTATATGCAGCTGGGAAAGAAGAAAAGAAAAACAAAAAACAAACCTAAAACAAATACCTTCTGAGACTTTGATATATGATATTCATGTGGCCATCTAGGGTGGTTTACAGAGGTAAAAAATGATGACTTGCTGGAGTTGTACTATTAGGCACAAATGTGACCACATGCAAGCTGATCAAGTCACCAAGGAGGCAGGGCACCTTGAACAGGGAGCGCAGGCTTCCCGTGTCAAGTATGTGCCACCTCCCAAGCTCTTTGTCCATCACATTTTAATGCACCGACAGCACACAACTTAGCTCGCTATCTCTCTGTAGGGCTTGTTGCCTCTTTCATATGCTTCAGCTCAAAACAGATTTCAGACCTGGACTTTCTGAGGCATCCTCTGGCATCCTCAGCATGTATCAACAAAGAAAAGGAGCGTGGTGAAAAACACAGCAATCACTGCAGCTTTCTTTTGAAAAGGCAGAAGTTGCTCTGCTTCACTGCAGCTAAAGCACACCTCTGGAGAGGGAGAGATCTGGACTTAGTGCTCATCTCATCTGAGAAGGTTTAAACGTACACCTCTTTCCCAGAAGAAATTCCAACTAAAATGATGGGCTTTTGAGAAGAGAAAGGATCTGTCTGTGCCCTTCTCACTAGAGCTGAGCCATTTGGACATACAAAACTGTAGTTGCAAATTGAGAATCCAGCAATAAATGCACTCACTTGACAAAAGAATGCTTCAGTTCTATTCCCAGACTACTTCCACACTGTACACCCATCCTTACTGCAAGAACTAAACTCATAGCTCTCCCTTACCAAAGTAGTGGCCTTACTATAAGGAACCATGAAGTTTCTTGTTATCTCTTCTTCGCTCAGTGAATCTCAACATTTGTTTTTGCTTTGCAGGACATCATCTTGCAGAAGAATTATCTCCAGCCAGAGATCCAGGACATGCCTAAAGGATGGCAGTCTGAGAGTGTCAATACACTGACCTCTGTGCATCCCACTCTGACTTTGTTCTCCCAGGTACTGTGTTGGGAGTCAAATCTAGAATGCTGAGCTCTTCTCTGTATGTCGAACACGACAGTATTTTATACTTTGTTTTAGTGTTTGTGTCGGCATTATGGTGTATGTGGTCTCACAGAATCACAGAATCACTGAGTCTGGGTAGAAGATTCTCTAATCCTCATAAAGGGGATAAGTAAAGGATATCACTTAGAACAGCTCAGCTAGAACCTTGCTCTTTTGAACATCTCCACGGATGGATATGGCTCTTTTGGCATGCAGTTCCAGTGTTTGATTGAATTTACAGTTAAAAAAAAAAAAAAAAAGTTAACATAAAATATAGACTATTTCTGCCTTTTGCCTCTTGTCACTGAAAAGAGTCCAGCTATGTCTTATATGTTCCTTTCATGTATACAGGTAAAATCCCCCTAAGCATTCTCTACTAAAGGCTGAACAGCCTCTCCTTTGATGTGGAATGTTCCAGTCTCTTAAGCATGTTTGTAGCCTTTCACTGGTCTCTCTTCACTATGTTGCTCTTGAACTGGAGAGCTCAGAACTGGACACCGCACTCCAGCTGTAACCTTACCAGGGCTGAGCAGAGAGGAAAGATCACCTTTATCAACCTGCTGGCAACACTGCCTGATAGCCCAGGATACTCTTGGAAAAGAAGTGCTCACAAATGCTTGCTCATGTTCAATTTGGTGTCCACCAGGACCAGTAGCTCCCTTTCTGCAAAGCTGCTTTCCAGCTGGTTGGCCCCCAGACCTTACTGGTACATGTAGTTATTTCTCTGTGAGTGTGAGACCTTTCTGCCATACAGTTTTTGAGGTCCAAATAGTCCAGGACTCTGAAAAACAGCAAAACCATATGGTATATTAGTCACTCCTCTCGGTTTTATATCATCTGTAAACTTGCTGAGGGTGCACTCTGCCCCATCATCCAGATCATTAATGGAGAGTTTAAGCTGTATTTTTCTCAGTATTCTACCATGAGGTACAGCACTATTGACTGACCTTCTGCTAGACTCTGTGCCACTGGCGATAACCCCTTGAGGCTAATTACTCAGCCAGCTTTCAAACTATCTCATTGTCCATTACCTAGGCCATGTTTGTCAGTTTATCTATGAGGATGTTACTGGACATGGTTCTAAAAGCTCTGCCAAAGTCCAATTAAATTATGTTCACTGTCATGTTCCCATCCAACAAGCTACTCATATCATCATGAAATGCTGCCAGGTTTGTCAAGCATCTTTCCCTGTTGTGAATCTGTAGTGACAAAAACCAATCACCTTTTTGTCACCATGTAGAAATGTCTTCCAGCCTGCAGCTGATGCCTACAGTTCTCTGGATCTTCTTGTTTCACCTGTCTGAAGATGGAAGTGAAATTTTCAAGAAATTATGCTCAAACATTTCTGTACTGGCTTTTCATTTGACCTGCAAGAGTATCTTTCTGGACTGGAGATCCAAACTGAAGATCTAGGGAGGAAAGCCTAGAGGAACACTGTACACAGCAGTCTCCACACATCCTGTGAGTCCTTTTATCCACACTACTTGACTGACATCAAGCAGAAAAAAATGCCCAGAGTTTGTCAAAGACAAGTCTCTATGACACTGGTATCAAGAATAGATGGGACACATTAAATGCAGAATATCTACAAGTCACATACTAGCTTGTACAACACTGTGATTCTAATGACTTAGGATTCAGGTCCTTTGCACCTCAGTTTCCCTATTACAAAAGTGAGCATCTTTTCATCACCTAGAAAGTGTTGGGAAGATCTATGTTTTGAAGACTGGGAGGATCTCAGGTTTTAGGAGTACAGGAATGGTACTGTTGATGCAAGAGTACAGGCAACTTCAGTAACAGAGGCAAGTCCAATAGCTTTGACAGTGATGATTTATCTGAACTTTCATATATTAAGTCATGCTACAAATGTAGCAAGACTTCTTTTGTTGATTTCAAAATGCTCTCTATGCCCTTGCTTACTTTTCAGACAACTGTGCAACCCATAAGGAGAGCTAGTTACAAAACAACAGATACGAACAGTCTGCTGCCAGACTGTAAAAGTTGGCCAGGAAAAATGAACTTACATGTTCTATGCAGCAGCTTAGCTACCTGTCACTCGCTGGAAAAGGCTTAGGGGTTCACACAGCAATAATTTATTTAAAATAGTGCAATAAATGTCTTCTTTTTCAGATCTATTACCTACACAGACATCACAGAAGGAGCCAGAAAAGCCAGCTTCCCTCCAGGCCATTTCTGTATATGATAGTGTTTCAAAGTCTACTGGATGTTTGTCTGCTTTAATTACTTTGTCAAACTTCATGTTGACTGGATATGAGGATGTTTTACAAACAAAAGTCCCAATAGAGAAGAAAATGCATTTCTTTACAAAGCAATAAAGATGGAAGAAAGGTAGAAAGGAGATATGCTGTTCTGTATGTTTTTCTACATAGATTTTTCTGAGCTGTGGAACATTTTAGTACAGTTTAATCAGATATCTGTCAGGAATAGGTTAAGCATAGTGCTGTGGCAGGGAAAGTCCAAGTGACCATTTCAATCCCAATGACTTCTTGAGATCCCAGCTCTTGGTCAAAAACTCAGTCTGACAGAGGCTATCACCAAACAGCTGATGCGCACAGTAATTCTGCAAATCCTCTTAGGCAAAGGTTCCAGTTAAGTTTCACATGTGCAGTTTCTAACCTTCAATGTAATTCGGGTTTTTGAAGTGCAATGACAAGCTTACTCTAACTGAGTTTGTGGATTCTCTTAAAGGGAAGGCTTCGGCTATGACTTAGAAAAGCTCCTCAGATTTTGAATCAGCGAACTGCCAAACAAACAAACCGAGGCAGTATTTCCAGAAATATTTCTCAAATTACCTGTACTCTTTCACTCTACCCTATTAAGCTGCTCTGCAAAGGGTAGTCTTGGGCGATGGATGCAGGGCTATAGCAGTTGGTCATGTCTGATTGGTTCTTGATTCTTGAAGAAGGAGTGAGAGAAACACTGCACTGAAACACATAACAGCAATACCAGTAGCTTCAACACCTCTAGCAGTCTGATTCTCCATTGCTTTACTCGTTTGCTGGTCATTCTGTACGTGCAGGAGAAGAGCTGAGTGAGCAAGGCTAGAAATGATCACGAACCTAGTGCTTAAGGTAGAACCTCTGTAATCAAGTGTATGATCTGGGCTGCAAAGGTGGCACTACAGGCTTTGAATTTTGCTGGACACATCTAACAATTCCACTGCAGATGCAGGAAACTGCTTGTCAGCTGGAGGTAAAGAAACTGTATTAGAATTGAAGTTCTGCAGTCACTTTGTGCTGCAGAGACAGCATACACATTAAGACAGTTCGACTAGCAGGCAGCAGTGCATTAAAGTTGACTTTGTGTAAGTTTTTGCAGTTTACAGTGGTGAACAATTGTACTGGTAAAGTGAAGGAGCCCAGCATCCTTGTTAGCAGCAATGGCATCACAATACAGGAGATAAATAATTTGTACTGAGAATTATTTGTAGCTCTAAATATAAATGGAAAAGATGTGCTGAGCATGCATGTGAATTTTTATTTTTCAAAACATAACTGTACTTGAAGGGTTCAGAAGGATGGCACTCTTCCTGGGAGATAACAGAAGTTAAGCTTTCATGTTTGCACAGTTTGCTGATCTAAATATACAGAAAATGACCATCTGTCTTTTTTTCATAAAAGACAGAAATTGATACTTTTCTCAGTGGTGAAGTGATGATCTTTTGTTTTGCAGAATGCCCCACAAGAGCATTAAGTCATATCCTTCTCAACAAGAGGGACCTTGAAATTGCGGTTGCAAAACTGAATCATAAGCTCTACTTTACTAACATACTCCCTATTTTTATGTGGGATTTTTTCTCTACTTATTTTCATTTCCCCTTTTCCCTTGCTATTTCCTTCCCTATGCCAAGCATGCAAAGGTTGTTATCCGATACTGGAGGAATACAGCACTATGTTCATGCTATTTCTAACACTGAGCTGAGAGCACGCAATGTATGTGATGGGAGCAGAAAGAGGCAGTGATGCTCTCATCCCCCTCCCCAGCCTAGACGAAAGTCATGTCTGATGTTGAACAAAGCTGATAGCGAGATGGCAAGAGTTGAAACTAGCCTCCTAGTCATTAAGTTTTGTCTGCACTGGATTGGTTATAAATTACATCACCATTGCAGGAAAGCACATGAAATACAGACCAACGTCTGTGCAGTCTGGTGTTGTGGGGCTTGGGATCTGGTTTCTGGCTGAGCTGCTGGTGCTGGAGGAGGCTCACCTTCCCCCCACACCCTTTCCCTGCCTGCACTTCACCTTACCAGTTCTGTGCAATGGGTACAATAGGACTCACAGATGGATGGAGAGATCCCGATTGTTAGCTCACCTGACCAGTGCTCAAGGACATGTCGGATGGGGCCCTGAGCAGCCTGAGCTGGTGGGGGGCAGCCCCACCTTGGAGCTAGATGATTTTTAAGGCCCCTCCCAATCCAAGCCATTCCATGATTCTATGATCCTATGATTCTACTGAAAAAGAGGTTATGGTGTTCCTTGGTGGGCATTTCCCCATGTGTGAAATCCTGCAGTCTACTGAGTTCTTTGCTGTGGTAACTGTCTGATCAGTGTTTCCTTTTCCTATAGGATCCATGGGAACAAATTTATGAAATTGGTTCTGTACTCACACACCAAAACGTTAGGTAATACAGTGCTCTCTTGCTTCATCCATGGTTCATTCTCCCATGCAGTAGCCTAGAAGGGGAAGTGTCCCCTGGACCTTGATGGGGTGGCACCAGAGGGACTGGAGGAGGTCCAATTCCACTGAGACTTCACCATCACCCCTTGAAGACATTTACATCAAAGGTACTACAGATGCCACCACTTGCCCTGATAAGCCTCTGCAGTCAAGTGCAGCAAGCTGGAGGGAGGCGTTCAGACAAAAAAAAGAAAAAAAAAAGGGAACTGCACATTCCTGTTCCCTTTTTATACTTTGTAGTCATATTTTTTCTTTCATTTTTACAACTCTCCAGGTGAATGCAGTATAACGCTAAATCTCTTGTAATTACATCAAGGCCAACAGGAAAATATCAGAATATTATAGAAAGAAAAGTAGAAATATTCATCTTTAAGCAGCTCATTTTTTAATAAAGTATGGAATCTACCTCTGAAAAGTCAGAACTGCTTTTAATTTGGAAATAAGCGCGGTTGTAAAATTGTCTAAGTAAGACTATGAAAATTCGGCCTGTATAACTCAGTTTCAATGTGGTAACCTTGAAAGCAAGAGAAAAGTAATTCTTTACCATGAAGCAAGGAAGGCTTTGTGCTAGGAAAACTTTGCTGCTATTTTTTGTTTATTTGGAAGCTACATGATCTTGAAGTCAAAGGTAAATTTTCTTGTAAATTCAGTCAGGCCAGTACTGATGTCTGCTCTTTTTTGCATTGAGGTTGGTGGGCTGGAAGAGAGAATGTTTGAATATTAAGAATATTTTCCAAATGTTTAAGAATAGTTGTATCAACAGCACTGCCGGCTAGTGTTAAAATCCTGTGGTTAATAGCTATTGGATATTTTGTGACTAGTTTGTTCCTCCCATGTGCCATGTATGTAAAGGTATTCCTATCTCATAATTCATTTTTTACAGTGGTTTATTTTGTGGTTGAGCTTACTCAGTTTCAAAGAGCAAGGGAGACTTTTTCTAAGGTTGACCCTTCCATGGCCTTTTTTTTTTTTTCTTCATTAAAATACTGTGGAAAAAATGAGCAGGGATGTAGGACTGAACAAAATCCGCGGAATATCGATAAGGGTGTTTTAAAGTAAATATGAATTGTATCAAAATGAATGCAATGACAAGTTCACAAAACAAGTGTTCCAAAAGTAGGAAATGCCAAATCTGCTTTGGTAAGATTAAGTTAACCTACTTCGCATATCAGCTGTGATAGGCAGCACGGTATTGATTAAAAACAACTGGTGAGCAACGTGTAATTATTTGCGTGACAAGGAAGGAAAAAAAAAGGCTCTTGCAAATGAAATGTATCCATAATAATTTTACAGTAGAGATTAGATTTACAAGGGGGGGTTTCCTGAGTTTGTGCTGCCTGATTTCGGAATAGTGAAGTTGCATTTACTTCGAAGGCACTGGTGTTTATCGTTTTTTTTTTTGTATGTCTTAAGCCTTCTGCAAAAAAAAGTTATGTCTTGAGCCTTAGGAACTGAAAGCCTGGGATGGTTTTAGAGCTCCCTGCCTGCAGCTTTGAATAATTGTTTTTCAGCATTTTCAGAAATTAGACACTTTCAGACAAAAGCAAACAGAAGAAAAAATAAATGAATAAAGGACAGTTGGTGTGTGTGTGTAAATAAATGATTAAAATAGAGCTTAAAATTTAATGAAACTAGAAGCTACAATGCCCATAGTGGCTATGGTACCGGTTGTGTAAGCAGGCCTCATTGTTGTTCTTAATAGGACAAGCTGAAAGAAATAAGCTTCATTCAAACATCATTCTAGCAAAAAATATCTTTTCTTTCAGAAAATGCTCAAATGCTTTTTCAGTAATTTTTTTAGCATTTCTGAAAATTTTAATGAATTCGTACAGAACTTGATTTTTGATAAGAAACATTTTTATCATAAATTGTTATTGAAATCCATAGAGTTCACAAAACCAGATACTCCCACCAATTTCCTTGTCATGTTTTTTGCTCTTTCTGTTGTCCAGTGGTATTTCTGTATGGTTGACTCTGGTAAGCAAAGTAACTGCTGTTGCGCAAAATCAGCTTCATTAGAAGTCTCAACAGCATGTATACACGTTGCACTCTTAAGGACTTTTCCTTGGAAGAAATGCTGATCTTCAGCTAACTTTTCCAGTTAAACTACCTCATAGCACTGACTAAACGTCTTTTCAGCTCAGATCAGAGAGCTGCCTCTCTGCCATATCCCAGGGAGAGCATCTGGCTGGGTCACGCCGCAGTTATGCATCACATATGAAACACAAGAGTAATGTAAATATTTGCCCTGCTGTCAAGAATTAAGAGGACTGCTTGAAAAAGTGAAATGCACACCTCTCTTTGCTTTTTCCTACTGGTCCTTGTCAAAATATTCAGTGTTAGCATATATCAAACTCTTAATGTTTGCTGTTTTCTACTGATAATAATTCACCACTGCGACAACCTCACATTTTTTATTGCCATAAAACAGGCTGTTTGGAGGAAGTGTGTAAAGAAGCCAACAACTCCGTACACTGCACAAGCCTTTATCTCCTGCTGGAAATAAAAATAAGTCAGTAGAACTTAAAGCTGCCCCACGTCAAATCAGCTGCTTGCTTTTAGTTTGCTTGCAAAACATGCAAGCATCCACCCAGCCTCTGCCACAGAGGTGCCTATGTTGCAAACAGCATGTTTTCATTCCCGTGTGTGGCTTCCCACTGCCACCACAAACTGTGGCATTTTGTCTCTTGGTGATGGCCTCTTGGGCTGTAATTACAGTATATGGCTGTGCTTCTCCCCTATCGCCACTCTTATTGTACTCTATTGGTTTGTGGTTTCCCAGCTGCAACTTTAGCTACCTACTGGTTAGAAGTTGCACATTTTAATGAAGTACAGTAATCACATGCCACCTAAGTCTGTTAAGGAGCTAAAAGACTTATGATATTCACAGCAAAATCAACAGCCATGGATTTGCACCACTTCTTTCTCTCCTGGCAAGGTGTTAATGTCACAAGAATGGAAAAATAGCTTCTCCAGGAAAACCATTATGGGCTGGATAAGGTTATAATTTCCAGCACATCCCACACTACTCGTGCATCTTAGGAGGACACAGAAGGATGGTAGTGTGACTAAGCCATTACTGCAGCACTCTCGCAAGTAGGGCTCTGAGGCTCTGCATGCCGTGTCCCTGTGCCACTCACCCCACTCCTTCCCAGTCACAGAGCCCTGAGCTCAGCCACAGGAACAAGAAGGCAAGCTAGCTTCCTAGAGTGATCTTCATCCCCCAAGAGAAAATCTTTCCCAGTCTCAGTAACGTGCGTTGGCTGCACTAATGAAGAAACATAATAGATTCAGCTCCAGTTCTAGCCATGCAACTTGAGACGAACTTAAAATCTCATACTAAGATGAAACATGTGTCCTAGATAGACAGATATTACAGCAAAGGCATATGGAATTATGGTGAATGAACTAATTTCATTTTTGTTTAATACAAAACCACTCTAGTGTGACTGTCTAATAGTTTGACTCAAAATTAATAGATCTTTACAAAGTTGAGGGGAGAGTATCATTAAAGTCCAGCACAGCTTGAAAAAGTTCTCAAAGATTTATGCGTGCATATGTGCAGCAGCTCTTTGTAACTGCTAAATTCTTCTGCAACTTATAAAGAAAGGACTTACAAAGGCAAGAGGAGGAAATCACTCCAACTGAACATCCTAGCAGAGGTCACTGGAGCACTCAGTCCTGGAGTTATCCAGTCCAGCCACAGTACCTGCAAATTAATTGTGCATCAGCTTGGCCAGTAGCATTGCGCTTGATTCTTATTGTTGTAGGTTTTTATAACCAAAACTCAATCCTTTCATCCTGAAGGAAAGAGATCTTAGAAGTCAAAACATGGAAGAGCCATGTGTTGGCTGGCAGTGGACTCTGCATAGCTTCAACTGCTTCATATTCTTCAGTGAGCAATACCAACTGAGGAGCCAGCCATCTTGCTGAGCACATCAAGCTTACAGAGTTAGTCAGAAAAAAAGTGCATTCTTATGTATCTTTCATTCTCTCTGTGGAGATGTGATTGCAGGCTACACATAATTTGCAAAGCCACGAAAAAAATCTTCTCCTGAAGGCCACAAGCAAACCTGTAAGGCTCAGTGGCTCAGTTTCAACACCATTTGAATGTCTATTACCTACACCGTGTATTGGGTGCTTTCCAAGAAGAGGTTATGAGCACCACATCACTCAAGATGAACCTTATCTACCAGCTGCCTGGGGATATATGATTTGAGAACTTTAGAAAGAAGGTGAAAAAGCCTGCAGCCTTTGAGAGACCTGTGTAACTTTTTAGGAAAAAAATTTGTCTCAGAAAGAGTTATGAGGCAGTGGCAGGGGCTGCCCAGGGAGGTGGTGCAGTCACCGTCCCTGGAGGTGTTCAGGAGCCGTGTGGATGTGGCACTGAGGGACGTGGGCAGTGGGCATGGGGGGGATAGGCTGACAGTTGGGCTAGCTGATCTTAGAGGTCTTTTCCAGCATTAATTATTGTGTGATACTTACATAGAAATACTTGTTTGTCAATCGTCAAATGTTAAGGGCTTTTCTGGCATACCTTTGACCCAGAGGTGTCTCACAGCTGAGGATAGGTGTCAGACAGTATCTGGCACTATGCATGCTGTGCACATGGGTGCCTGGGGTTGGAATGAGTAGCTCCCACCTCATGCCCTCAAGCCTTCTGCTTAGCCATTTCCAGCAGGAGCAAAATGCATCCATGCAGAAAGTGGCTAATATAAAATAACAGGAGAAGTAACCAATTGTATTCTTTTTGGGGAATTATTTTACAATAAATGTCCATTTTTCTTGTGCCCTGAAGAAATTCTAATCCACACCAAAGGAAACTCACATACCAAACTGCACACAGGCTCAGATCAGCTCACGAGCAGGTCACCGCCAGCCAGCGCACTTCTGGGGACACACATTCACATGCTCTTCCATTTCATCCCATTTTTCTGGGTCTGAACATCGAGCCTGAAAAATCCCAGCGACACCTCTAAAATACAGCAATGCCATCTGCATGGCATCTGCCATCTGCGGGCTGGTGCCTGTAGCCAGCCAGTCCCCGAGGGGTCAGACAGAGGGGGCAGATGGCCAGGCACGGGCTGAGCCCGTAGCTGCTGGCAGCAGAGAGAGGTGAGCTGGCAGCACCCTGAGCTCCTCGTGCCAGCTGGGCCAGAAGTCTGCGGTGCTTGAACGTCTGTCAGCATCAGGGCCGACCTCCCGCGTTAAAAATAGGGCTGTCAGAAGAGAGAAGAGCGAGCGGGAAAGGGAGAAGACGCCCTAGCTGAGGTTTGCAGTGCTGTCAAAGGGAGAGAGTCATCTAGCTTCCCTTTGGATTAGCGGTGGTGGTTTTCCAAAACTCTCAGGCTCTTAAAAAAACAATCCGCAGCTATTTTTTGAAAGCTGCAAAGGCAGAGGTGGGAGAGGGTTATATGTAGCAGAGTGAAACCAGGGGATTACACTCAGCAAAACATTAATTCTAATTTATAGAGGTTGAATTTGGTGATAGGGTAAATTTTCAAAGCAGATGCATGTACTTTCATTTGCAATTAATCCAGTACAAACATATTTAATCCATAATAAAATCTATTGTAATTTAATCCTGTCCCATGGTGATACAAGGAAAAGAAAAAACTTCCTGAGGCCACGAATCAATACCCAAAACTGTAGACAGCTTTAAAGATATCAGTCTGGAAAAGAAATGCCTCTGTTTTGTCTCAGCTGAGTCAGAGATGATTCATATTAAATATACACACTTTTCATTAAAGAATGATTTTGCTCTAAACTTCCAAACAGTTTGCTGCCTTTCTCCCCAGGTCTGACATACATGAAAGCACACCTTTAAATTGTTGTGAATCTTCAGAGAAACCTTTGGTCTTCTGCCCTCTGGATTTCAACCCCCATCCTTGTTAGAAGGCCTCTGGACAGATAGTGTAGTACATACCACTGTTAGTGTCAGTCTAAATAATCTGTCCCTCTAATTTTCTCATTCTGTGTATACATACATTCATGTGTACAGTTCTCCCTGGGATGACAGACAGATGTACTCCGGTGTAGATGGTTGGGGATGCAGATGCACCCACCAGAGAGCTATGGGAACTTGGGTCAGGATCCCTGCTTCCACTTTATGGAGCACTGAAGCAGCTCAGAAGTAGAGGCAAAATTTGGCCCTCTACTTTTAAATAAGATCTATATACACAGATAATTTATAAAAACATGTTGGGCAATAACCAGCTAGAAGGTGCATCACGACCCCCAAGGGAATGAGTGGATTAAAGTGAAGATGTCAACACTGAGACATGCAGCATTTCTGAACTTGATTTTCTCGTACCATCAGGAGAGCAATATGCCAGAAACCTGATCCCTGAGGAGCATTCAAGGTTGAGCTCCTAAGGAATGCCTCTCATACTGGTTGTGGCTGCAGATAGTACAGCTTGTTTGCAGTCTGGAGTCACTCCCCCATTCTTCTATCTTTTGAAGTTTAAAAAGAGCAGTGCCAGTAATAATTTGTTTTGCTTTTCCCATAATTTTGCTCCCTAAACTTAAATACAGCATTCCAAAATGAACCAAAATATCACTGAAAACCTCTGCTCTTATCTCCTCACTGTCTAGCTTTGTGGAGCGCTCTCCATGACAACTGGTAACAACAAGGCAGCCAAATCCTGAGACAGCAGGGTGTGTGAGCACCAATATAATTACAGAGAAACACAGGGAATTTTTGTTTATGAAAAGCAACTTCTTAAGCAAAAGATGCCACTACAAACATTCTTCCAGATTTCATTAACTTCTTACTTGGTAGGTATTCTGGAAATATACCTCAAAATAATCTGACTGTCTATATATGTATTATTATTGACTGTGAATAAATAATCACCTTTTACTAGAAATTGAAATCTTTAATATTCTTCTGCAGCTTCACAGCATTCTATTAAGCAGCTCTGTTATGTTTCTCTGCTTCTTGTATTCTCAGGAATAATCTTTCTTATATTAGAAAACAAATAGTCTCAAAAACACTTTCTCAAACAACAGTTTGGGTTTTGGTTTCAGTTTGGTTTGTGAAAATGTGGTATTCAAGGCAACCGTGGAAAGAAAAGTGGTTTCTTCTATTACAAACTGACTGGTTTGCCACTCTTCATGTCTAGAACCAATCCTGATGACACCAACAGTCAGTAATCACAGAAAATGACATCACAAACTATGGTGTGATATTACTGAAGATGTGGCATTGAGGGAAATGGTTAGTTGTCATGGTAGTGATGGGCTGACTAGGTGACCTTAGCGGTCTTTTCCAACCTTCATGATTCTATGATATGAAAATATTTTTCAATTATCACACTAAGATCAGAAGAAAAAGAGAACTGGACACTTGTAGGAAATCCTGTTATGGACTGTGAGAGGTTTGTGCCTATTTTTGACCAGTGGTTCCCTTCTGCCCTCCATATGCACCTCTGTGTTCTGCCTCTGCAACTTCCCCAGTTTCTTCTAAGATGTTTAGGTGACCTTGACAGCAGAGCATCACTACCATAATTCAAGCTTAGCAAGACCTAATGCTGGGTCCTGCGCTTTGGCCACAACAACCTCAAGCAACACTACAGGCTTGGGGCAGAGTGGCTGGAAGACTGCATGGAAGAAATGGATCTGGGGTTGTTGGTCAACACTCAGCTGAACATGAGCCAGCAGTGTGCACAGGTAGCTAAAAAGGCCAATGGCATTCTGACTTGTATCAGAAATACTGTTGCTAGCAGGAGCAGGGAGGTGATCATCCCTCTGTACTCACCTCTGGTGAGGCCACGCCTCAAGTACTATGTTCAGTTTTGGGCCCCTCACTACAAGGAAGACATCGAGGCCCTGGAGCACATCCAAAGAAGGGCAATAGAGGTGTCTGCAGTATAATGGGGAGTGACTGAGAGAACTGGGTTTGTTCTGTCTGGAGAAGAGAAGGCTCAGGGGAGACCTCATCAATCTCTACAATCACCTTAAAGGAGATTGTGGTGAGGTAGGGGTCAGCCTCTTCTCCTGTATAGCCAGCAATAGGATGAGAGGGAATGGCCTCAAGTTGTGCCAGGAGAGGTTCAGGTTAGATATTAGGAAAAATGTCTTCTCCAAAAGTAGTGAGGCATTGAAGCAGCCTGCCCAGAGAGGTAGTGGAGTCACTATCCTTGGAGATATTCAAGAAAAGTTTAGATGTTGTACTAAGGCACATGGTTTAGTGGGGAAATATTGGTGGTAGGTGGATGGTTGGACTGGATGACCCTGCAGATCCTTGGTGATTCTATGATTCTACATGAGATGCTGGTGACACGACTCAGCAACGACACTGTGCTCTGCAATGGATGCCAAGCATGTACAGCACAGTCAGCAGAACGAGCATCTGAAAGGTCAACTGAAGAGAATGGCATTGTTACCCAGAGGCTGTTGCACTGTGCATGACTACAAAAGAGGAATCGCTACAGGCAAATTGGATGAGTCAGGGTATGTGTTGTGAGATGTTGCTGTGCCATTACAAATCCAAATAGATGCTCCTTTTGACTGCAGGGCTTGACTCCCATTGGCCTCTTCCAACAAGATCTTCCTCCAACAGCTGTTTCAGTGGCCACACACAAACTGCCTCATCTGCTCCAGAGCAACTGGCCAATTTGTGTGGGGGGAAAATATATATTTTTATACAGCTGGCAGCCAGCACAACTGTCAGTTAAACTTGTTTCTGCTGATGCCTTGGGCAGCTCCTGCATCACTCTGTGGTGCTGCAAGAACTTTACTTTTTCAGGGGGGATTTCACCCTGGTGTAGAAAGGCATAATGAGCCTATGAAAACAATTTGCATTGATGGAACTGTGGGTGTTCCTGCTCATTGCAGGGGAGTTGAACTAGAAGACCTTTAATGGTATCTTTAAACTCAGATGATTCTAGGTTTCTCCAAGCAAATACGTGAGCCCTGTAAAATACGGATTCACTGCTTTGAGTTGAAACCTGCCTCACTTTACATACTAATTAAACATGAACAGTGTTATAGGAAAATTATCTATTTATTTGTTTTTCTTTTATAATGGAAATATATATTCCTCACCATTAGGCACAGACTGATATTGTCTTTGCCTACCAGAAGATGCTTGATTTTAAAACCTGAAAACACAGATTAATTCAGTGGTTTCTTTCCTATCTTAAGGTATTTGATGGTATGAACAAATCATTATTTTTATTCAAAAGAAGCCAATCTAAGATGATTCTGTGAAAGCACCGACCATTTTTTCAGTAGAAGTGAGTCATGGTCTAACTCCTCCAAAAGAGCATGTGTGCTAGGGGGGCTGGCACAGGCCCCAGACACTGCTGTAATCTGTGAAGATGCCTGTAACAACCAACACTTTCCCTAATGAGACCTCAGAATGTCTTGATGATCTTCTCTAATTGCTCTGTATAATTGGAGGATGCTGCAGCCCCATCCTCTGAGCTAAGGATGTGCATTTCAAAAATGTAAATTGTATGAACACGGCTCTAATTGGGCTGGGGAGTTTGGTGGATTTTGTTCTAGCCTTGATTATTAAAGAAAGAAAGGAATGTGAATCAGTGGACAGAGATATCAATCATCAAATCGCTCCACTGAGCGACAAAACTGCCTGTATGGCTGCATTAAGAATGTTTGTTTGCTGTCAGGATTTTACAGGATATACAGTCTGTATTGAAATTGTCCCATTAAAACAGTTATGCTTCAGGCTCACTTTAGGACTAGCAATTTTATGAGGGACCACCACCGTTTCCCAGCAGTACTCCCACTAGTTGACTAGGTCTCATCAAAGTTCTCATTTTTGGGCACCATGCCAGTAACCAGAAAGGCCCTTTGTAGAAGTAGCTTTAAAAATGTGAATGTTAACAAATGTAACTTTGGGTGTCACGAAAAAGTTGTGCTGAGTTCAGCTGTGGCAAAAGTTATCCTCTAGGTATCCCTGCTTGAGCAGGAGGTGGAAGGTTGAGATTTCTTCCAAACTTGCTTGACTCCTTGCTGTCAGCGGGACATTGGGATGGAAAGACTGAAAAGCTGCACCATCCCAACTTCCTAGATTTAAGGTCCTGTTGGTGTAGAGCCAACTGATCTAACCTCTTCGGAACACCACGTTAGGAAGCCAGTCCTCCTCGTACTGTTGGTAGGAGTGAAAACCCTCTCCAAAAAGCAGCATATACCCACCCAATGGAGACCCCAGCCACGCTGTGGAGGAAACTGCTGGCCTTGCTCCACAGTAGGATGCCACTCCCGCTGAGACTTGCATCAAGATACTTCCCAGCATGGATACCTTCCATCACTGCTTTGAGCTAGAAGGGGAATTTTTGGTGTGGAGGCTACCAAATTCTTTAATTGGTTCTCAGACATGTTCAGCCACCAATCATAGATTAGGTTGCACTTATCTGTCTGCAGTGGTCTCAGAAGATGTGCAATATGAGTTTTCTCTCAGGACTGGATTTCCTCTCTTATTAGCAGCATGCCGTTTGGACTGTGTGGCTGAAAGAATGATTAAAGATACTGTTCTCTGCATTTGCTACTGGAAAACCATGAAGTATAGAGCACTTGTTTCCAGCATGTGACTAAGTCATAATCAACAGAAATCTTGAGTTTTGTCATGGAAAATGTCTCTCAGTCCTATTATCTGACATCATTGCCTGCTGCCTCCAGACTTTCACAAGTAACTGCACAGAGGGAGAAGCTCAACAAGGAGAACCACATCCTGAGTAAACTATACGCATACCTAATAACATAGCTTATTTGCTGGAATACTGGACAAAAAAAAAAGATGAGGAAAGGAGTGTGAGCACAGACAAGGCAGCCTTATTACCCTTTCTGATCACTACCATCAGCAAAGCTTTGTGGTGTTTGCCCCATTTTTATTTTTTTTTTTAAGATTTTTCTTTAGGAGCACAAAAGATACAGGAGATAGAATCTAGCACTTCATCATCTCTCTTGTAATCTCTTTTACCGAAAATGTGTTAATTTGGAAAAATAAAAAGGAGGATAAAAGGATGATTTATGAACACACATAGTCTAATAAATAAGCTTATAACATTGCAAAAGAGCCATTGTTAAATATGTTTTACATTTGAACAGCTATAAAATTTTTAAAGAAAGCTCTGGTGAGTCTGGTTTTAATGAAGTCTTTTGTCTCTCCAAGGCAGCGTATTCCATGTGGAGGAGGTTATTTTCCCCCCATTTCTGAGGTAGTTAACTCTCACAGAGATGGCCAGGGTACTAGTTATAGCTGCTGGATATTGCTGCTTTCAAAAGGAACAAGAAATCCAGATATTCAGCACATTCCCTCAGCATGCACTTGAGGTAGTGGCTGCCAAGCAAAGTGTTAAGCATGCAAAGTTGGGATCTCTACTGAGCAAGTGGCCAGTGCCAAAAATACAGCTAGCAGCCTCAAAGGGGTGAAAAAACACAGGATCTGTCCTCTGAGCCCATCCCTAGCAATCACATGCAAACTGATTCTCCTTTCCAAAAGCTTTGCTTGTCATATTCTGGAATTCCAGCACCTATCACTTATTACTCCCTACCATCATCGCTCCCTGGTTCCCTACTTCTTCTGCTAGCTTCCCTGAGATGTCCTTGACCCTCTGGTGTATGACTTGCTGGCATGTTTCTCCCTGTGTTCTGTTCCCCAGGGAAAAAGAAGCAATTTATGTGCCAAAGGTTTTTTGTGTGGTGTTGGTCAAAATAAATACAAACACAACCCCCTGAGGTTATGTATGCATTCCAGCATTTGAAAAGGAGCAGCACTCTTCGAAGTGTTAACTACATTTTAAAATTAAAACGTTAACTGAGCTGGTTTAAAAAGCATGTCATATGATGAAAACCAAAGTCTGCTGCGAATGTCAAATGTCTGTAACTGATGTGGAGGCTGCTTGTCTCTAGTTTTTAATTAAAGTCTTGAGTGCAAAGTGCTGTTATAGTCTTGAGGAACAAAACAGAAAACACCCTGGGAGAAGTAGCAGTGTGAGAGGTAGAAGTTCAGGATACTATTTCTCTTTTTCTCACTGTGAAGAGACAAGCTATTCTCACTGGAGCTCAGGTAGGAAATAGTCCATTGATTCTTTGACAGCTTTTTTTACTTGTAAATGGCAGACAGGGGTACAAGGGAGAGATTCTGATTATCCTCCACACCCTTTTAAGCTGGTTGCTCATGCACCTTTTCTTGCAGCCCTGAGGCTTTTTTTCCAGATATACTTTGTGCATCCCACTGTGAGATAACTCCACACAGAGTTTCTTTCTAATTCACACACTCTGCTCATACTTTTCATTGAACCAACAAATCATAGAATCATTAAGTTTGGAAAAGACCACTAATATAATCTAGTACAACCATCAGCCCATCAACCCATTTCCTGTTCCTCCAAATGGCAGGCTTTATATGATCCTTCCCACAACTAACTTGAAAGCTCTCAGCAAGCAATCGTGTATCTTTACACCATCTCTGCAGCCCTTATGCGTCCTTCCGTATTACTGAGCAGGAAATTCCTTCAGCAGAATGGGCCTGAGGATCAACTCTTCACCTCAAAGCCTGAGACAGTATCGCACAATATGTCCTCCACTCCTTTTGTAAGCTTCTGGGGGAAAATCGGTCTTTCAAAGACAGTTTCCTGACCCTACTGCAAACTTCCCTAGATCTGGCTAAAGCTCAGAATTAGCCAAAAGTGCTCTGGTTCCGCTATAACTGAAGGGAATGACATTTTCTCCAGTGTTCACTGACTTGGTGTTTAACTTCATTGGCTTTCCTGTGCATGGTAAAATCCTAGGGCAAGGCAGCACCTGTGTGAGATTGAGCATCAATGACTGAAGGGAAAGGTGGTGATGCTTCTGGTCCTGAAGAGAAAGGATAAGAGGAAGAAAGCAATTTTAACTCAAAGTTGTATGTACTGAGTCATAAAATCTCCTGAGGATGCTTCTGAGGTGCAGCACCTCATGTGTCATTCTTCACTGGTGGCTGTGGCTGAAGTAGGGAATCTGGTCCTGCAGGGATGTGTAGCAGCTTGCACACTAATTGAATGTAAAATGAAGGGTAGCCTTTGGCGTGCTCCAGCACTCATCTGCGTGGGTGTTAGCTCGGCAGTGACTTTAAACTACTTGCACACCCTAGACCTGCTCCTTGCCCTTCCCTCTCTCCTTCTAAAAAAGAACGTGTTTATTACCCTTTGGCATGCCCAGCGATGGCTCTTCTTCAGCTGAGCTTGCTCTTTCTTTGGCCAGAGAAGCGCTTGCTCCCATCCTCCAGATTTCCATTTGGAGCACAAAATGAGCCACTCATGTTGAGCAGGTTTCACGTTATCCCAGTGCATCACATGGGAAATCTACATTAGCATGAGGTAAACATTCACTGGACCCAGTTCAAAGGCTCTGAACAGTGACCAAGTGGAGGTTGCAGTGGGGAAACAGCCATGGTTCACGAAGCCGGCATCTCACATACTTCACAGGCAGAGAGACGGATGGGCCATGCACTGGAACATACTTTCAGCAGCAGAGGCCCAGGATAATTTATGAGAGCTTATAATGCTAACTGTTAATGTTAAAAATGCTATATCCTGTGCAGAGGTGGGCAAAGTAATGAAGCATAAAGTCTGGCTGCAGCTGAAAACCTGGCTCTGTCTCGGCTCCGTGCCCGTGAATGAGAAAGAAGTCGGGACAGAGCCAAAGTACTGAAAAGCGTCTGGCACTGCTTCCTGGCGGTCACCGTGACCTTACCTGCCTGCACTTATGTGTGTTTGTGCACACCCGCATGCATGGCACACTGTACGCTTCCCATGTTCTGCTGAATGCTCCATTCCAAAAATCCGATGATGTTTTTGCCTCTCGGGGCTAAGACAAATGTTTGGCTTGTCACAGCCTCATCCGTACCTTCAAACCTTTTGGCTCATCTCAGAGTAATGCTTAGGCATAATTGGAGACATCTTTCAGCAGGGCCTATCTCTGGAACTTCAAGACATAATGAACGGTTCCTCCTCCTCAAAAGGTAAACTGTTGCTGAACTCTCAGCACTGTGTTCACCTGCCTGATGAAACATGCTTTGGATTACATAAGACTAGGTGATATTAGTTTCCCAAGTGGCAGTGAGGAGAGGTTTGTACCTAACAGCAGATTATCCCTCAGCCACTGTCTTGGGTAGAGCAACCATGAAATTGTAGAATTCTCTATTCTTGGAGATGTCAGAAGGGTGACTAGCAAAACTGCTATCTTGAACTTCCAGAAGGCAGACTTTGGCCTGTTCAGGATGCTTATTGCAGGGGTCCCTTGGGAGTCACTCCTTAAGGGTAAAGGTGTCCAGGAAGCCTGGATGTTACTCAAGATAGAAGTCTTAAAGGCACAAGAACAGGCTGTTCCTGAATGCCGTAAGGCGAGCTGTAGTGGAAGAAGACCAGTGTGGATGAACCAGGAACTACTGTTGAGAGTCCAGAAGAAAAAGAGAGTCTGTGTCCTCTGGAAGAAGGGACAGGCTACTTGGGGAGATTACAAGGAAGTTTCTAAGGTATATGCAGGGAGGAAGTTAGGAAGGCAAAAGCCCAACTTGAACTCAGATTGGCCACTGCAGTAAAAGAGAATAAGAAATATTTTTACATATATATCAACGGTAAGAGTAGAAGCAAGGACAATTTCCATCCTTTACTTGATGCAGCAGGGAATGTTATCACTGAGGATAAGAAGAAGGATGAGGTCCTCAACGCTGTCTTTACATCTGCCTTTAATAGGCAGATCAGTTATCCTCAGAGCGCTTTACGCCCTGATCTGGAAGTCTGGGATGTTATGCAGAATACACCCCCGGTAATTCAGTTGGAAACAGCTCCCCCTCCATCTGGACTGTCACAAGTCCATGGGACCAGATGGGCTCCACCCAAGGGTGCTGAGGGAGCTGGTGGGGGTGATTGCCGAGCTGCTCTCGGCCATCTACCAGCACTCCTGGTTATCTGGAGAGGTCCCAGAGGATTGGAGGCTTGCTGATGTGACTCCCATCTACAAGAAGGATGGTAAGGAGGATCCAGGGGACTACAGACCTGTCAGCCTGACCTTGGTACCAGGGAAAGTTATGGAGCAAATAATCTTGAATGAGATCACACAGCACGTGCATGGTGTCCAGGGGATCAGGCCCAGCCAGCATGGGTTCATGAAAGGCAGGTTGTGCTTGACCAACCTCATCTTCTTCTACGACTGGGTGACCAGACTGGTAGATGAGGGAAAGGCTGTTGATGTAGTCTACCTAGACTTCAGCAAAGTCTTTGACACGGTCTCTCACAGTATTCTCCTGGGGAAACTGGCTGCCTGTGGCCTGGACAGGTATACCCTTCTTTGGGTAAGGAACTGGCTAGAGGTCCTTGCCCAGCGGGTAGTGGTTAATGGAATAAAGTCCACCTGGCGGCCCGTTACAAGTAGTGTCCCCCAGGGATCGGTACTTGGGCCCATCCTGTTTAATATCTTTATTGATGACCTAGATGAGGGGATTGAGTGTACCCTCAGTAAGTTTGCAGATGACACCAAGTTGGGAGGTGGTGTTGATCTGTCTGAGGGTAGGGAAGCCCTTCAGAGGGATCTATATGTGCTGGATTGCTGGGCTGATGTGATAGGATGAGGTTCAACAAGGCCAGGTGCTGGATCCTGCACTTTGTCCACAACAACTCCATGCAGTGCTGTAGGCTTGGGGATGAGAGATTGGATGACTATGAAGAGGAAAGGGACCTGGGAGTGTTGACTGATGCTTGGCTGAACATGAGCCAACAGTGTGCTCAGTGGCATCCTGGCCTGCATAAGAAATAGTGCGGCCAGCAGGAACAGGGAGGTAATCATCCCCCTGTACTCTGTACTGGTGAGACCTTGTACTGTGTTCAGTTTTGGGCCCCTCACTACAAGAAAGACACTGATCCCCTGGAACATGTCCAGAGAAGGACAACGAAACTGGTGAGGGGTCTGGAGCACAAGTCTTATGAGGAGCAGCTGAAGGAGCTGGGATTGTTTAGTCTGGAGAAAAGGAGGCTCAGAGAAGACCTCATTGCACTCTACAACTTCCTGAAGGGAGGCGGTGATGAGGAGGGGTTTCGCCTCTTCTCCCAACAAACAGGACCCTAGGAAATGGCCACAAGTTGTGCCAGAGGAGGTTTAGATTAGACATAAGGAAGAACTTTTTCTCTCAGAGAGTGGTCAGGCACTGGAATGGCTGCCCAGGGAGGTGGTGGAGTCGCCGTCCCTGGCAGTGTTCAAGAGGTGTCTGGATGAGGAGCTACAAGATATGGTTTAGTCCTTGTTGTAGCAATGGTGATGGGAGGACGGTTGGACCAGATGATCTTGTAGCTCCTTTCTAACCTGGTGATTCTATGATTCTATGATTCTATCTCTCTGCATTTAGACGCTAGCTGGGTGACCCCCAGATATTAGTTTATTTTTCCATGCTCCCTCTCTGCAGTAGATGAGTGATGAGAATTCTGACCTTCTCTGTGGAGCTCTCAAATTAGATGCTGTTCTTAAAAACCACATATCATGTTGGTGACTATAGAAAAAAGCTCTCAGATTCCCAGACATCTCACACACCAACACATGCCAGTGCTCCCAAATCCCACTATATGTGTTGTATGCACACATTTGCATATTATCCCCAGAATTACACAAGCATGCATAGTGCTCTGTGAGCTACATAGCACGCTGAGGAAAAGGCAGTCTGGATTTAAACAAATTTCATCCGAAACACAATGAAGTTGAAATAAGGACTTGGTGTGCCACATTCGCAGGAAAACATTTAATTAAGTTTTTTGTTGGGTACAACAGCAGACTACTCTTAAAAAGCACATAAAAAAGCTAAAATTTCTTAATGTATGGGAAAGCTTTACTTAGAAAACAACCTTTCCCTTGTGCTGTAATTGTCTGGAAAAACCTGTGGCTATTTCTCTGATTTCCACTTCAATCTTTGTTTCTTCCTGCCTAAAGGTGCAGTAATGTTGTGGTCAGTACACTTGCTCAGTCCTGTCTGTATGCTACATTCACGGGCAAGAGTGAATGGCCTTGAGTTTTGCCAGGGGAAGTTCAGGTTGGATATTTGGAAATATACTCAGAGAGAGTGGTGAGGTGGTGGAAAGGGAGATGGTAGACTCACTGTCCCTGGATGTGTTCAACAAACATACAGATGTGATGCTTAGAGACATGGTTTAGTAGGCGGTATTGATGGTAGGTAGAGGCCTTTTCCAACCTTAATAATTCTGTGATTCCATGACCTCTGAAGCAGGGACTGAGAAACAATCAACAATTATTGAGTGCATTAAGATATATGAATTCTGTTTAAAAGTTGAGAGTGGGGAGTTATTAAAATGCAAATTTTTTTTTTCACAGTATTTTTGTTTGTTTATTTGGTTTGGGGTGGTCTGGGTCTTAATAGTCACTACCGTGAAAAATTGCAACATGACTATAATGTTTGGGTGGCCCAAAAAAAAATGCTGTTATCAAGACAGTCAGTATGAAGGACAGGGTGGGAATCACATCGATCTCATCTCTCTCTGTCACTCCATTTAGACCCCAATTACCCTGCAACACAGATAGAACAGGGCAAGCTGGAAAGGGCGACAGGAGAAAGTCAAGCGCAGGTATTCTTCAGAGTAAATACTGTTACAAGCAGGTATGTCAGACAGGCCGATCTAAGCCAGCCATAGCCTGAAAGAGGGACTCGCTGACTGCCGAGGTCGGGATGAAATAACTCAGCGACCGCAAGTGCCTCGGGCCAGCCCTGGGGTCACCAGGCACAGTCCTGCAGCAAGCAGTCTGTGGGACATCGTTCGCTGCTTTGCGTGACAGGACTAAGATTTGCCTGCCATCTATTGGTCACAGGCCTGAAGAGCTTATCGTGCATCTGTGCAGACGGACACTGGCCCTGACAGATGCCTCCTGACTGGGCTGTTCCAACCAGGACCCGGCTGCTTGGCCGAATAACTAACTTGTGGGGACACAAGACACCCCTGGGAATGCCACACTGCACTCTCTCCAGCTACATGGCACACAGCCCTGAGGAGAGCCTGGCCACCAGCCCTTTCACTGCGCTATTCCATACCCCTGTTACCTGGGGCAGGGGGTACTCGGGTGACCGTCAGGTCTCCTGCCAACCAAGGCAGCGAGTGTCCCTGGGAACGCTGCCTGGAGCTCAAGCCTGGCTCCATCCCAGCACCCATGCGCTGGGGTGGAAACATCGCCGGCAGCACATGGGTTGGGACCGTGAATATGCTTTGATGTCCCCTGAAAGGACCACAAAGACATTGGCCTTTTGAGTCCCCAGCCAATGTTCTTCTCACCAAACCATGCATTAATGAAACTTTATTTATTTGGTGTTATATTTGAATCTGTATTCTCATTCTGACTCCTTACACAATAGTTTTTAGGCCAACAATCGTGTACCAGGGTAAATATTACAACATCTTTTGGCCGGATTCAATAAGAAATGCCTTCTGAAACCACGCCTGGCTGTTCCTTGATTCTTGAGGGGAAAAAAAAAGCCAGTGACTGTGTGTCATGGAATGGTTGCTTTGTTTTTTCTACAGTTCACTTTCATGGTAAGCCAAACATGTGTTTCAAAGCCAGAGTTTGTGATCTTAAAAGTCATGTAGTATGAAAGGCTGTGGACATAATTTTTTTACTGAACGAGACTGTGATATACAGTGAACATGCTCCCTACAGCACTGCACGGAAATGTCTATTACAGAGGAGAGATCTTGGTGTTACTGCAAAAGAAATGCTATTCCATCTCCTGGAACCTTGTTCCCACATCACAAGGTCTGCAGTCTGCTCATCTTAACCTTGGTCTGATCTTCATAGCCTTGCCCCACCATGCTGCCTGCTCTAAACTCGCTCCTGGAGTCCGGTGATTCACAAAATGGAGTTATGCAAATTTACCTCTTAAAAATTAGCTAAGAAATTACTTCCTGGTTGCTAGTGTGTTGGTCCTTTTTTTCTTTTTCTTTTTTTTTTTTTCCCCAGCCTTAAACTTTTGGGTTTTGCTGATTTCCTTCTTTCAGGTAGTGCATGTCTCATCCAGAGTACTTATGGTTCTTTGTGAGCATGGTTATATATTATTTTATACCATTCCCCATTTTATAGAAACCAAGATACAAGGAGCATGATTCATCCAACCTGCTGTAAACAGCTACTTTGGGGTGAATGGAAACACATGCCAGAAGGGCTTCTTCTCGTAGCTCCCTCTAGCTCTGCTTATATTGCCAAATAGAAGATTCAGGGACCAGCCTCTGTGCTGTGGCCAGGTGGGTCAGGCTGCTTGCTGTTCATGCAGCTTAAGGCTAACTCCCCTATAAATAGTTTGCCTTTGTGATAGCTTGAACTTGTATTCCATATTTTAGTGACATGAGTATATTCTTTGGTGTCTATAAAAGGTGTCAAGGGAGAAAAGACTCAATGTTGATGTTTATATATGGTTATGTGGCTCCTAGACAAAGAGTTTTTCAAAATCATGTGCTGAACAAGTAGTGGTAACAAACTGGGAGCCTGAGCCACGTGGCTTAGACCAGTATTCCCATCCCATAAATACTGCCACCAATGCCTGGAGAAAGTATTGAATATATAGCATTATGCATAAGACTCTGAAACCTCACTAAGAAAGTCTATTTTTTCCTCAGTTATCTTCAGTTAGAACAGATCTGTCACTGCAGTCTATAATAAGCCTTGGATCTGAACATTGTAGAATCTACAGAAATCTCATTTTGATTTTGTTTTCCTTATTTAGGGATAAAGAGAAAATCCTGGGTTACTAATGAGGGTGACACCCTCATTAATCACTTCTACTCATTACTATTAATATCTAAGTATATTGTTTTTCTACTTTTTTCTTTTTTCTTTTTTTTTTTTAAGACACAGGGTGTATTATGCTGTTGTCTAAACCCCGGTTCTTTGATTCTTTGTTTCTGGTGTTATTTAACTGCTTAAAAACATATACTGAAGAAGGTTCTGGGATAAAGTATGCCTGCGTGTTCTCTTTCATGTTCTCTTTTCCTAGAAGATGCACCCTGAAAAGCAGTTCCAGGAAAGCAAAAGGAGGGTGCTTTTCTGTGAATACAGCAAGGCTGGTGCAGTTAACGCAGCATCAAGAAAGTACACTGAGAAATCATTAATCCGTTAAAATCTTCATTTAAGCCTTCCTGACGTTATGGAGGATTAATATGTGAAAACAACTGTGTTTTGTTTTTTTTTTTGCTGTTTCTAACCAGGCCAAGTAAAAAGATCAACTCTGCATCTCCTGACAGTTTCTGAAACTTGAGTGAAATAGAGTCTTCCATGTTATGGTTTAAACTTTTGTGCACAGAGAAAACAAATTTTCTGGTATTTATTTATTTATTTGTTTGTTTTGTGTGTGTGTGTGTGTGTGTGGGTGTGTGTGTGTGTGTGGGTGGGTGTGGGTGTGTGGGTGTGTGTGTGAGTACTTGGTAGGTTTTTTTGTTCGTTTTGATTTTTTCGCTGTTGTTATTTTTAAGAGAACAAAATCTCTTATTTTAATAGTCTACTTGATTGTGTTCGGCATCATGATGTGTGAAATGAAGTCAGTTACCTCGACTATAGACCCTTTGGTTCTTGTTTTCTCAAGTTTCTGTAGTCATATAAATATATTTCAAAGCAGAACAAGACTAGAACTAGCTAAAATGCAGGGTTTAGGGTTAATGATACTTTTTCTTCTTTTTCTTCTTTATTTATGTGGTTTTGTTTGGTCAGGACCTACATCAATTCTTCAAGACCTTCTCATGACCCAGAAATCCCCAAACACTATTTCTAAAAGGAAACATGCATGGTGTTTCTGAAATATATCATTTCCTGAGACTTTCTTATTAGTTTCACCTCTGTTGGCCTCCGCTTCCACAAACACTGAGTTCCTAGCAGTGCTGTGTGACATGCCTGAAAACCCTGCTTTGGTGAGTCAGCCCTGGAGTCACAGAGCTCAGGAGCCCAGGTTCCCCAGCTGCCTGGATGGGGAACCAAACACGGCTGATGGACCTGCACCTAGTTGGTATTTTCATCTGTAAACTTCTAATCAGCGCTGAATAAGGAGAATTATCTAATTAAGACCACAAAATCCACTGCAATTTGAAATTGTTAAGTCATGAATTCATTTTACGCTGTTGTAAAGAAAATAGTGATATGTTTTAGCCTGCTACAGACTTCACAGAGTGAACCTTTACATCATATGACCTTTGATTTTTACAAAGTTTCAGACATAATGGGAAGCAGAAACACTGGCTTTGGCATCGGCTTGTAGAGTTTCAAACCGTGGAAATTCCTGTTTAGTACTACACCTGTGCAAAACAGTATTTTATGGACTACAATAGCACAAATCTGATCTACTTTCAAAATCAGACGGTAGGTATAAGCATTTCAGTACTCCTTCAAATACAAAGTCATTAAATGCACTTTAGTGATCACAGTTCAGTACAGAGTATGGACTGAATACCTGACCGATGTCACCCAAGACTACCTCTCTAAGCACTCTGCACTGCACTAATTGATCTCTTAATTGGCTCAGTCAACACAGCAGTCTCCATCACAAAACAAGCACTAATTGCTACAAGCTCGCTTCTGAAATGTTAAGCACTTTGAAGACAAAGTGTATGTGCTGGAATCGACTTGCACAGTGCCTGGGGCTGAGTGAGGGCTTTTCTGGGAGCCCCATCACCAAGTCTGGCTGGTGTTTCCCTGGGCTCCTGGGGTCAGTCTCTAGGTCAGCTGTGGTCCTTGTAGTATGGTGTATACGTGCAAAATGAGTCTTGTCCAAAGGCCAGAAACCTTTTGTAAAAGATATTAGCAGTCACCTGGACCCACACAGGAAAACTTCTGCTCTAAGGTCAGTAACTGTATGGATGCGTTAAACACAACCAAATGGATGTTTGCTTTCTTCAGGGCCCGGTTTAGAATATAATGAGCCAAAAAGCTACTTTGCAATCACTTAGACTACATAATGTACCTGGAGACTAGATAATTATTTAAGTGAGGGCAGCGTTGTGGTATCTCCACTCTGACAGATCTGAATATCAACAGAGAGGAATCTGTTGCTCCCCTCAGGGCAAGATAGATTACCTCAGTAGGTGGATTAGTGGCAGTATGCCTGACAAAGTGCCTCTGAGGACTTGTCTGCACAAGGCAGCTGCACCCATTTAACTCAAGGTGTGATTTTAAACCAATTGAGTTAAACCCAGGCAGAGGCTTACCAATACAATCCTTCTTGAAGTTAAGCAGGTTTAGAGTCAAATTCTAAGAAAATGAGGAAGAAAAAAAAAAGGAAAAAAAAAAGGCTGAAGCCAAAATAAAATAGTTCTTGTATCCTTTGGCACAGAACTTTTTTTTTTAATTAGGAATTCATCAAATGTGATACTCTTCTCTTACCAAGGTCCAAGGGACACCAAACTGCCCTTGCTTTGGTGGTGAGGATGACAGAGACTCTTACTCTCTCCTCATCCACCAACTATGAAGTTTTTCTCCATATCACCCATAGAGATACTCCGAAGAAAGCAATGGAAAGCAGAAGCAGATCAAATTTTACAAAAGGTTAGCTAGGGATGAACAGGAAATTTTAAGGGATACAGAAACTTCCACAGAGAGGTACTGCTATTTCCAATGGCATTTTCATTGGTGAAAAAGATGATACAGAAAGAATAATTATCTGTTTTAGCCTATAGATTTGCCATTGTAATGTGCTAAAAGCACTTGAGACCTGGCCTTGTTTCTTTCAGAGGAACCTGTGATGAAAAATTGTTCTAATTCAAATACAGAGGTTTCCATTCTGCAGTTACATTGACTAATAAGTAGGTGTGTACAGCTGAAAATCTAAAGCCTTGGCCCAGGAGGGTATTTTGACACATTCTATTTTTATAAATATGTTCCGAAATTTGTTTTCATTCCTGTATGAACTCAAAATATATTCTGAAATCTGCCACAAAAAAAAAAAGTTATACTGAGAGGTCAGGATAAGTTTGGTCTGCAGTGCATAGTGCAACATAGGACAAAGACTTTACTCAAATAAAACACTTGGGTTTTGTATCAGTTGGTTGGATAATGTTTTCCTAAATTAACAGACCACAGTTGTTATTAAATTGGTAAAATTGGTAGGTCAGTTTCTGGAAATCAAGCTTCCAGCATTAGATCACTGACCCAGTGTGTAGAGTGAGCACTTAGCATTAATCAAGACTAATGAGATATGAAAGGAAAGGAGAATGTTGGAAGCTCTCTACAACCTAGTGGAAAAAAACAAACTGAATCAGACATGCAAAAGTGAGACGGTTTTAATGTGATTTTTATAGCAACCACTAAAATCACTAGCAGTTGGATCAGTGGAGAACAGTGCAGACAAATCCTGCATTGTGTCTGCCTTAGCATAATACTCATGCGAACAATCTTTAATCCCTGTTCTAGCAATAAACACCCTTCCTGTGCTGGTAGGATGAACTCCAAGAATTTTGAGCTTGCTCCCTAGTACCTATCTACATGCCTGAGAATTAGCAGGCTCACTGAAAGACACTGTGTTGTTTTTTTTTCTCTTGATGCCAACACAATTTTCAGCAGCATCCAATTGGCTTCTTCACTGACAGACGGGAATAGGTATGTAAGACAGGGATTTTACAAAACTATCCTTTTTATCATTGTTCTACTGCACTTCTGAATGTGGTGTGTTCTAATTACATTGGAAACACACATTAAAAGGATAAATCAAAACATATAAACAGAATTACAAATGATTATGAAAAATTCAAGTGATGAAATGAATACAGAATCACCCTTTATCTGTTGTTGCTAATGTTAAACTCGAAAAGTCTCTCTCCTTTTTTCGTGACAATAGTCTGTTACTTGACATCATGTTCATTTGTCATGGACTGGGCCTCTCAGTATGTCATGTTGCATCTTGTGGAAGCGAAAAAAGTCCAAACCTTCCAAAATTCCAAAAGCACTTAAATGCTGGATTTCAGATGAAAAACTGAATTCTCTAACCATCCAAGGAAACTAACAATCCACTCTCTAACCAACCAAGGAAATCAGAGATTTTTGTAATGCATTCCTTCTTCTAACAGGCAGGACACTGGCTCTGGATGTCAGCAAACTGTATTTCTATCCCACCTATATCAGAATATAGAATTCTGATACAGAATTTCATTTTATTGTACTTTATTGTATTGTATGTACTTTGTTCTACTTTATTGTATTTTAATCTCAGGGCTAGACAATTTGCTCAATTAATAGAATAGGTTGGACAAACTAGGGGAGGGAGCCACACAGAAGGAGTGATGGTTTTTTTTTAATAAAACTTAATATGAGAGGACTGGAAAACATCAGTCAACCAGAAAGATATCAGATGAGATTATAAATATTTACAGGCAAGTTTTTTTTCTTAAGAGTGTGTGAAATTTGTTCATGTTACCTAGAAAAGAAGTGCATAAAACTGTTCCATGATGCTGTACTTTGATGAAGTCTGTTGCTGTAGTTAGGAAACAACATTTGAAGTTCCGTATGTTTCAGACTCTTTTCTGTTTCATCCTATTCACATTTTCATTGTAGATGACAGAGTAGCATAAGTATAGGGATCTACCTGGAATAGAGAAGTCTCAAAAAAAATGCCAGAACTTTGATCATTCATTTCATCCACATAACCTTCCATTGTATTATATTATTCCAAACTCATAAATGTTCTTAAAAAAAAAAAAAAAAAAAAAAAAAGATTTCACAAGAATACTGCATTTGTTCAAAAATCTCAGCCATATTAATATAGTCTCCAAAGATGTGCTGTAGATAAATACTAGCCTCTCCATATTCACTGTTAATTGCCATTTCAGCTTCATCCAGTGTTATAAAATCCCATCCATCTGCCAGATGTGACTAGCTCTGCCCTATGAAGTGGTATTTGCTATCCTTCTCAATTTCTCCCCCTCTCCATTTCATAATTTTGCATTAGCACTATTGACTTTAGACCTGATCCTTGTGATACTCCAGATTTTTACATGTCTTATCCACAAAGAGAGAAAGGCCTCTGTGCTCTACTGTGCAGGTGAATTAGCACATTTCTGCTGCACTGGGTGGGTATGCTGGGAAGAACACAGACTTTGGGTACATATTTCAACTTCCTTAGGCAGAAATGTTGGATTATAACATAGTGGGACTATCCCAAGAGTGTACAATACTTATTTATAATTTATTCCTGTCAGAACGAAGGAAGAAAAGAGAAACATTGACTCTGAATCTGCACTAAAACATTTTCTCATCACAGAAAAATGTATACTAGTAGGAAATCTGTAGCTACTGTAAGCTTTGCTGCTGCAAAACAGTAGAGCAGTGTGGGAACAGAGCTAGTGCTGACTGATCTGCTCTTAGCGACAGAACTGGGAGAGAAAAGTTGGTTTAGATTGACCTCATCTGTGCTTAGATATGGAATATATGATATATTTATTTTCCCTATAGAGGAAGCTGGGCCTTCTGGAAAAATTCACACACACACAAAATGCTCTACTAACAAGTATGTGGTTGAATGGAATCTGAGATTGGAAGACCTCAGTTTAGTAAATCAGGGTTAGAAAGTCTTTGGTCAAAGGAGATGGGTTAAATGAAAATAGCCATTGTGCTAACAAGGTGAGAGAGAGAAGAGAAATCGGGATCTCCAAGGGAGAAGGGACTAAAAAGGAGTGAAGAAAGAATGTGACTGCCAAGATTAGAGATGTCTGAATGGTCAAAAGGGATAAACAGAGGAATTGGGACAAGTTTCTTTTTAGATTCCTGTTGGGATGATGGTACCATGTTGGTGTATATATTTAAAGATATAGAAGTTAAGTTGCCTAAAATAAAGACAACAAAATTATAAGAAGATGATGAAGACCAACATGTGGTTCAAAGATTCAGCTGTGAGGAACCATATGAGCTACCTCTTCTGAGGTGTTTACGGGAATAAGATGTTTTTTGATGAAGGAATGTGATCTGGGAACATTTAGTCTTAAATTTCGTTACTCATATAAACATCTACTATTCTGAACTCAAAAGCATGAAAATGTCTTGACAACTTCTTAAGGAAAGCAAGAAAGACATAGTCTTACTGGAATGAATCCAGCAAAGGACCATTAAGGCGGTTAAGGATTTGGAGCATCTGACATAAGGGATATCTGACAAAAGTGGGACCTTGCAGACTCAAGCTGAAGAGTCAGGGAAATATTATAAATATATATAAATCCCTGATGGGCAAAGTAAAGAAGTCCCAGTGAGAAGAAATGGGCACAAGCTGTAACATAGAGAGATGCATTAAAAAAAATCAAGCACAAATTTTACTCTGGGAATGTCCACAATGGCTGTAGTATCTGCACTGTCAAAATAATCCAAAACCCTACTGAATATGGCCCTGAGCAACCTGTCATAACTGACCACACTCTGAACAGGGATTTGGTCTAGATGATCTCTAAAGATCCCTTCCAATCAGTGTTTAGCAAATCTACAAGTCTTTGGAAACAAATTTAGTTGAAGAGAACAGAATAAAATGTGTCCTTGGTAAAGCAAGATACATGTGGCATACTCTCCTGATGCCTTTGTTTGAGTTAAGAATCTTTTTAGACAAGGTGTACATGTGGTAGGTGTAGTTTTTCTGATCTTTCATGTCTCCAGTGCTACTTCATGGGAAACCATTAGTTATTAGGAGGAACAGGGAGTGTTGGGGATGAGCAGTGGATTTTGCTTAAAGACGAATCAGAAGTAGCAAGAAACCTGCAGTTAAAAGTCAGTTTGATTGTTGTTATACTCTTCACATGGGCATAGGCAGCACAAGTCATCTGTTTAATGACATACTGCAGCTTTCCCAGTACTAGGCAGTGCAATTAAAAACGCCATTCAAGCAAACATCCCAGAGGAGGTTCTGTGGAAGTACTGCATCTATAGTGTAGGTGAGGGAGGGGGGAAAATACTACAGATATCCAATATCCATTAGGCATAATGTTAATTGGACTCTGGGTATTGGAAAGCATTAAAAGATTACAGAAAAATCTCAGTAAATGCCATTCTCAGGAATTTTAGCTATTATGCTCTAAAGAGCAGAATACTCTAAAATACAAAATAAAGGCCTTGGCTTTTGAAAAAGCCAGATGTGACTTCAAAATGAAAGCCTGATGTTGTGATTAATGTCTCTTCCTTTCCAAGATCTAAGCTGGGAACTTGTGAATTATTGAGAACAATGAATAGTTTGGAGGGGGCACCTGAAGATGCACCACTGTCTTTCGGGTATTGACCTGAATGGCTAGCATATCTGACAAGGCATGGTGTTTGTAATTATCTTCTTCCTCCAAGGTGCCACTGAAAAGCAGCCCCATTTCTATTTGCTCTCATCGAGTTGAGGTGCTCTGTTGAGGAACAAAGCAGTTAGTCAGGTCCTCTGATGAGGACTCACTTCTTGTTGAGGTGTTACTTGTAGTATTCAACATGAGTGTGAAATTCAATCCTACCTTACTGTGGAAAAATAGAGTAGCCCTGTCTTCTGCTCCATTACATTTATACTTTGAAAGCACCACTGTTTCTTTCAGTTCCTCAACTCCACACAGCAGGTGCAGCAAGTGCACTTGTTTAACCTTTGCCTTCAGCACACAGGGTCCTGGAGGGCTGTACTGCCAGGAGGTGCATATCTGTGTCCTCTTCCCAGGGCAATGAGTGGTGCTATGGCATATAGTATTTCCGAACTGGAGAGATTGCTTCTTGCCTTTATCCCCTTGCAGTTCATTCTTCTTAAATGAAACACTGAAATGCTGTGGTTATGGAGCTAATCACACACACATACTAGCATAAGTATCACTGTTAAACAAGGACCTGGCATGAAACTCTTGTATGTGCTCCCACTCACTGTGAAGTGTAAGGTAGAAGTATCTCCAGAACACCAGTCTATATCTCTTTCCTACACATGCCATCCTGCACTCATTCAACTTTATCATCTCAGAACTTACCAGCCATAATCTTTCCCATTGCTCTTGATGCAAACAACATACACCTGAAATAACTGTCACAGGAAATCACTCTGGGGAGATATTTACAGAGCTTTTCTCTTTAGCCTCAGATTCTGCACGGTGGTATTGTACCAATTCCTCTACAGTAATAATTTCCAGAGGGCCAGGCACAACAGTGTCTTTGCTGCAATTAGTGACAGCACCAAAGGCAATAATGTTACAGACACTGAAACCTATAGTTTTGGGAAAATATATAATCCTGAAGAACAAATGTATTTTTGAATAAACATAGGAAGAGAGCTTAACTTCACCCACCCTATTTTCTTTGCTAATCTGTATTGTTTTCACAGTTTACTTTGTGAAGTCAGAAATTGTTTATTAAGGTGCTGTACCTGATGCTTTTTTAGCTTTGGGTTTTGGTCATCTTATTCTTTGAGAATAGAATAGTACAGGAGGATATCATTTCTTAAAAGTTAGTAAATTAGGTTTCATAACTCTAAAAGGTCAGACCATAATAACAAGTAAAACTTGATCCTAATGCTTCCTTTTATGAGGACACACACTAAGTCCTGATAAAAACTCCACCAAAGTCTGTAAATAAGACTGCCTGTTTTGAACAGTATCTCAAAAATACCATGTATTTTAAAGATATTCTTGTCTCTACGCTCCACTTGAATTATTCATGCAAAATCAATCCCTGAAATATCTGTAATGATTCTAAGTTAGATGCTCTGGTCAATTTAGGAATTATTTTTAGGCTAATGTTTGGGTCAAAATGTGCAGCAAAATTCTATCAAGCTAATTGCAAAATGTAGTTCTGATTGGCCTGATTTGAACTTAATCTGAGCTCTTGACTGAACTGTTTGTCTGCAGGAGCTAAACTGAGACTACAAGGATCCAGGGTCAGGTTTTGTCCTGTAATGCAATCCATGCTGGATTCCCTTTGAGCTGTGGGACTCAGGAGCCAAACTACCCAAAATGATCTGGCACTTGTTCTTTCAGCATTTCAGGATTTAAGAGAGGTGTGGTCCATTCTGAGAAGAGGTCAAGTTAAGAACTGTCATTGAAAATGAAGAATGAAGAAGGGAGTGGAGACCCTGGAGAGATGAGATCTCTGCTTGGGGAGCACACACACACAAAAAAAAAAAGGACACAAATATTGTTGACAGACGATGCTTTAGTCCTCCTTGTCTAGGTCTCTGGCTTAGAAAGAATAGTGCAGCAAGGCCGTGACTAATTCACAGACCCCAGCAGACTGTGATTCTAGCAGGTTGCCTAGTTTGCCCATATATCACACAGATGTAAATAATCTGAGATCAGAAGACAGTCCCTCCAAAATTAGCTGAAAGATAACAAATTTTTGACAGATTGAGGAAATAAATATGCAACTGGCTGGAAGCTATTAACCATGAGATAGAGTATGAAGTACCAGACCTTCTGGAATGAGTTCTGAGATGACAATAAACACCTGAGTGCTCCTGTGAAGGAAGTTTTCTAAAAGTTTCTCCTGCATTGCCCTAAAGAAAAATGTTTGTCTGGGGAAGAGCTTTCAACCAAAATGATAGTAACTGGGGAATTCTCAGTGGAGACGGCAACCTCACTAAAACAAAGAGACTTGATGGTAGCAATAAAACAGTGTTAAATTTCGTTTACAAATTTTATGAAGGAAAAAGTTGGACCAGCAGCATGAGCGTTTTAGGCAGATGTTCATTCTACTTGTTCTTAAAGATTTTCAGTGATGAAGACTCTGCGTCTCACCAAAGAAATCTAAAGTTATTTAACATCCCAAATGGAAGATTTTCTTAACGCTTCTCTTGAAGTTTCCCTGCTGCAAGAACCCTTCAGTCTTAATTATTATCTTTCTCAGCTAGCGATAGCTCAAACACAAATGCATAAGAACTGATATGTGAGATCTAGTCTTCCATCTCAGCCAACATTTAGTCTCCAGAAGAGTCAACTACCTCAAAAGATGGTTCCTGCTGTAGATAATCACAGATAATTTACACAAAGTAAACATTCTTATGAACTTACATCTATTAGAAGAGGTTTTTATTCCTAAGGTGTGAGCTATATGGGATAAAATGGAATAATAATAATAATAATAATAATAATAATAATAATAATAATAATAATAATAATAATAATAATAATAGAGCCTCCAGTTCAAGTCACATAAAGATTTATTTTGTTTTACAGGCTCAAAACACCAGCTCCTGAGGTTTTACAAAGCCCAGATATCCCAAGTTACACATTACGGGCAGGGAAGGGAAACAGTCTTTCACCTAACCCACAAACCTGAAAACTTTGGTGGTTCAGAGAAAGCGGAACCTGAATCTGAACCTATGCTGGTTTACAAACCTCAGACTACCCTCATGTAATTGCCAACACCCCCTTAAGGCACTGTCTTGAGGGCTGCCAGCGATCTGCGGTGTCTACACTCCATCAGGTTTCCTTACAGCAAAGCCCCAGAGATTTTGGCAATTTGGATGTCTAAGTATGACCCAAACATCAGCTACTTTTGAAAGAGTACAGCATGAAATATCATCTGTGACTTCCAATAAGCAATGTCTATGGAGATGACTTCTCAGAACTGCGGAACTCTTTATGGGCATTTTAGCAGAGATGGTGCTTGTAAGTAATCTCATTGTAAAGCCACTTGTCTTCAGGAATACACTTACAGCACTAATTGTTTCCACAGAAAGTGGTGTTTAATGCAGCAAGATCTTCTCACTTCCCCCTCCCTTCTTCCCCCGTCTCAGTCGAGAGCATCTATCTCTTTCCTTTATGAAAGCCACCTCATCCAGACCTGAGACTTGGAAATTCATCATACTCCATGAATAAAAAAGCAAAATACAGTAACAGAGAAGCAAGTAGAACAATACAAATGATTGACCATTTTCTCAGCTTTTTGGCTGCAAGGTTGCTTGTAAAAGTGTTAAAATGATCACTCTTTATTACACTTGTTTGAAATGGTCTGGCAAGATAATTTGTCTGTAGAGAAAGACTGATCTCAGACAAGCTGCATTACTCTAGATCTACAAAGAAAAGAGTCTAGAGTCATATATTTGAGCTATGCATCTTTTTTTTTTTTTTTTTTCCAATTAACTATTTAGAGAAGGAGGATGGGTTGTTATCCAGGGTTAGGTCACCAGGATATTATTCCTGAGAACACACACTCTGTATGACTTTGAGGAAATTACATAGGTTAAGGTTTGTAAAGCTGAATAGAAAAATTGGAGCTGAATAACATGCTCATTTTTTAAAAGTTCATTCATTATGTTTTCTTGATTTTGCTCTTCTCACTACTGCCCTTATTATTTAAAATTGGTCTTATGAACGCCATTTGGGCATTGAGATCCCTTGCACTAAATTCTAAAAAGTCAAGAAGAAGAAGTAAGTATGTGTCCCTCGGTATAAGAAATGGCAGAATCTGAGACAACAGGTGAATATAATACAGAAGGAAGCCCATGCTGGGCAGCAGGTTAAGCAGCAGTCCCTCACATCAGTCATGTACCGCATCAAATGAGGTTATTTCAAGAGATGTGCAGCCCGGTTGGAAGGTAAGCGTGTGGTTCTGTGGATGTTTAATGACAGATTTCCTTTGTAACTCAGATTTCTCATTTGAAAAAAGGACAGTAATTGTGGGCCTTTGCTATGTAGATGCTGATCTTTATTCACTTGATAGTATGCATCATGTTTGGAAGGAATATGACAGTAGGTCTGTTTTAATATAAATATCTTAATATAAATTCAGTCCAAATTCATTTTGATGGGAAGCCTGGATTATCCAGCATTTGTTTCCTACATTTCAGATGGGCTGCCTCTTCAACATGTTCTTGGCTGCAAAATCAGCAATTAGAATTTGCTATAGATGATATGAATATTCATTTGGAAGTCACTCTTTCCGGAAGGACTCAAGACAGAAACAATCTAAAAATAGGCAGACTGAAGAGGTTTAAGGAAGAAATTCTCACTGAAAACTTCATGTGGACAAGCAGAATGTATTCATGTATAGACAACAAAACATTTTTCTACAGGCTTTCCATTCTTCTGGGCAAAGAGTTTTTACGGCTGACGCACTGGTATTGGGAAATACAGTTTCTTTCTATTTTTACCACGGGGCAACCTATGAATTAATGGAGTCAGAAGTAAAACTCAACTATCGAGCACACACTTCAGACACTTAATCAGAAGCTCCCTAAAAGCAAGATGCCAGGGTAGCCAGCATTCTGCCAGGGACAACCTGTTTTCAGAAAGCAACTTCATTTTTGTACACACTTTCCAAGCAGTATCACTCCTAAGTATTCACACTAACTGGCTTTGACACCTCCACCAAATACACCTAACCTTTGAAAACTGCCTGAAGAGTCCTTTGGCTCTCAAGTCTTGTGAGCATGACAAGAAGCAAGGAGGCAAAATGTCAGTAGGTGTCAAGTCTTGGTGTTTAGCATCAATCCTCTGACTTCCACACAGCTCCACTGATTTGCCAGTGTTATGGTGTCAGAAAATAACACTGGAGAATCTTTGTAAAGACAGCTATCTTGGCTTATTATGAACTGTAAAAAAAGGAATAAAATGTTTGCAAAGGAAATTCCTTGTAACCACCTCATGTGGTCTGATTGGGAATTTCACAATGATTGATATCTGTCAAATCCCAGCGTCAGACCTCAAATAACAGTGCAGGAGAATTTGGCCTGAAAAAGCCTTGAAAACTTGCATCAGTAATATTGAGTTGTAAAAGATAGTTAGAAAAAAAAAAAAAAAAGAGAGAGAGAGAAAGAAGAATCTATCATTTATTAAATATTTAGGAGAAAACTGCATTTTTTAAGTCTGACTCATAGCTTATGAATTCTTTGGGCTGAACACAACAGAAATGGTATATTCAGAAGTATTTGGTCATCTCTGGGGGAAATGCATTTTTTTGCTGTTTAATTTTTTGAAATGCTCTCTTTAGTCTAGAAATTTGACCATTAGTGCTTGGTCAGCAAATTCCACTTGCTGTTCTCTGTTTCTTTCTCTTCATGACAATTGCTTCCTTTTTTTCCCTGCCTGCTTTCCTTCTGACACAAAAGCCACATCAGATACTGAGAAAGATAAGCTGACATTCAGCCACTGCTAGTGCATGCAAAATTATGCTGCACATGAGCAGCAGCCACTAAGATCGGTCACAGCAGAATGGGAAAAGTTTAAACCATGCTGACTAGGATGAACAAAGGTCTTGCTCAAAATTCAAGGAGGGAATTACTCACACATACATTATTTCAGCCAGACATTGTACACCCCCTTGGTTCCCACAGCGTACCTCAGAGATGGCTGGCACAAGTCTATTAGTTCAGTCTTCCTCTTGCACACGTGCTAATGACAATAATGTTTTGGCAGGCAACAGAATTCTCATGTAACACGTGCACTGTCCATTGCACATGCACCTCATTTTCAAGCTACTGCATGTATCAAACAGGTTTATTGTTTCTCTTCCCTGTTTTTGTTGTTGTTGTTGTTGTTTTATTGTTTACAAAATATTACTAGAGAGAAAGAAGAGAGAGAAATAAAACTGGATAAAAAAATTTCCTTCTCAAAAACAACTACAGAATTTGAGAAAATATGTGCATCAGTTCACAGAATCACAGAATCATAGGGGTTGGAAGGGACTTCCAGAGATCATCGAGTCCAACCCTCCCACCAAAGCAGGTTCCCTACACCAGGTCACACAAGTATCAGGACTTGAATATCTCCAGAGAAGGAGACTCCACAACCTCCCTGGGCAGCCTGTTCCAGTGCTCCGTCACCCTCACCATAAAGAAGTTCTTGCACACATTTGTGCGGAACTTCCTATGCTGCAGTTTCTGGCCGTTCCCCTCGTGCTGTCTCCACACACTGCTGAAAACAGGCCTCACCACTCTGCCCCCCACACCTTAGATACTTACAGACCTGGATCAGGTCCCCTCTCAGTCTTCTTTTCTCAAGGCTGAACACACCCAGTTCACTCAGCCTTTCTTCATAGGGGAGATGCTCCAGGCCCTTCACCATCTTTGTGGCCCTCTGCTGGACTCTTCCCAAGAGATCCCTGTCTTTTTTGTACTGGGGAGCCCAGAACTGGACACACTACTCTAAATGTGGCCTTACCAAGGCAGAGTAGAGGGGGAGGATCACCTCCCTTGACCTGTTCGACACACTCTTTTTAATGCACCCCAGAATGCCATTGGCCACAAAGGCACACTGCTGGCTCATAGCCAACCTGTCATCCACCAGGACACCCAGGTTCCTCTCTGCAGAGCTTCTCTCCAGCAGGTCATCCCTGTCATCCCCCAGCCTGTACCGGTGCATGCAATTATTCCTTCCTAGATGCAAGACTCTACACTTGCTTTTGTTAAACCTCATCTGGTTTCTTACTGCCCAGCTCTCCAGCCTGTCCAGTTCCCAGGAGAATAAGCAAACCAAGGAGCACAGTGTGACCAGGCACATCTGCTTCAGCCAAAAAACAGAGCGTAAAGAGACATGAAATATCTAAAATTGGGTGAACTGAAAATAAATGAATCAATAAACACAAGTGCCTCTTGATGTGTTTACAGCATATGTTGATGTTCCAGCCTTCAGCCTCCAAAGGAGACATGTTGCCCATTAATTCTTCAGGAAAACTGGCATGAGTTACTGGTCTGTGAGGAAATAATAGGAGACTGCTTTTTTAGTATGTAAGATCGGTTCTTCCAAACTCATGTATAAGACTGCAGATTGGCTCTTCAACTGTCAAAAATTGCCATTCTTCAGCTGAAGAAAATGAATCATCCACTTTAATTGCCATAAGGAATGTGGCTCTCACAGATCAACAAAGATGATACTGTCCTTTCTGCAGCAATGCCCAGCCACCATTTCCTTGCTGGTCGTGGAAATCAAACTCCACAAAGTGGATACTGAGAAAATCCTGGAAGATGAGAGGACAGCCAGCTCAATCTGTCCACACACAGTGGAGAGAGATCAGAGAGCCAAAAGGTATGATCCGAATCACAGAATGGCTTGTTTTTTTCTCTCATCAGCTATAGCTATGTGTCTAAGGTGGAGCAGGCAATTAACTTTCAGGTTTTCATACAGAACAGGTAGCTAGTAATAGTAGAAAGGATGGTCTGAAAATACACCTTTATAAGCACAGCCTTTTGTTCAGTACAAGGCCTTTTGTCATCAATCATGTACAATCGTTTGACATACAAAGCCAATCTGTGGTATGTTCAAAGAGCTACATGGTGGAGAACAGGGATGGAGATATTTCATTAATTCCCTTTTATTTATGAATATTGCAATTATATTTCAGAGTGAGCCACGAGTGTGTCCTCAGGCTATATTTGAGGGCAGAGGGACACACACTCCTATTGTTTCTTAGCCAGAAAATTATTACTTTATGACCTCTCAAATGCCCTGTCTGCTGACCTCTGAGGATATTCAGCCTGGCAGTTGACATCTGTGGTCCCATCAACAGCACTGAAGTAAAAGGTACTTAATGCAGAGCAGCTCTTTTGCAAGGTTAGAAAGGATCGATAGGAGATGTGTTTAATGTGGTATCACTATCAGGTCTCATCTCACTTCTCAAACTGAAATATCCACAGTGGGACATAATCTTAGTCACACAGCTGAGAGATCTTTAACACGACAAGATTCTTTTTTCCCAGGTCTAGAAATGTAGCTCATGACACACAGAGGAAATTGCCAAGGTATGGAATAAATACACACTTTTCAAAAAGAAAAATGATCAGAGGAAAGCTTCTGGCATTTCAGTCCCACGGCATTTTTTTTTCTGGAGCTTGAGCAGTTCTTGTGGAAAACAGTCAGCTTTGCAATAGGCTGTGAACAAACCCAGGGTAGTTTTTCCCCTGAGTCCCTGCGTATCCACTGCTTTAAGCTAATCCTTTGTGACTGTAGAAAAAAGTAGAAAACACAGTTAGAGGAAAGGTAGCTTTCCCCCAACAAATTCAGTGAGTGCAATTCATGTAACAAACCTGTCAAGGCTCACCAAAAAGAAGCACAGTTCAACAGTTCTTTAAGTACTGATCACTGATATTCAGTCTGAGAGGTCTTGTGTTAAAGCAGAGGATAGAATTATAGAATCATTAAGCTTGAAAAAAAAACACTTAGATCATATAGTCCTACTGTCAAGCCATTCAAAACTCCTTTACTTGCTTACATCTATCTGTAATAAACTATATATTTAAGACACACTTCTGAAAACACTGCTGTTACCTTACCACATTTATAATAAAATAAGTATGCTCCCTCTTCCTTCTTGGTTAAGGGCAGGCCTATGATGTTGAAGATGTCCTCTACATCTCTTCATGCCCTGTAGTGATTTGCCAGTGGGATTCCCAGTGTGAAATCCTCCAGATCCCCAAGGTTCCATTGTCCTCAGCACATATCGCATTCCTATTTGGCACTCAGCAGGGCTGGGTTACACCAGTATGCCTGTGGTGGCATCTAATATCCAACAGAAGATGCTAGGGACAGTTGCATTCTAGCTTATTCAACTTCTAGTTAATGGCAGAAAGTGGACAAGTGTGCAGAGACAGCAGAGCCACCCCTGGAATAGTTTTATGCTCCTATACAGTATGCAAGTATATTACAAACTGAAGAGTGCAGTTCTATTGCTATTCCCCAAAGGCATCTGCTCAGACGAGTGATTCAATTGTCTGGCTTGAAAACTTGCTGATAATTATTGTTGTTACAGTTTTCAACCCAAGTTGCTGAGCTGGGAATTAAACAGCAGCTTGTTATCATGCCTACATGATAGCCACATTTTACTGTCCTTAATAAAGTGGCATATGTCAGTGTTGCCCCTTTTGGGCTAGATATACATTCCTAGGCATGTTCACCTACATATCTTTCTATACTCCAATAGGCATGTGAATACCCACATAAAAAATGTTTGAATTCCCATTCCAGCTCTCTTTTGAGACAGATGCAGCCACTCTGCGGCAGAATCTGCAATGGTGAATTTAATAATGGATTTGAACCAAGTGTGTTAGGTTTGCAATATGATCACTGAGGGACTGGAAAGGAAGAAGGGATGCCAGGAGAAGAGCTGTGCTGGCTGGAAGTATGAAACACAAGTTCTTAGCAATTAAGAAGCAGAGATCTTATTTACTCCTTTTTCTCTGCAGACCTCTTTTCTGCTCAGACATACTTCACGCTTTTCATTTTCATACATACCCCAAACACTGAAGAGAGAAGTATCCACAACTCTATGCCTCTGCTAAGCACTAAATCTGTATCTGTATCTGTTCCTTTCCTGCTGATCACATAGGGAGCCAGGGCTGGGTCACCCCACAGTACAGCAGCCTAAGCTGCTCACTATGACTGTGCATGCCACCAGAGCCAGCACATCCACTGAATGAAGCATTAACTCTTCTAAAATCAGTATCTCCTGTTCTCTAATAAGAAAAAATGTTGGTAAGAGCATGAGCATTTCTCTTAGCTCTTCTCCCGCTCACATAGATATTTTCTTTAATTATCAGTAGATTTGGATTCTGGCAGTGCTTTGAGCAAGGTTTTATACAGCCACAAAGAGAGCCCTCAAAAAGGTACACACTGTCTGACATAAAGCCAAGCCAGCCCTTGCAGTTCTCACATCTATCCACAATCCTTCGTCCACTGAACTCAGATGAAACCACAGCAGGCTTCTTACAGTTTTTTAAAAAAACATTTTTAGTGCTTAGCTAGGTCAACATGTGTGTAGAGGTGGGAAAATAAAGACATGGGATGAAAATCTAGGTCCATTAAAGCCAGAGGGAGCTTAACCATTTACCGCAGCATAGGACAGTGTTTCTGCCCACACCCCGGCTTTTAAAGGTATAATACAATAGCTAGATTATGAGTTAACCTTTTGTAAGATCAGAAGGACACACAAGGAACATTTGACAAAATTGCACTGAAGCTGGGCACAGAAATTTCTCTTCTATGTCCTCCTCCTCAGCGTTTATCATCCTGATACTTTTATATTGGCATCACTGCTACTGTATTCAAGCACTTTTTGAAGGGCTTCACTAATTATTCTATTGGAATTGAGGGCATCTTTGGCTCTCCTGCTCTGATGTAAGGCCTTGTGTCAGACTGGTTGTTGATGGCTTCGGGATGAAAACACTGGTGGAATGATGGTGTAACATTAATGTAGTAGAAAGCCATCACAGAAAGCATTTATTTGCATGCAGTAAATAGATGAATAACATAGCATTTCTCAGCGTTACGTATTCTGTGGGACTCTCCTAATTTCTGGATTCCTCTCAGACCATTCATTCCAGTCCTCATAGGCCTCACCATGATCTTGTGTCACCATACACAGCCCCAGAGACCTGCAACAGACAGTGGAGTCCCTAAGGTCCACATTTTGGCCTATCAGTTAGCCAGATGTTGATCTGCACATTATCTGGAAAATTAGAACTTATTAGAGGCTAATTAAGTCTCTGGTGTGTTTTCAGCAGGCAAGCAAGCAGCAAGGAACGGGGGAGGAAAACACAACTATTTTAGCAAGTGCCTGTTCCCCTTCACATTCAACATCAGCTAAAAATTCATCACTTTTTCATCACTTCTCCCTGAAGGTGATGTACTTCTGTGGCTGGAGAAGATGAAGGAGACTCTCGTAGAAAGTCTGGGTGAAATAAAGTACAGCCTGTTGCATGGTGAAGGCAGCAGTAGTGTCTACCACAGAGTTGTGTTTCTTCCAGACAATTCAAAATTTCCCTGGTGGTTTTCAAGCACAGTCCTCTGCTCCTCACCCCACTCTGTTTGCAAAGTTCTTGACTTTTATTAAGATATCTAGCAGAAGAGGTCCTATGTCACCCTGAACAGAATACACACAAGCATGAGTTTAGGAGTTGAATTACTTGTGGAATTGTTCTGTCTGGAGAAGGGGAGTCTCAAGGGAGACCTCATCACTTTCTACAATCACCTGAAAGGAGATTGCGGTGGTGGTGGAGGAGGGGAAAGGGTCAGCCTCTTCTCCCATGAAACAGCAATAGGACAAAAGTTAATGGCCTTAAGTTGCACCATGGGAAGTTCAGGATGATCACTTGGATAAATTTATTCTCCAAAAGAGAGGTGAGGCACTGGAACAGGCTACTCAGGGAGATGGTGGAGTCACTGTCCTGAAGGTGTTCAAGAACTCTGTGGATGTGGCACTGAGGGATGTGGTCTTGAGTGGTCACAGGTATGGACTGATGGTTGGACTAGATGATCTTAGTGGTTTTTCTAACCTTAATGATTTTGATTCTATGATACTTATGGAGAGCTTGTATGAGGCTTAAGTTTTGGCAGAAACCCGAATCTCTATCCTAAGTTGCGCCAAGTTGTAAGTTGCTGCCAACTATCTCAGGGACAGGAAGTCCCGTGTCCCAAAAAAGTCAGCTGTTATGTTGTGGTATGAAAGGCTAAGCCTTGCTGGATCTTCACTATGGCAGACAGAAGGGACCATCCCTTCAGCATCCTGAGAAAATACTGATAAAAACTCATCAGTAGGCTGTGGTTAGGCCTTGATTTAACCATACTTAGTAAGTGCATTTGTAGACACACTGACTTTCTGAACTCAGCAGATGCAGATAAGGCAGCCGCACAGGAGGAAGAAGCTGGTTCCCTGAAAGAGGAGCCCAGCACCATCCCAAACCCACTGGTCATGTCCTCATGATCTCTTCAGGGCGCAGATTCACTGTGGGGCAGCTCAGCTCTGCTCAGACCATTAACAGAGACATGACTTCTTGTGTGCATCTCACAGATGTATGCACTCCTAGGGTGAAATTGTGGCCCTGAAGAGAGAAAAGGGATTTGTTGTAGCCTTCCAAGTTCTCAACTAGTATTTTTGTCTTCTGGTTGCTTTAACCTGAGTCACAATCCCATTACCATTCCTAATGAATGACAGTTACAGAACCTGTTAATGTGAGATCACTCTCAGCGCTCCTTCTAACCTCTAAATGGAGTCAGTCCTCAGGGATGGATGGAATTTCACTGAATTTTTCCATTTCATTTGTATAATGAAATCACTCTTTGGTCTCTGCTGTGTTCTTTTTTGTCCTTTATGGACTTAAGGCAGACACAGAGTAACACTCCATAAAGTATTAATCAATGATACAGTCATTGATAACCAATAAATAGGATAAAAAAATGTGGTTTCTATGAATTACTTCACATTTAAGTTTTTTTTTGTATTCCCCAATAGCAGTGTATGTTCCTGTTTAGAGAATTTAGAGAGCCTTCAGCTTTACACAGTGCAAAATGTTTCCTTTTTGTTTCATATAATTGGGATGCTTACTTTGAATTTGTTCCATATAAATGTATCTGAAAGCAGTTAGGTAACTTCAACTAAAACAATCTAGAATTATGAATAGCAAGAACCAAATTTACACATAGTGACTGTACTGAGCTGAATTTTGACCTAATATTGATAATCTTCATACATTGAAGACACATTTTCCCACACCCATGGCTTTATTCTGTTTATTCTGTTCTATTAGTTTTGCACAATTAAGTTTGCATCAACAAAGCTGCTTCTAATTTGCATCCAGCCTACCATCCCAAGCTAGCATACGTGCTTACAGATACATACTGTATAGGAATCCATTGTAATTCACTTTTGCATCAAGAAATTTGAAGAGAGTGGAAGAACATAACAATTATTTTTATTGTCATTTGTAGCCTTTGATGTGTGAGATATCAGCGTACTCTATCTTAGATGCCACTTTTTTTTCTTTATACACACATTCTTTCTACACACACAGCTCACAGCTATGGACTTATCTTGATGCAATGCCAAAGCATGAGAAGAATATTTTGTTGCAGGTAGGCACACCACACTATAAAGAGAGGTGTGAGTTTTATATTCCTCTATATCTTTTGACACAGCAAAATAAGCTGTCTAGTCTAACTTGCTCTTCTAGGATCCAGCTTTAGCCAGTAGAGATATCCCAGCTAAGCAGTGAGGCTGGATTACTGAGAGTCCAAAGAAATCCAGTAGTTCCTTAGATCACTTTCTTGGGTACCTCCATGGCACAAAGAGCCAAAAATCTCAACTCCTGTAAAAAAACAGTCCATCATATTTCACTCTGAAGCCCAAGAACAACTGTTAGGTTCAGATCAGGGTTTGAAAGATGGCAATACCATGCTTAATGTTGCTTTGGTGGTAATCGCTTTCGTGTGGCTCTGATACAAATTAGGACTGAAGAATTGTTAGGTGAAGTGGGAAATACCTCAACATGTTTAAAGCTGAGGAAAGGCTGGTTCAAAAACTAACTGACCAGTAAAAACAGATCTGTATGAGCATCACTACTGATATCAGTGGAAACAGGCTCAGGCCTCAACCTGGCTTGAAATGCTGTTGTGAATGTAGCATTTCCATTATCATAGCATTTAGTGAGGACTGTCCCACTGAATTCAATGGAAAACTAATCCTACTCATCGTAGCTGGTGTGAGATATTTAGACCTTTTTTTTGTTTTGTTTTTTTGTCCCTTGTTAAAAATTGCATAATTACATTATATTAGAAGTGTGCTAAAGAAAATGAACACTCACACTTATTAGACTGAACATGGGAGACTGAATACACAGTAGGGTGAGATTTAATAAGTCTTGTACTGTTTAGAAATCAGAAAATATTGCATATATATGTTACGCTGATATGTTAGCCAAGTATATGGAACTCTATGAAAACTTGCAGGTTGATTCTGAAATACATGCCACAAGTTTTGCAATATAATAGCTTTTTATCTCTCAACAACAGATCGTTGTAATCCTATGATGGACTTTCTGCTCCTTCTCAAATTTGTATTGTGACATATAAGAATAATAGATCATGATTCATCTTGCCACTCATTTGCTTTATACACAGTTAAAATATCTAAACCTGCAAAGTTAATGATGGAAATAATTTCTTTAACTCTCTCCCTATTTTGGTCTCATAAAGGCATGTAGATATCTGGTTTCCATATTACTTATTTGAAAGGAAGAGAGGAAGAGAGGAAGAGAGGAAGAGAGGAAGAGAGGAAGA
>JAPSGF010000036.1:5762901-5884787 GCA_035772895.1 Perdix hodgsoniae | reverse complement strand
AGGAAGGAAGGAAGGAAGGAAGGAAGGAAGGAAGGAAGGAAGGAAGGGAGGAAGAAAACAATCATCCACTGCAAAGCCTGCAGAGTATATAGCGCTCCCAGCCAAATTCTTACCAGGTTAGTCTATGTCCCAGCAGCCCCATGCAAAACACAGATGCTGCGAAACAGGGTCAGGAAAGAATGGTTGAAGTCCTGCTACAGTCCTCTCACAACCCAGGACTGAAATGGAAATAGCTGCTCTTAATGAAGGATAAGAGCACAAGGCTAAATAAAAAAACATTTCTGGTTTGTTTGGAAATGTTTCCTGTCTCTCAATTTGATCCTGACTTGTTAGACATGTTCTTAAGCTTTAGCCTGTTACTTCACTGAAATTAATTATGGTCAACAGTCGCATTTATCTGAGGTTGTCAGAAGCACCTGAGTGATGTGGAAACCAAAGTCCCACTTTTAAAGTACCTGGAATGCCGCATTCTAAATAGGGGAGATGTCAAAGCTTGAATGAGTGGAAATGTGACTGAAGAATACAGCTGCACAATGGCTCATCTGCTGGTCCAAGAAAATGCATCCTGTAATGTACCTTTTGTCTTCCCAATCAGGCACTAGGGAAATAATTTTCTCTAAGCACATTACTTCTGTATTTTAGGCTGAAAGCTTCAGTAGATGAGTCCTTTCTTCAGGTTCAAGGCCTTTCATATTCAATGCCAATTCCATTTTCTTTTTTCTCAAAAACACCATAAAAATATCCAAAGCATTCAGATATTCAACATTTTACTCTTTTTAATCAGTTTCATCCTCCAGCTTCTGTAACTAGAAGTGGGTACATTCCAAAATTTTTAAAATAAATTTTCAAGGCAAACCCTCTCCTTGAAATATCACGACAAATCTTACAGTACTGTGTTGAAGCAAACACGAAACAAACTGCAGCTGGACCAGGAAAGCAATGACTTCAGCATTTTCTTGCATTCTCTTTCCTCTCCGGTTCTCACTCAATAGCCAGTTTAGCATGGCCAGCTTCATATTCTAAAGAAAGCCAAACTGAAGTTCTAAAGGACCCTACTGGGAAAGGGAAAAAAAAAAAAAAAAAAAAAAAAAGGCACTTGATGGCTAAAGGGAGGTGGGAGGAATTTATTGCCTTTTTGTTTGCCAGGAGTGTCATGGTGTGTCATTTTTACCTCTGAACTGCAGGGCATTTCCCAATCTCTTTACAGGAGCTCTGCTATTAGCTGATAAACATTGCCAGTGATCAGCAAGGAAGGTCACAGTCTTACTTATTGGTCTTCTGTTGCAAATAAACATCAGTAACAGACTACTAGGGTGAGTGTGACCTTATTACCATGGCAGCTTTCTATACTCTCTTTAGTAAGAGTGCATTTTGTCCTCGCTGACCATTAAAACCAAAGCCAAATGTAACCCTTTTTTGAATTCTCAAACACTTTCATTTCAGTTGTATAATACAAGTGAGTGTAGGTGGGCTTTGTCCTATTTAGATACATACAAGGAAAAAAACAAATTGTGAAGAAGCAGATCTGAGATTTCATCAAAATTGAGTAGGTGAGGGTGAACTGTATCAAATTGTTCAGAGTGCAATTGGTGTAGAGCTGGGCTGCTCTGTGGACTGTGGCATGGAGATGTTCAAAAGGTGTTCAAGACCAGTTTGGAAGGGGCCCCGGGCACCCTGGTCTATTACGAGATCTAGAGGTTGGTGGCTCTGCCTGTGGTAGTGGGGTTGGTGCTTGATGATCCTTGGGGTCTCTTCCAATCCAAACCATTTTATGCTTCTGTGATTCTATGATGTCAGCTTTCTCTAGCTAAGGATCCAGTCCGGATCCTTAGGAATCCTCAGGGTGGTGTGATCTCCCGCATATTGTCAGCATATATAGAAATATTGAAATGCTTTGCATGATAGAAAAAGATAAAAAGTAAGAATTGTTCAGAACAGGGGGGAAGGAATGGAGATCTCACAGGTTTGTTAGGCAGCTCTCCAGCCTCTCTCTCCCTCTCTCTCCTCTGCAAAGAGAAGCAAATTAACTGTTTAACAAAAGGATCGTATTTCCGGATATGACAGGGGGAGATAGATTGTGAACAGATACAAATGAAAAGTCTTGTGCCAAAAAAATGAATGCTCTTAAGGAAGACTAAGTGTCCTGGGCAGCTATCAGGATTGCTAAAGGAAATGAGGAAAGAAATTAGTGAAGCCTTAACAGATTTTTCCCAATCGCCTCCATGACAGGTTGGGCTACAGAGCAAGGGAAAGTGATCAACACAATGCACAGACTTACTTCAACCATTATTTTTATTATTAAGGGGTCATGGGATACAGCAGGTAGTTAGAATCCAGTTGGCTCAAAGTTATTTCCTGGGGAAACAGTTTTGTGGGTTTTAATGAAGTCATGCTATAATACATTGAAAAGACTCATTTAACTGGAGATAGCCAAAATGAATTAGGCTGAGGGGCAGTCTTGCTTAACAGCTTTTTGGAAGTCCTGGAAGACATTGCTAAACCTGTCTGGGAAATGGTATTCCCATCTTGCAAAACTTTTTGAGATTTTAAAATATTTTCCTGCTCTGGATCAGAATGATAAACAACACATTGTAACATTTTGTTCTTGTTAGGTACACAAAAAACAGGGAGAAAAAAAGAGACAAGGACAGAAAGAAACGAGAGAGTGATCCACTCATCTGTGTCAGACCTGTGGCACTCATCTCAGGAAAGCAGAACTCCCTTCCTGTACAAATGGAGCAGGGGATCGTCTCTCTTGACCCGTTAGCCTTTATCTACTTTTCCAGTTTTTACCAATAATTTCCATACCTGCTATCCATTGGCTCAAGTTTTGATCTTCAGTTTCAAATCATTATTCTCTCAAGAAATGTCATACAGTACCAAAGCAAATAAACAAACAAACAAACAAATAAATAAATAACCTGGACTACAAATTTCTGTTAGCAATATACATGAGAAATGTTTTCTGAGTGGTTAAAGTATTTTCTCTTACGCTACATGTTTACTCTGAGGTTTGTTACATTAGCTTATGAATAATCAGGTATGATTTTTTGACAGCTATGTGCTTTGAGCAGACAACATAAGCACAGGATCACAGGATGGGTCCACCTGACCCAACCCCTGCTGCACCAGGGACACCCAGAACAGGGTGTCCAGAGCCGTGTCCAGGCAGCTTTTGATCTCCAAGGAGAATCTCCACCGTTTCTATGGGCAACCTGTGCCAGTGCTCCATCCATCACCTGTACAGCACGGGCATCAGGCATGCTGCCTCATAGTAGATGGAACCTCCTGCAATCCAGTTTGTGATCACTGCCTCTTGTCCTGGCACTGGGCACCACTAAGATTACCCAGCAACTTCCAGGTTTGTACAAAACAAAAACAAAAACAAACAAACAAAAAAAACCCAACACCCTTAAATGATGCTTCCAGTGCATTTTCTAATACTAATTCAATGGATGATGACTCTATGGGATAAACCACTGATGGAAATACTGTGATCATAGGCACCCAGGATTTCTGATACAAACTTGGTCATAAAATCTTTGTGTAGTTTTGAGAGTTTGGGTAAAGAAATGTCAATGGATAAGTTCTCTGTTCAGCAGTAATGAGAACAATAATGTCTGCCCCACAGAGGTGTTGCACAGACTGTTCAGTTAGTGTTTGTCAAGCATTTTTAAAAGAATGCTTTATATTCTATAATCCACACTCTGGGGTCTTCTAAATAAATAAAGAAATAAATGGGGGTCTTTTATACTACTTCAAAAGTAAGCTGCAAATTCAGTGTCCTGTTGTGCCACTGATTCAACTTTACATCCAGTGTAAATTCACCAATTTCAACACTCTTACATCAGATGTGAAGTTTGTTCTTCGTTCTTCAGCCATTACATTTTCTCCTACCTTAGTTTCTGATGAAGTCATTAGGATGAGGAGGATTTGGTCTGAAAAAAGAAAATTTTATGCAACATGCTGTAGCAATTCAGTGCTACTGGCTGAATTTAAAGCAAACATTTATTGTGACTAAAGCATTTCTTGAAGTTTGACCTCTACATCGTGTTTTGACACCACAACTTCTTACTAAATGGCAGCGGCTTTTAATGATGAGATTAGAACTACACTTGTAAAAATACCTGTGACTCAGAAAGCCAAATTCACTGTGATATTACACATTTTTCTAGACTTGTAAACTTCTTCACAATTGATTTTCCCAGCTATTTTAACCAGGCCTGTGCCTGTTTCACGCTGTCAGAGGGACAAAGAGCAGTCTTAGGGACCTGGGATTGAAATCTGGACTTGAAGTGAATCTCAGAAGAAGCTCTTGCTGCTCAGTGGCGTCCAAGGACCACTGTGGTTGCTTGTCAGAACAATCTTGTTTGGAAGGACAGTATGTTAATACAGAGCAATATACAACACTGCTATTTTTAATATAAACTCTGACATACTGATCCTGCTGAGGAATGTCAGCAAATCTGGATTTTGGTCACAGCCTACTGGCATAAATCTAATAAAACCAGGGCACCTTTCAATTGAACTGCAGCTGAAGAGGAGGGCTGAAAGAAGTCCTGCCCATCAAACATATCTTGATTAAATGAGTGGAATGAATTTGAGTACAAAATGGCATCAAATTAACAGACTGTTCTGATTTGTGTTTTTTCCTGATTTGATAGCTGGTGTTTCTCCTCATAGATTCTACAGCAAGATTATTAGTGTTGGAATCGATATCGTATCTATATAAGAATGGTATACTTGATTATAACAGCACATTTATAAGCAACAGATCTAACAGCCTTATTAATCACATTTCAGTGCCCCAAAATTTGTCAGAAACCATATGCTTTGAGTACAGCTTTGTCAAAGAAGGTGACTTCTTTCTAGCTTTTAAGATTTCTAGGGCAAGGAGAAATCAACACGCTACAAAAGAGTATTCAGCTTGAGTCAGTAGTACTGAAAATTCACACAAGGCTATGGTTGCCAAAGACACAGCCACTAAGAAGGTGGGATTTGCCTTGTTTTTGCAGCATTTATAAAGACATAGTAACATTCACGTATATATACATGTGATAAATAGGAGCTTTATTCAAAAAGGATGTTTGTGGTTAGCTAAGAAGTTCTCAAGTTAAAAGATATATGTGTAGAGAAACACCAGCTTCAGTTCTCATTTGATATTTCTTTCCTGTCCTTTTTTTAACCAAGCTTTAAGGCAGAAACCATACCTTTTACACCCTTCATAAGCCTATTACCATAGAAAGCAGCTTTCTATGTTGAGAAGTGATGTGAGCTTGATTTCTGGCTCACAAGCGTGGCATGGTGCTTGTTTGGCTGCCTGAGCACCACAAGATCGACCACACCTAGTAATTATTTTAATCATGCCTTCATTTTTACCTCTTGCCTGTAGCACTCGGCTGACTTGGAACAGCTCTGGTAATTAGTGTAAAATTAAATGAGAAGCAGAGCTGGAGCATGCATCATGTGGAGGCTGCAAGAAAGGCCAAGCCACCACACTTCAGTTCACGCCACTCGCCTATTGAGCTCAAACCACAAGACATGTTGACATCTTTCAAAGCCTCCACCAAAACACACCATCAGCCCAGCAGCCACAAAACATAACCTGAGCAAAGCATGTTTGGACAGAGAGGTAACACTGTGTTTTTCCTGTTCAATAAGGACATATTCCAAACATCACCGTATCTTCATTTTACAGCACTGACTGCAAACTCATTTTGCTTGTTAATGAGAGAACAACTCAAAGAGATGAAGAGAGGAGGGGACAGGGGAATGTCTAATGAACACTAAAACCATACTTTATTTATGGTAAGCCCCCACAGGTCCCCTTTAGCATCCTGGAGACTTGAGAGGAGTATAGAGTAAGCCCCAAAAGAGACACTTAAGTGCTTTCCTCCCCCTTGAGCATCAGCTGAGATTGAGAGAGGAAAAAACGGGGAGAGTAGCAATAGCCTCAGAGGAACAATGCATAAAGTGCTGGTTTCCTTCATGCAGCTGATGGGCTGTGAGGAAGGAAGAAGAGGTGAGAAGCATCATCTCAGCCTCAGAAGAAGGGAGAAGTACCATTTTCCAGTACTTATTTCTTGAACAAAAGGTGCAAGATCACCTTTGAACTTAATGTCTGTCATATTAAGACCTGGTCTTGCGAACCTTTACCTATACATTTAACCTGAATACTGAGAGGGAGACATCAGATAAAAAGAGATATTTTATAGGTGGAAGGGATAAAAAATGGAACTTAGTTTTAGATGGTACCTTGAAATTGCTTTAACTTTTTTGCCAACTTCAATTGTAACTAAAGTAGCCATGAAAACAAAGATGTCATAACTGAAGGGCAAGAATGGAGCGATATAGCATATGAAGTATTTTACTTCTTATCACTTTGAACCATTGACAATATTTTTCATTTTACAAAAAGGACAGAAACAAGCTAAACTTTTACACAGGCCATTATGAATATTTTCAGCCTGCAGACATGAAGTGATTGAACAAGTGAAGCCAGGGATCTGTGTGCTAGCACACGCACCACATTAGTAGGGCTGGTTGCAAATATTGGAAAAGTTCATACAAAAATACAACAGCTTTCCTTGCACAGCATGTGAAAGCATGTGAAATAGAAAGAGCTGCAAAAGAAAGAGTCACAAAAGAGATAACCATCATTTGATCCCTTCTCTTGTGGGAGAGAAGGAAAGGTCTTAAAAGAAAAGCACGATGAAAAGCATTACAAGGAAAATGAAAATTCCTCAACAAATGCTGCTGTTGAAACAGCTCCTGCTCCAAAAACAACTACTGACAAATTCTGGCCAATTCATGTTTCTGGAAACGCACCTACCTAGAGGAAGCCAAGGTGTTTCCATGCGAGCTCATGGAGGGACTTTATCTTTAAAGTAGCAGAAGTTAAAATAGAAATCCACTTGCGTTCTGTACTGTCAGAAATTTCATACATTTTGCTATGTACCTAGCTGCTTCTTACTGTATAAGAGTCTATGTATGCATAGCCCATTCAAAGCCATTCCCAAGACCTCAATATTATTTGGAGGTTATACTGATTTCATCCATTTGTATAGTTTACTGAGAAATCTAAAAATTGTTCTTTTCATAGAATATCCATTAGCTAAAAATGCAATTCTCCCTGGTATGCTACTTCTCCTTTGAATCTAAAATCTTCACCAGTATTTGGGGTCTTGTGAATTGCTTCCATTAGAAGAAAAGGCATTTCTTCTGCACACTTCTGCTGAGGAGATCAAGTGAACACCAGGTGGATCAGACACCGTTATACACATTCCCAAAGCACTCTTCCAACACCCTTGCCCAGTCAGGAGCTCTGTCCTCTCTCAGCTTTCTCCCTGGCCTGCAGAACAAATGCTTCTCTAGTGGATCTGCTGTTTTCTGTTTGTTTCAGAGATGCTTATAGGCAGCGTTCCTTTCATGGATGGTCTGAGGCATCTGGAGCCACCAGCCTACATCCCAGTGCAAGAACCCTTGGTCAAGCCTTAGTTTTGCCCTCTTGCTTCTCTCCAATTTGACTCTCACAATCAATGCCATGCATGTCACCATGGCATGGGGCAGATTCACTGAAATGCCGGGGCCAGTTCTGAGCTGAGGAGCAGGATGTGTGTGCTACAGGGCCGTGGTCCCATTCATCCCCTTCACTCTCACCAGTCAGCCCAAGCCTGCTGTAAATGGGTTTGTTGCTCTTTGATTGGCGTCATTACCTCATGTAATGTTGTCTAATTATATTATTGATTCCCCCCCCCTCCATTCTATTTAATGGATTCCCCTTCCAACTCACCCTCAGTACAGACACTAGCAAATACAGCGGATGGATCTCTGGGGAGTCTCTTCCAAACATGTGCTCTGCATGCAGCATGCAGGTGTTGCAATCTGTATTTGCTTCTCAGCTAGCCAGAAGCAATATTGTTTGGGAGACAGTGGGGAGAATAAGAGAAATCATGGTCCACTAACACATTCAGGCACAATAATTACAGCTCCATAATAACAGGCAGAATTATTACTGTGACCAGACTTTTTTTTTTTTTTTTGCTGTTTCACAATTCAGAGGAGCTGTCTGTAGAGCTGGGCAGGAAATAGATCTCATATCCTGCAAAATTTTTAGTAATTTAAAAAATATTCTCATTGCACATTGGAAAACACTCAAGAATTTGGAACAAAAATCAGCATGACCATCCCAGATGCAGATGGCAGTGAAGGCACTACAAAAGAGAGTGCTAGTGTGTTCAACCACATAAGGGTCAGGGAACTCTACCAGTCCTCTGAGCTGTAGTACATGGCCTTCTAATACAAAAAGCTCTGCTAGAACCCTGAGCTGGCAGCTCTTGCTAAGCACAGAATTGTAGTCAGGAGGATCAAATGGACACTGCTTCCTAAGCTGGGTCAGCCAACACCATTTATCCAGTCTCACTGCCCTTGGTGTGCATCTCCTTCCCACTCAATCTGAAGGCAAATCTACTGAGTGAGAAAGCTGGTCCAAGCTAAAGGCATGGCTCTGACTCAGTTGCATACCAAGCTCACTGCTGCTAACACAGTCCTACTGCCCTAGGGAAGATCATGCTTCAGGAGTGAAAGCTTGACCTCCATCTGCTGCCATTACCATGGTACAACATCCCCTAGTAGGCACAACTTTTTTTTTATTTTTTAATGTTTATGATTCCACTTTGGAATCAACAGCTTGTAAAACTCCTTTTTCTCTTTTTTTCCTTCCCAGTGTCCCACATGGTGTCCCTGCTGTGGGACAGCATGGACTCGGCCTTGGCCTGTCTCTTCTTAGTGCACTCAGCCAAACAAGGGCCATATGTTCCATTCTTCCAACAATTTTCCAGACAATGGTTTGTCCGTAAACAACAGAAATTTGAGTGTAATCTTGCATTCCCAGAATTTTTATTTCTCCCCAACAAAGCAAATCCACTTGTATGTGTGTTGGGTCTTGTATGTGTTCAAGGGGCCAAAGCACTGCTCCTGAGGGCCCAGTGCCCTTCAAAGCAGTCAGTGTGTAAATGGAAACCAGAAGAAAGCAATGTACAGCCAACTCAGTTTAGAAACATCTTCTCTAACTATGATAAGAAAAATCATGGTTCACTGGAAGCAGAAAGTACTGGATTGGCCTTTTTCATAAGAAATCCACTGTGTCAGATCTAAAGTCCACTTGGTCAAGTACTCATGATGATAGTATCCAGAAAAGAATGCTTAACAAAAAAAAAAAAAAAAAAAAGTAACAGAATAAGACTTGAGCCTCTTATATCCTCCAGTTTGCAGGATTTTGTAGCTGCAGGCTCCTGATCTGGGAGGTGCGCACATCTGGTAGTTACCAGTGCTCCCAGGTTAAAAACTGCATGGAGTTGCAGACAAGTTAAGGGAGGGGAAGGTGACATATAAACAGAAAATGTGATTATAGCATGTTCCATCAAGGATAGAGATTTATCTACTTTATTGGAACAAATGCATTTGCCTAGTGATGAATGCGTTTATCCAGTCCTAGGGAATTTAAGAAGTTCAAAGAGATTAAAGGAGCTGTGTTCCCTACCATGCACTATGTGCTATCACAGAGAGCCACTAAGCAGCAATGCAGAAATCAAACAAAGTTGGTGTGAATCATTACTCCTCTGCTACAGAGTCAACCCAAGCCCTGTCCAGAACTAAGTGTTGCCTAGGATGAGGAGGCATATTTGCCTCCAAGCTGTAACCTGGAAGGCAGTTTCTTGTCAAGAAAATAGAAGGGAAACAGTATTTTCTACAGTGAATAACATTATATAGGATTTTTCTGCTTTACTGCAACCAATTCAGGCGGCGGCGGCAGCCATTCAATAAGGTCGATGTTCATATAGTTGTCAGCTGCATGTATCAGTAAGTCTGAGTCTGGGTCCCTGGATGGTGTCAGATGAGTTTTGCCGGTATCAGATAGCAATTTTAGTGTTCAGGAATTACAAAGTCAGATCCTTCCAGGCCAAAAACTCATCTGCAAATCTCATTCCTCTTCCTTTCTTACCAAATCCAACACTTCAGTTGTGAGACAATTGCATCTGATACTTACAGAGATGTATTTTATTGCTTTTGAGAGCAGGTGGCAGAAGAGACAGGAGGGCTGTTTGCTGGTCTCACACTGTGTCTGCAGACAATGATGTTCTTAGAAGAAAAGTTTGCCTGTGACTTATGTGAAAAAAGGATGGCACCCACAAACATTGGTTTAAAGTCCTGTACAGAGCTTTAAAAATGGCCTCTACAGTCACTCAAGAAAGGTCACAACAAGAACTTATTTCCTGCCCTCCTTATCAGTACTTGAAATGTTACTTTTCTCCTACAGAAAATGCTGTCACCTTTGTCGGGAATTCCTAAAAACCCTTATGACTTCCAGTTGTGAAGGTAACTTTATGATAACTTTAACTTCTCCAGGCTAACTCATCTGGCAGGCTAATCCTCATTACGAAGCTCCTCATGGGTAATGAGCCAAGTTGCACACTCTTAAATTGGTCAAGTGTCGCAGACCTTTGCAAACTTGCAATTACACGAGCCCAAACCTGGAGATGACCCATCCTCGTACCTACTCAGAATCACACTGGCACCTCATGACTCATTCAGGACCAGTACCTCTATCTACAAATAACAGAACCTGAACAAGTCACCCTTGCTGTGTCACCAGATGTGGCAGCATGGGTTTTCCAGTGGTCCCAGCAGTAGTTTTATTGTCCCACAGGCTCCACTTGATTCAGTTTTGCACTTATTCTCCCAGTCAAAAGCTTTGACGTCACAGAGTGGCCAGTCCTATCTGCCTGCCCTTGTTCTCTGGCTAAATCATTTCTCAGAGAGTGTGAGGGGTAAGGTATCCCAGTGTTGCCCCATCACCTTTACAAGCTGAATCTTTTCCCTGCCACCCTAAAGAAAATCTCTGAGAAATAAGGGCTACATGAAAGCCTAATCAGGCTTGAAATCAGGCCATTTTACTTTACTTGGTATTAAAATTCCCCTTTGGGCTAGGATTCTTTGCTTAAGCATTTCCACTTGTCTAACTAGTCTCTCACTGGTCATTTGAGGTACTCTGGAACATCTGAGCCATCCCCACCAGAAGTTCAGATGTGAGCTAGAGAAGCCCTGCACCTCTTGAACCAGCTGCTTGGCTCCAGGGGAACACCCTGGGGCACCTGAAACAGCACCAGTCACTCTTGTACGGGTAGAATATTCCTCCTTCACTGCCTCTGAGTTTACAAGCCTGGCATGTTTATTATCAGGCAAAGAGCTGGCCCCTACACAACAACATACATATTCCCTTAGAATATGGTAATAATTCCTGCCCTTTCCAAACTACATATCTGTGGGAACTCCTAACAAACAATCTTGGATGGAGTCCTTTAAAATTATTGTCAAGCTGCTTGATGCACAACAAGACAGTAGAAACTCATATGCAACATCTAGCCAGATGTTCCCTACAACATCTGTGAAGCTGTAAGAAAGTCAAACCCAATTTTGCCTTTGTAAAATAACACAGAAAGAAGTACCTCTGTTGGGTGATGTTTCCACATCAGACAATTCTGACTATTGCACGTTAGGCAACAAAAGCTTTCCTTCTGGGAAAAGAGTACTTTTTAGTCAGGGATACTATAATACTGCTTTCCCAGTCTTCTGCCTGCCTCAGCTCCACTTTCTTCTGTGTATCATGTGTCCTGAGCCAGACAGAGATGCTGCAGTCATTAGGGGTGTTCTGGACTCTGTTACAAAGAAATGACAAATTTCACGTCATTGATTTATGCTTTTATTTAGTCTCAATCAGTGGAAAATAAAAGTGGTGCTGATGTGTCAAACAGCACTTTTGGCACAAGTTGCTAGGAAGTCAGGATTGAGGAGAGTTTGGGTAACATCCTGTTGGGTTTCTTAATCTACAAACTGTCTCACAATTGGTAGTGTAAACATTTACTGGATATTTTCAAGAAGTAGACTGGCATCTTTTCTATGAAGATGTGTGAAGCCTTCACGCTAGGGTGTGGAAGAAGACTGCTGAGGAAAAAATCATCCTAACAGTAAATAACAGTTTTTAAAGACATACTCATTTAATAAAATTTGGCACATTACTTAGTGCCTTAGCGTATCTGTTGACTTTGCTAACTGGTGCATGGTATTAATGCTACCAAGCATTTGAGATTACATCATGACAGTGAAGTAAAATGCCTTTATTTACAAACACCTTACTAAATATTATCTTTTTTTCATACCTTTAAGCTGCAACACAAAAGGGGGAGGGATTCACCCTGAAGATTAACAGTACAAAAACTCACCCACCATCTGGGAAAAAGGTTGTAACCATATCACAGAAAGGCTAGAAATAAAGACCCAGTGTTTTATTCCCACTCTTGCACAGCGGCCTTTCAGGGCTGCTGGTGTTTCAAATTGCTCAGTGAGATGCTCCGAAATGAACCCTTATTTTTTCAGGCACATCCTTGCAACACATGCATGTCAATTTATCCACTTTTGACCACACCATAGAATAAAAGCATTGCATGAGGCAGATGAGAGGCAGTTAGTAAATGCTGGAAGTTGCTGTGGCACAGGTGAGAAGCTGGTGGAGGTGCAGACTTGGTTGGACTGCTGGGTGGATCCAGTGAAAGCAGACAGAAGACTGTGTGCGCCTCCAGGAAAGCAGCCCATTTACCTTTCCAAATTGAAAATAATAATAACTATTAAAGTCCTAGCCTGTATTTTTTTCTTTATGCTCACACTGAGTAAGGCAAGCCCTGGAACGATCATCTTCCGGATGGAAGATGTTTGTTTACATCTGCTTGGTTTAAGTGGTGTTTCTTTAAATTGTTTTCACCACAGAAATCAAACATCACTGCTGGTTTGACATAGACAAAATACAGGGCACAGATCTGAACAGCTATTTTCTTTTTACAGTCTTGGCAATACAAGTATAATTGATTAAATGTCTCAACTCCAAACTAACATAGACTTTGCAGCATGCTGCCTCCTGAGGATGCTGGATTTACCCCAGGTTTTAAGAAGCAAATAGGCTCTGTTTTCACCTCAAAGGGTGCTGGAGAGAACCCTGAAGTTGCCAACAAATCCCTGCCTCTCCCTTCCCTCTCCCCTGGTTCCCCCACCCCACACTGGCACCCCCTCACCCTCAAAACATCACTCAGTGCACAGCTGTGTGAGCTCAGGCCCTCGCTTGCTGTGATGTCTGCAGTCAGCGTTCATTCACTTCACTCTGTTATGGAGAAATAATTGATTTGGTGTTTGTGGAAGCAAGAGTTTCTTTCTCACTTCACAAGGGTTTGCTGTCTGTACGTTTATTGCTTAGCGCCCTGGGAGACCCTACAGCCTGACCTAGCTGTAACCCTTGTTTCCTGTTTCTGACAAAACACTGTTAAATGGCTAACGACAACAACAAAATAACAGCTGATGCTTTTCGTTTGTGTAAAGACAGCAAACAGTCAGCTTAGCTATGACTCTGAGACTTCAGTAAGTTCCCTCACTCCATGACATCAAGTCCCTGCTGAGTCCGAAGACAAATGTCATGACACAAGTTCCATGATGCACAGTCATTTTTTAGGACAGGACATGCAGCGTTTCCCAACCAGCTGTGCTGAGACAAACACGGGGCCTAGAAACTGCTTTCAGGGCCCAGCCATTTCCACACCAAGGCACAGAGGCAGCAGGGACCTGGCAGTGGCATGGGTGACCCCTGAGCAGGGGCTGAGTCCCAGCTGAGCACAGGAATGTGCTCTAGGAGCAACCTGTGAATTTCATTGGTGTAGTCATTGCTCATGGCATGGCCTGTTGTTGGACCTACCTGATGCTTCCTGGACTAAGATCCTACTCTCCAGACCTCATCCCATTATCAGCCACAGTTTCCATTTAAATATTTACATATGTATGCATCCATAAATGTATATACATAACCATCTGAGCTTTGCCATGGAAGGAATTAGAGGAATCTTTCCTGTTTCTGTATATTAAAAATAATGTTGTGTTTTATATGTATTTCTAAGCTCCAATTATTTTAATACAGCTACACCAACGCAACTCTTACGAAAATGTAGAAAGAGTGACCACAATATTTGGATTTAAATCCAAGCTTCCCGCAAGGGAAAGCATTAAAAAAAAAAAAAAAAACCAAACAAAAAACCTGTCACGTTGGCTAATTAGGCAGACAAACCTCAAGCGTGAAAGTTGGAGGTGGAGTTCAAGACTGGAGTTTTGGTACAGGAGCGTATGTTTAGTGTAATTGCTGTCAGTGCAGAGTTTCTGCCTCTTCTTCCTTGCTTTCAGGTGCTGTGGGCATGCATGTCAGAGCTGAGCTGGGGCTGGGGGCTATTGCTACTGCTCATCCTTGCTCACAGCCTGTGTGTGTTGCAGTTCCCTAGGCTGCAGTTATCGTGCAATGATCCCAGCCCTCAGGTGTAAAACCAACTTGGAAGAACTGCAATTATTCTGAGCCAGTAACCATGCCTTCCTGTGCTGGGGAGGTTTAATTTGAGTGATTCAAGCACTATGTATGAAATTTCAATTTTATTTTCTATCTGTGTGCTTGCTTACTTTCTCAAAGACAGATAATTTTTATTTGAAGCTGTTGAGAAGCTGATAAAGAGGTGTTTTACATTAAATGATACTTCTTTTTGTCAAGTGAAAGCAATAATATAGCTTGAAATGTAAGCATCTGGATTCTTAATTTCTTAAAAGGTTTAATGATATCCTTAACTATCATTGCATAATTTATTATTTTCTTTGCTATAATTTGTTGCACGTTCTATTCAGATGGAAACTGGGATCAAACTAAAATACATATGGCAGCCTTTTATCTATTAACAATAACATGTAGTGGATGTAAATTGTGAACTTAAACGCTGCGTGTTTGAATCAGCTTAGGAAGAGATTTAGCACCAGTAGTCAGGGCGCTGAATCGGTGATGTTTATGTCATTAGGTCTAGCATGTCTCACTTTGTCATGCATTTTTTGTGTTTTATGTAGTTTGGAAGAAGAAAATGGAATTTCTGCTTTTCCAGATGACTGTTTTCTACAGCCCTCGCTGAAGCCCAGGCAGTGCCACGAAGCAGAACTGCTTTCTGTTTGAAGTGTCAGCAGCTCCTGCCTCCAACTGCTCAGCCGACAGCTTGGCTTTTCTTGTGCACTCATTGCAAGCACACTCTGCTTTCTATGTATATGTAGTTGCTAAAGTTTACCAGGTAACTCACTGTATTCAATGAATAAATGTACAGCCAGATAGATGTCACTTTCAATATGCATTCTATTACATTCATTTTGTATTTATTTAATTCTTCCTGTCTCACTACAGGGATGCTGTGCACAAGCAGCAAAGTGGTACTGCTCCTGCACTGAAATCCAGATGTGGGACCCAACAGGATGGTACAGAAGCTGAGTACACCACACTCGATGGCCTCTAGGATGGACATGGCCAAAGGATGTAATGCCTCTGGATGCAGTGAACACTAGGTCAGTATCCTTAGCCACTTGTTCTTCTAATAGTTTTTGGCTACTATTAAGACTATTTTCTGGGGGAATATAAGTTCAAGAAATCTTTGAGGTTTTCTTAAGATGTTGTGCTGCTATTTGCTCTTGTTTCTAAACACACAAGTCATCATTTGGCCAGACACATCTTTGCAAGAGGAGCTAATTTGAACTTGCTAAGAGAGAATAATTCCTACCTATTTATTTATGAATAATGAGTCAAATTTTTATACATAAGAAGGAGGTAGGCAAGATTTTTCCTGTTTTATCTGTAATTAAACCTTTGCTGAATACTAAATATTTCCTAAAAATCTATCATGACTGAAAAAAAAAAAAATTGCTATTAACTTAATTAAAAGTTGTAATCCCTTAGACCAAAAACAGTGGCCAAAAGAAACCAGTATGCATTCATTTCTGATAAAGCACCTGAAGGTGTGCAGTGTTGCTTTCCACAGGGAAAGAGTGGGCCAAAGCAAAGGATCTGAGGGGGGCCTATGAAAAAAAAAAAAACCAGACAAAATCTTCAGCAGGGTCTGTTCTGACAGAACAAGAAGAAATGGTTTCAAACTAAAAGATGGGAGATTTAGACTGGATAGAAAGAGGAAGCTTTTACAATAAGGGTGTTGAGGCAGCGGAACAGGTTGCCCAGGGAAGTGGTGGATGCCCCATGCCTTGAGACACTCAAGGTCAGGCTGGACAGGGCTCTGAGCACCTAATGGAGCTGTAGGTTCCCTGCTTATTGCAGGGGGATTGGACCAGATGGCCTTCAAAGGTCCCTTCCAACTCACACAATTCCGTGATTCAATGATTCTGTGTCCAGTCTTCCACAGATTCACACAACCTTCTGAATTCCCATTTCAGCTGCTCTCCTACTTCCAAAACTTAGAAAAGCTGGATGAGTTAAATTGAGAACAAACATGTACACCTAAGATTAAAATATCTGGTAGTAAAAGAGTGGCAGGATGTCAAGAATATTCTGCTTCACCTGTATGCCTGATTTAGCTCCAATGAGACCTTGCTAATCTTTTAGGAAGAAAAATCTAAAAGAAAACATCATGGGAAACTATGTCTGACATTTTTCTTTTTGAAGTGTTTCTCCAGAGTCAGTTGAGAGTTCAGCAGTTTCCAAGTGCATGTGAAGAAGCAGCAGCATGATGGATATGAGGGAGGAGGGCCGAAGGCAAGATGGCAACAGTTAAATGTGTGGTTTGAGCGAGTTCAGCATTAATTTAGGAGACTGTGGTCATTTCAGACAGAGAGAGAAAGAAAAAGGAGTGGTGAGTGCTGCAGAGATAATTATTCTAAAAGCTAATTCATGTATTTGCTAGTATTGGAGAACGGACTCTCACACTTCTAAAGAAATATATCTGAATTGATTACTTTGTGTGCTTTTTTTCAGTCTACGTGTGGCAGAGTATAAAAGCTGAGAGATTCATGATCCCGTCTAAAAGATACACTGTGCTTTCTCTGAGGTGCTCTATCAGAGAACGTCTGCCACAAGGCTCCAGCCTGGCAGGTATGTCTCATCTGTCAGACACAGGTGAAGAAGAGCAGGTTGATCTTCCCAGTGAGAGAGCAAGCTATAGAGAACAAAAGCAAAACTGTCTCATTTTGGGCTGTCATTGTGAAAGCCACTGGGGCTGAGGGCTGAGAGCCCCAACATGCTATCAAAGAAAATAAATGAATTCTGATTCAGGTTTGGCTGCACACTAGCTGAGCATACGGCTGTGCTGCTCTAATTATTTGAGAATTTGGTCTTTTAAAGTGCTGTATGTTATTTCTGAAGGAGTGACTTTTTCATGTTTGGCATTCTGCAAAACAGTCTGTATGGGTAAGGGCATTTTGATATTCATATGAATTGTGTTGTTTAAACTAAGTACACAAAAACACATGGTCAATAGTCATCATGTTTTAATAGCAACAGTTCATGGAAGTAGCATTACACAGAACAGAAATCCATTTAAAAGCATCTGAGTTGCTTTTCCCTACATGCACACACTGTGCAGTGCTGCTGGGCAAATAGATAAATGCAACCCGTTGGACCTGCAAATCAATTTCTGCATTGTTAGAGACAAGTGAAAATGAGTCTTTTGCACTATTGACCCCAGACAGGCTGGGCAATGGTAATAGCAGGTCAGCCCACTGCTTCCTTTATGGCCCAATGCTGATAACTCTGCTAAATTATCTCCAACTAAAACCTGGAGGTTGTGGCTAGCGAGAAATAAGAATCACTAGGGTTTCCCATGCTCTCCAGTCATGACAAAAGCAAAGGGAGACAAGTTCGTGACAGAGTACAGCATGGTCATCCTTACTGAGCACTGACAGGCAAACTCCAACAGGTTTCAATGGGCATCCAAAGGCTTTACTGCTCTCAGGTGTCCATCCCAGCTGCACAGACATCCTCACCCTGGTTTTGGGTACTTATAGCTCAGTGGGTGCTGTAAGCTGCTGAGTCAGTCTCCTCTGTCTGCTGAGTTTGTTATCTGGCAGCAGCAGTGACTGGTGGGTGCTGAGGCCCTGAGGCTTTTCCTTCTATTATGAATTTTAACTTTTTTCCTTCTGGGGTCAGATGCTGAGCAAGCAGGACACTGGTCCAGCAAAGCAGAAAAATCAGGCTTTTGAGATGTCAGCACCCAAACTGGAGGGTAGAAGCAGGACTCAGAAGTGGGGTGACAAAATGCACAAGTGGCCACAGAAATCCTCCAGCCTTCCCACCAACAGATATTATAGAATCACATAGAGCTCTCTGTTCTGACACAGGATTCATTAGCAGCCAGCATCTGGAATACTGAGCTCCTTTGAGTAGAAGGATCTGGTTGCACTGAGCTGAAACATGAACATAAATTACCAATTCTGAATTTACTTCACTGCAAAAAGAGGAAAATACTCTATTAGGAGGTATAAAGTGGCACAGGCTGCCCAGGGAGGTGGTGGAGTCACTGTCCCTGGAGATATTCAAGAACCATGTGGATGTGGCACTGAGGGACATGGGCAGTGAGTTTGGTGGGGATGGGCTGATGACTGGACTATGTGATCTTAGAGGTCTTTTCCAACCTTCATGATTCTATGGTTCTAAAGCCTCTGTAAGCCAGCCCTTTGCACTTATGACCATCTCCATACGCATGGTGAGCACAATCTGTGGAGGATGAGGTGAGGTTATTGCAGCCCCTTTTGACTGCTGAGGAAAATGTACGAGGCCTGAGATTGTTTAGGCTAGAGCAGACTAGAGAGAAGGATTACTGGCAGCAAGTATGAAGACTTTTGCAGGGGAATAGAACCATCATCTTCAGTCTTGAAAGCAGAAACTGAAGGAGGGCAGCAATCACAGAATAGACACACTTTCCCAAGCATTATGGACAATGCACCACTATGAGGGCTTGTCTGAACTGGACCAGACCCATCATCTCTGGAGGCTTTTAGGAACAGACTAGAGACGTACCTGTCAAAAACTGCACAGCTTTTCTGGGCAGGCAAAACTTCTAGTCCTTCTTAGCTTGATTTTTCTACCATTGTAGGACATTTGCAAAACACTGCTTTGAAAACTCAGCCTTGTGACTAATTTTATGGGTTACATCTCCAGCAGGCATAGCAGGAAACAAATTTGCACAGTGTATATACTGTGGATCTGGACAGTGTTGGATATTCAGGTCCCTTTTTACTACTCTTTACAAAGCTCTGAAGTGAAAGGTCAAGACAGCGTGTAATTTTGAGTATGTCTCTTCCAGAGAGATTAGACACTGATGGCCAACTGAGAAAATCAGCAGAAAAACAGCTTCATCATCCCAGCCATGTATGAAATAGTACTTTTCTTCATTTCTACATTGTGCTTTACTCTCCCTCTCCTTTATCTATCACTTTAGAATTTATTTTCTCTTCACTGAACTTAGCAATAACTCCTAAGAGGCCAAAAACAGATACTACCTTGACTAGGCTTCATGAGCCTAAAAACACCACGAAACTACTCTGTCTGTGCAGGCAGGAAGGAGGTTTTTCCTGGCTAATGTAGAACCTGTCAAAGAGAGAAAAAAAATAAATTGATTTGAATAAAAAACAAATCAAAACAAAACAAAACTGCAGCATGCTATTAATTGGCGCCATCCAAATGCCGATGTACATTTTGTCCTTGTGGTGGAGGGCAGGCGAGTAGTGTAGTATGTTAAAATATGTCTGTATCTTTCTCTGTAAATAAATTGTTTAGAGTTCTCAGATTTCTAGCTAAATGGTTATGAAGTTTATCAGGGCTTGCAGATAGTGTTGGTTCAAAATAGGATCTTGCAATTATCACTCAATTACAGTCCTTCAAAATCAGACGGCGAGGCACCATTGGCACAGCCCCAGGAAAACATTCTGTACAGAGATACTAATCAAGATGCTACTCCTAACAGCTAACATGAAATTCATTTTAATACACTCTGTGCTGAGCAGTTTGATGTTGTCGGATCAATTCGCTCCTTTGATTTTGCAGAGTCCTGGTGAATAAAACGTAAGCTAAGGCTCCAATTCATTCCAGCTATTCCATTATTTACTAGTGTGTCAGAAGATTTCACAGCTGATCTTTAATGGAAGACTTAAAGCATGTTCTTTAGGTGGGAGAGGGAGGGAGGGCATGGAGTGAGTTGCTGAAAGGTAGTAACTCAACCCACCAGTCATCCATGTCAGCTCCACCAAGCTCTGCCTTGGAGGTTTTCACAATTCAGAAAATTATGGTTGTGGACATGGCTTGGCTGGACTTTTTAAATGGAAAATGCAGCCAATTTTCTAAAAACTAGGGATGTCTTCCACTCACACTCACACTGGGTAGTGTGGAGAGGTTACATTGAGGGTTAAGGGAAGACACAGCAGTGGAAGTGAAATGGGAGAAATGAGACAACTCATGATATAAGATAATAATTGTAGAAGTCAGACAACCTCTTCTCTTTTCATAGGAAGTCCAGAGGGGCTCACCTTTGACAGAGAGAGAGCTCCAGCAAGTGTATGACTTCAAGAAATATGCCACATAGAGGGTTGTGATATCAAACATTGCATTAACTCAAAGCCATAAGCACCAGACAAAGCAAGAGTTATGACACTGCTCCCCTAGAAATATTTCACTGAGGTAATATGGAATAAAACTGTCTAAAACACCAACTTCCTCATAATCTTGCAGTGCAGAGAGGGACACCATATATTCCATATGAAGATCAGATCATATTAGTGGAAACTTTGAAACAATAACTTAATGCCTATCTACACAATTTGAATCCAAAATTGTTCATTTATTGGAAAGATCCAAGATAGTGACAGAAATGTGTAATGCCTTAATACTCCCGAAAGGTATAGATGTGGTACTTAGGGACATGATTAGTGGACAGCATTGGTGGTATGTGAATGGTTGAACTAGATGATCTTAGAGGTCTTTTCCAACCTTAACGATTCTATGTTTCTATGATTCTAAATTCACATGCACAACAGAAGTTGTTTTGTCCAGACATGGTTGGTTTGTTTCCTTGTGTTTCACAGGGATGTGTTTCAGGGATTAGGAATGCCAAATAGCAAAACTGTAATGCAATAGTAACAGAACTGAAGTAAGTAAGAAAATACTTTCAAGACATGATTCAAAAGGTAAAGCACGTTGGTTTGAAGACGTACTTCCTAGATTCTTGGCTGATATGCCTATGTTTCTTGATTTGTATGAAAATGAATATTTCAGTCGTGCCAAGGGAGAAGTCTATTCAAAATAAGCCGCGTTTACCAAACCTTTGTACAACAAGCACTTTCATGACCCTTACAAAGAAATTCAGTGCTCAGCTTGCTCCCAGTGCTCTCCATGAAACCCGTGGCCCACAGAATTTGGAGAAGTTGGGACATGACAGCTGTCAGGAAGGAAATTGCGTCAGACAGATAACTGAACAAATCACCTAATGCTGTAATGGGATACAAGGGTCAGGGCTCCTTCTTGATATTTCAGGTGATGTGCTGGGTATTTAGAAGAAAACATCTTTCCCAGTTCTCCAAAAGCCTTTTTCCATCCATTCTGCACTTCTGTCCAGGAATGCGAACCACCACGTTGCAGTGCTGCAAGGCCTCTTTCCCAGCTACAGTGAGCACACAGTGCTCAAGGGTATTGTTCTTTCATTGTCCAATTTGTCATGAGACCTCTAGAAGAAAAGCCGCAGCAGTCAGTGAGTGGAGTTTCCCCTCTTGCTGTCTAACAGCAAACAGTTCCTCATGCCAATGTTTCCTGAAGACTAAGCACTGATGTCTGGAACTATTTTCAGCTACTTCTGCTCAAAGATGGCACAGATGTGTGTAATGCAAGATAAATAAATGGCACAAAGCAAATACCAAGCCTATGCTCATGATTTCTTTCCCACCAGGAAGAAATCATCATCGTTCTTTGGTCATCATCTCTCTGTGTGCTCATCAGAAATGACAGATGAAGGGCATGGTTTACTTTACTCCAGGCTGCCTGCTTCCATGCTTCCACACTTCAGTACTGCTGCTCCCAGCACTGCAACTGGGCTCAACTGTGGATGAGATCTGAGAAAAAAATACATGTTGTACAGTTTGAGTTTCTTAGGTGTTGCATCCTGGCTTGGCCTTTTGGTCAGTTTTATAAAACTGAGGTGGGGAAAAAAGTCTTTTTTCCAGCAGGCTAATTCCTCCACTGCCAGCTGCACTGGCTTCCTTTGCTGGCTTCTGCCTCTTCTTTCTTGTAAGTGAAAAAAAAAAATTAAAATCCCCTGGCTCCCTGAAGGGAAATTTTAGCCTCAGTTCAACAGATTTTTCCTCAGACCATGGCTCATATGCATTCCCAATCTTACTTATCAACAGCTGGAAGAGAAAGAATGAAAGGGGCTGTGTACAGAGTGGGATGAGGAAAACAAGTGAACATGGGAAAGGGAATGGCTGGGCTCAGGCACAGACCTATTCTCTGCAAAGGAGACTAGAAGAGTTAGGGTAAATTGTTCTCTTTCTTCTTTCTCTGGAATCTGAGAAGAAAAGTGGAAACTGAGTCATCCAGAGTATGGGGAGGCTGTCTTATCCTGACATAGAGCTCCCCAAAGAGGGCCGAACCTACAGAACTACTAACAAGGGAGTTTATAAGCCAGAATGTATTTATTGATAAATAAAGAAAACAAAGTGACCAAGCAAGAAATTAGAAGTGTTTATACCCTTTACCTCAGCTGCCCGCTATGTCTTCACTGATGGGTTTTTCAACTCAATGACTTTCTGAATTACAGCAACTACTGTATAACTATTTCTGGCTTTTAGAAAAATCTTTCTGTTCTTTCCGAGGCCCGAGTAGGTCTTTGGACCTTGCTTCCCCTAGCAACCAGTGAATGCCTTCTACTTTGAGCAATCGGTTTGCATCACTTGCCAGTGTCCATTGCTGTAACTTCCCTTCTCTTGGGAAGCCCTATTTCTCTCACCAGTTCCAAGGAAAACAAATGGAAAGACAATAGGTAAGAGGAAGACAGAAAAACACCACTACAAAATAAAATGATAGGTATTTGATTCAAGCTTAAGCTACATGTCATATTACAGGATACATGGATGAAAGTAGACTTCGCATGAATCTCACTCCCTGATTTATGACTCTACAGTGTAACTCGTTCTCCAGATATCTCTTCTGGTTATCAATCAGGCCTCCTAGAAAGATATTCTAGCTTGCTTATTGACATTTAGGTAAGAGAAAGAATGAAAACAAAAGAAGAAAGCAGTGTCAGAAGAACCCTTTGCATTAAGTATAACTCTGACAGTGGGTACTGTCCTATTTTTTGTTCAGCAAATAATCAAACTGATTTGAATGTATTTTGGAATTCATCTGACTTCCTGGAAAATGTCTATATTTATCAGGAAACCAGTCTCCCAAATGCTTAAGTCAAAAAACTTTGGCTTTATTTGCTGAAAGCCAAAAAGACGTAGATTTTTCAAATGTTATATGAGAAATTTCCACAGGAAAAGAAAAAAATCTTGTCTTCAGATGGACACAGATTTATAGTCAGATGAATCATAAGGTGTCATGCTCAGAAAGAACTCTGCCCAGAGATTTCCTTTTCCTGCTAATGTCATGCTTCTGCCTTTGTGGTTCACTGCTTGCATATGTCCCTGACTGACATCCCTTTAGAAAGACTGGTGAGGTTGCAGAGAGATTTTCCTATAGCATGTGCATGTCATTTGTATTCTATGACACCCTCAGCTGCATTTTTTACCTTTCATGTAGGAAAATGCATTACTGCAATTATTGTTCTTGGCCCGAATACATATGTGTGCATATATAAATATTTACACATTTGTGTATACACACAGACACACACGCGTGCACGAGCGCCTATATATGAGTGTTTATGTATATGTAAACCTAAATGTATTTACATGTGTATAATTAAGTGCATGTGGATAGATGAATGCGTGGATAGATAGATAGATGAATGGCTAGACCCTTACAGACCATCTGGTCTAATCCCCCTGCAATGAACAGGGACATCTACAGCTAGAACATGTGCTCAGAGCCCCATCCAGCCTGACCTTGAGTATCTCCAAGGCCAGAGCATCCACCACCTCTCCAGGGCAATTCATTCCAATGCCTCATCACCCTTATGGTAAAAAAAATTCTTCCTCATATCCAGTCTAAGTCTCCCCTCTATTATTTTGAAACCATTTCCCCTTGTCCTATCACAACAGACTCTGCTGAAGATTCTGTCCCCTACTTTCTCATAGCCCCCGTTTAGATAATAGATAGATGGATGGATGGATAGACAGACAGACAGATAGATAGATAGATAGATAGATAGATAGATAGAAAGAATAACAGAGCATTTTTACAAGCAAGCAGGGGGAAAGCATCATGTAGGGAATTTTTTTTATTTTTTATTTTTTTGAGCAACAATCAGTGGTTATGCAAAAATATTTCATTCTGTGAATGGAATATTCTGAGCGGGAGTTGCTGTCTGTCTCATGCTAATTTGGCCATACAAGGGTAGTGATGTCTGCAGGAGTGAGCCCCCCTCAACAAGCCCTCAGGTCCAGAGCTGGTACATGAGCGGCTGGTCGGGACAGGGACACTCCGTCCTACCGGCAGCATCAGTTCAGGCTGAGTGCCTGCTGTCAAGACACGGTGGTGGCTATCCCCCAGTGAGGCACAGCGAGCGTTGCTCGGGGCCTCAGCCCTGTCATCCTGTCTCCCACTTGGACTCATTTATTAAGAGAGTCAGCAGGAAGCAGCCATGGGGAAAGGGGGATCTGGCAGTGACAAACCCACGGCTTAACAAGCTCTTCACAGCAGGGCTTGTCAGAGTCTCCCTCCCCATCCTGCACTGACAGCAGATGTTTGAGCCCTGAGACCAAGCACGATCTCATGAGGGCTGCCCTGGGGGCTTCGTTTTGCCTGGGCCATGGGCTGACTCTTGTGCTGTTGTGAGTCTGAACCTGTGCATGAATTGGGATTGCTTGGGTTAAGTGAGTCTCCAGTGGTCAAGTGCTCACAGCAAAGGGCAGACCACAAAAATCAGCATGATAGTTATTTACCATAACCATATACAAAACCACAAGCAGCAGAGGTTCCCTGAAACACATCAGAGACTCCGCACATCTCTTTATTAAAGATCGTCTGTGTTTGTTGCATTTCAGCTTGCCTTCAAATCACAAACAAAAACAGAGAACTCTAAGTCAACAGATACAAGCCAAAAGACAAAAAATAATATCTAAAGGAACAAAACAACATTATGAAAATGTTTCCCTCTTCCCCATTTTTTTCTCTTTGCTTTAACTTTGAATTGATTTTAGTCTGGTCTAGCAATGGAGATTAGTTATAAGCCATTATAAAATTCTTTTATTCATAAATAAAATATCTGCATTGTTTGAGAGTTATCTACTGCTTTTGGCAGTAATGAACTTGTCATACATTTTAGTAATCCATTATAATCAATCTGAAGTTCTTAAGGCTAAAGAAAGCAGTTCTCTGGTTAGAAATCATCTCTCTGGCTCCATGTGAGTGATATCACTGTTCCAATCTGTACAATTTTTATTTCTATCTACACACTCATTCCAATCAGACCCCCCTTTTGTTTTGAGAAGCTTTTCAAAAGGTTCTATTTTTTCACTCCTAAGAATCTTTTCCATCAGTTCCAATCAAGAAATGAAGTCTGACACTTAAACTGTTAGTTTTACACCCAAACAGATGAAAATACTGAGGTTCCCTTTGTTTTTTGTTTCCTTTTTTCCTGCCCTTCTCAACCACAACCTTTTTCCTTAACCTTTCCTCCTCCCAGGTCGTTGGCCCAAGACATGTTCTTTCCCAAAATGTTTCCATAAAGCCTCTCAAGTCAGGCCCTGGAGTTTGCTCTGTCCAGTAGCTGGCTCCAAAAAAAAAGTGGAGACACTGAAGCAAACTGACATTTCCAACTTACTGTAATGTTAGAAAATAATAAGGTTTGTGAATGTTACTGGACTGAAAAGGGAGCAACCAATTTGCAAGCTGCCAGAAGGCAGAAAGCTCTCAGACAAATGGACAGACACAGAAAAAGAGGTGGCCGGCCATCCATCCATCCATCCATCCATCCATCCATCCATCCGTCCATCCATCCATCCATTCCATCCATTCCATCCCTCCATCTACCTTTCCATCTATCCATTCATCCTTCCCAGGCCTCCCTGAACCATCTGAGCTGTTTCACTCTTCAGTCAGGAATAGATAAAGTGATCTGAGCTTCTGTGCAATCAAACTGAAGAGGGATTAATGGCTTTATTTAATACTCTTTCTCAGAAAGTTTTGTCATTATTGATTAGCCTGTCAATAAGAGGAGCTGTAAAAGCACAAATATGAGTGAGGTGCTCAGCCACCATCTGTGCCTCTGAAAAGCTCTCTCTGTAGAACAACATGGAATATATATCCTACACTTATATGTAGGCCTGCTGACTTTTTCAGAAAAATAATGCAGTTTCACGTGGCCTAAAGTTGTCTGCAAGATGGAGTCAAACTCTGCAAATCATGTAAAAAAATAAATAAATAAAGGGGAAAAAATGCTGTAAATGTAAATTTATAGCAGCTCATTTCAGTGCCATAATCAAAAGCTTTCTCCTGTTTAAAGTAGACATCAATTTTTAGGTGCTATATTAGAATTTGGCCCGAACTGTCACATTCTTTGTTTACTTTTCCTCAGCAAAATAATAAAAATTGATTATTCACACAGTTTAAATTCTAGAAATGTCCCATTATCTACATGAAATCCATCTTTTTTTTTTTTATATAAAAAGTGTGGAAGCAGGAAAAGAAATGGTGGATGATGATAGGATAAATTTAGAGTAAGTACTGAGCCCTCAAGCAAACAATAGAGGACGACCGGTCAGCCCCTATCTACGAGACCCCAGGCACACTAACAGACCCATTTTTCTAGATGTAAAGACAACAAGCAGAGTCCAGTGCTAAAATCTCCAGCCTCTGAAGGTCAAGGGAAGGAGAGTCAGCTGCTACTGGGGAAATGGAGAAACAAGCAAGGGGGTTAGGAGGGCAACTCATATCTCCCAATCCAGAAGTGGAGGATATGCCTGGTTTCTGAATTTGCAAAGTTTAAGTAAGATTGGGTATGCATAAACGTCTGTTGTTTTAACTACTTCCTCTGTGTAAGTATATTTTTGGGTGGATGAACAACACACTGGTTTTGGTAAGTTGTTTTGAGTCACATCAATCACAACCACAGTAGCCTGGAAGGAAGTCTCTTTCAGGTGCTCTGTACAGTTAAGCTCCACAACTTTAGACATACTGATAAATGAGATAAGGGTGGGACTGAAACCCCAAGATCCACTCTCTTCAGAGAGATGGGAAACATAAAACTTCTCACCCAACATTGAGGTAAAATGTCTGTTCAAGGAGTAACTATTACAGGATTTTAGAAAGGTGATGTACAGTGTTCACACTATGTGGTTTTGGCTTTTATAACAAATGACTGATTTGCATTTAAAGAGAGAGCTATGTCTAGCACTTCCTAAGCAGGTACAGAAGTAAATGTGACCCGTCATCAAGTCTGTGTTTTTGGTGTATATAATATTATAGTATCTATTAATTCTACATGGCGTACCCCAAGCTAGCACTGCCTCTGTGCCTCAGACTGGTATTCGCTGAGAGAGGTGGTACAGAGTGGTTGTTATTTCCTCCAGAAAACAACTGATTTGCTTTCTGAATTTGCAAGATCAAAGCTTAACAGGTGTCTTCCTTCTCCTCCTCCTTCACTGGGGACTGGAAATGGGAAATACCTGTGGCTAGCTGTAAACCCAGTCTCCTATTTCAGGGCACAGGACAGGCCTTGCATAGCAAGCCTGGCAAGCTGCCCTCCCTCCTCATGCTTCTCTAATGGGCTGACAAAGCTTACTCCTGCAATACGCCGGTTGGATGTCAGGAAAAACTTTACAGAAAGGGTTGTTAAGGACTGGAATAGGCTCCCCAGGAAGGTGATGGAGTCAACATCCCTGGATGTGTTTAAAAACCGTTTGGATGTGGTGCTCAGGGACATGATGTAGTGGAGGGTTGTTAGAGTCAGGGTAGTATGGTTAGGTTGCAGTTGGACTTGATGATCTTTAAGGTCTTTTCCAACCTGAGCAATTCTTTGACTCTGTGAAAGAGACACCACTTAAAACCGGTCAGCCTCTCCAGAAAACTGTGAGGGATTTCTAAGACCAACACCTGCCCCCAGCATAAACAACTCTGGCCAGATACAAAGAGCCAGTCCAGTAACAGGAGAGTACCACTGGTTCAGATCTTTTGCCCTAGCTGAGATTCTGACTATCCAGTATGATGATTAGACCAGAGAAATGCATCAGCCCACATTCAGACTAGTTCAGATTTCTTATCAAATCTAATTTTAGATCTCCTCTGCTATTATTTATTCAACAATGAGATATAGATTGCTTTCACTGATTGTCCTCTTTTGCTTCTTTGTAATTTGCCTGTTCTTTCTTGAATATCTCAGAAGTGTATTACTGTACTACTGCTAAGACTGGAAGAAAGAAACTCTGTTGAATCAAAAACTGAAAAAAAAAAAAATTTTAAAAAAATACACACAAAAAACAACAATCAACAGCATTATTTTCTGAACTGCGTTCATCCTGATTTTCTTCCTGTCAGTTCTGCTGGGGTTTCTAGTTTCCTCTGTGTATAACTAGTTGCAACTGTGCTGTTGCAATCTATAACAAACTATTACAAGAAAAGAAAAATGTGGCTTGAAAGTGATGTTGGGTTGTCTTCAGCAGAATCTTACATTCCACTATATAGCAAAAGCTTTCCATAATTTTTGGTCTGACAACTGTACAGTGTTCCTGACTCCCTTTATTTTACTTTCTGCAATATACCTTTAACTTGGCAGCAAAATAAGTGATATGTTGCACATACTATGTGTGCTTCATAAATCCCAGGCAATTGAAGTAGGGAATATTAATAGTTTATTAGCCTAAACTTAATTAAGACTGGAAGATAACTGGCAGCTTTCTTAACTCAGAGACGCTGGGTTACAGGACGCCATTCAGAGAAAGAAAAGTAAAACCATTGACAAAAAGGCTGAGGAGAAAATACACGTGGAGAACTTTCCATGTGAGTAGCAACTGCTCTAGACCAGCAGACTCCAACTGGGTCAGTGGTGCAGTCTTCAGTGCTCTCCAGGACATGACTGTGCATGCAATTTCTTCTCCTGTCCATTTCCCATTTCTCATCTCTGCCATTTGCATGGAGGCAGTAAATGAGAAAAACATGCAAATATGTTATGTTCTTATGTTATATCAGAACAAAAACCAAATACACCAACCCCTCAGAAGCCATACATGCTGTGAAAATGAAAGCAGCCTTTGAAACACTAGACAGATTAACATTTTATCTTTGTGTACTGGAGCCTCACACCCTCAGGGCCTGATTTTGCAACTTGCTGCAACAACTGCAAGATGAAGGGATAAAGCAGAACATGAGCACTCTGTGTAATTAGTTCGCACAGGGTAGTACATTGGGACATAAAATGATCATCATCAATGCTGGATTGGAAGCTGCATGCCAGATTGTAGAAAGTTTCCTCCCGTTCTCCTCACAAAAATGCCACCAGATCCGACAGGCATATTTCAGTAAATGTGAGATTCTCTCAAAAAATCAGATTTTTTACAAGGTTTTTCTTCTCTTCGTACTACAAAACGCTACCAAGTGATTCTGTCGCCAAGTGCACTGCTTCAGAAGAGGCAGCTTGTGTCAAGTCCAGACACCTGAACATGTTCCAGTTACTTCTGGCTGAGTAAAAACAAACTAACTGTCCCATTTCAGGTAGAATGTTTCAAAGCTTAAGACTCACCCTTGTGGGTTTTTTTTTCCAAGGAAATCTAATTATAGGAACTTAACCCTAGGCCTAGAACATCTTGAATTTTGGACATCAGTACACTCAAAGAAAAGGAAAATTCTATCATATGTAGAAAACTCTCTGTGTTTGCCAAGGAAAACCAGTGAGAACTGGGATACTGACCTCAAATTAAGTAGGTTAATCATACTCATGTCATAAGGCATCTGTGAGACAGGGAGGATGCTGATGTGTTTGCTGCAACACATGGCAGATGAGGCAGAGGCATGTTTACAGAACAGTATTGGGAGGAGGAACAGAGTCAGAGTCAATGTAGTCAAATTAGAGTGACTCACAATGGCTGTATAGAAAAACTGTTCTCAAATTTCTTTTCTATTTCATTTATTATGGATATCAATATTACAACAAAAGTAGACTACTTATTTTGTTATGTTCAAGGTTCAGACAGACTTCTATAGGCAACAGATATCCAGGAAAGGAATTAATTTTTAGAATATGTTAGGACATTAAACAAAAGCTCAAAAGGTCTCACTGATACAAGGGGCTTCCCTTATCTGCTGTTCATGGGTAAGACATCCATGTGTAGAGACTGATAGATGCTTCTAGCTCAAAAGGAATCTACCCTCAGGAAAGATGTATCTGCTGTTACCATAGGGGAGTCCACAATTACATGATGGGGACTGAGAAGGGATTAGTGGGAAGAAGAGTAGCTTCAACATAATAAAAAGAATGACATCGCTGTTTCTCAGTCAGGATTTGCAAGTGAATTCCTCTAGCATCTGAGCTACTCAAAGACCACTTTCTTTCTGCAAAAGCTAGAAATAGAGACAACACATTTTTTGTAAGGATGTGGAATAGCTGTTAAGCTTCCTCTGGTTTTCTGGAAAGGGCTTGGAAGCCAAGTAGTGCAATGTTTCCCAGAGGTGATGTAATTGGATGTGTCGTTAACTGAGGGCAGTTCTTAGATGACACAATTCGTCTGTTAGCAAGAAAAACAAGGGTAGTTCATACTGCACCTGGTGCAATAACTTGATGTTGTTGAAGATATGCAATTTTGAAGGTCACTGAACTTAGTGCCTTTGAGTTTGTAATTTAACAGAGCACCAAAATCCTTAGGACAGGGATTTCTTTAACTTCATTGTCTTTATTTTTAAAAGTAAACAAATTTGGAAAGAGTTTTAAACCTTTTCAGTACAGTGCCAAGATTTGAAAGCTATCATGATGGTGCAGTGTCAACCAAACTATGACATACTGTTGACAAAGTTTAGACCTGATTAATTCCAGTGCCATCTCACACAACAAATTTGGTTAAACACATCTGGGAACTAAGATGCATGTCTAAGAACATTTATAATTATGTTTGGTAAAGCATTAAGGATGTCAGTATCAGTGAAATCTGAAAAGATTCTCCATGGAGGTATTTTCAATGGACAAGTCTTTAGTAGGAGAAGGTGTGACTTTTCTTCACAAACCAGGATTTTTGTTTAGGTATGTACACTGGGAGTCATTAACTCAATGAATGGTTCAGTGGCAATGTGCACATTGCACAGAATCCTGCTAGAGCACTGAGACAGTCTCCTACAGGGCACAACTCTTCTCATGCTTGTAATAGATCCTTGAAGGAGATGGTCTGTTTGCTATAAAGGGCCTCTTTCTTACTACTCACTATAAAGACAGTTTGGACAACAAACTCAGATTTAGGCTGTCCAGCATCTGAGATCAGATGAAATACACTCCAGCTAGGACATCTAGAGGCATTGCTAAGACTGGGCAGAGCAAACTGTGCTGTTGCTGAGCTAAGTGTACAACTGTGAGCAGCAGAGAAACTCTATTGTATGCCTTATTTCTCCCTAAGGCAATGGAAGCTACAAAAAAGGGAGTTACAAGAAAAATGGGGACAGACTCTTAAGCAGGGTCTGTGGTGATAGGACAAGGGGAAATGGTTTTAAAATAAAAGAGGGGAGATTTAGGTTGGATATAATGAAAAAGTCTTTTACAGTGATGGTAGTGAGGCAGTGGAACAGGTTGGTTAGAGAAGGTGGTTGGTGCCTCATCCACCTCAAGGTCAGTCTGTCTGAGATTCTGAGTGACCTGATCTAGCTGTTGGTATCCCAGTTTATTGCAGGGGGTGGACTAGATGACCTTCATGAGTTCCTTCCAACTCTAAGGATTCTGTGATTCTATGATATCCATCTGGCTGCTGTCTCAAGTATAATGTGTGGCAGCTTCCTCAGGAGCAGCAAGCTGGTTGACTAATGCTCAGCAACGTCATATGAGCAAGCTTTCTGCCTGTTTTAGTTTGACAGAAGTAGCACAGATACTTTGTTTTATATTCACTTAATAGGAGGAATTACCACTTCTGTGAAAAGACTGATGCATGTAGTATTCCATCATCTCCTTCCTGTATATGCTAACCTTCAGGAAATTCCCTCACTATTGTGCATCCTCACTGTGAAAGCAACACAGAGGATTCAGTTCCAGGGTTCACTGTGGAGCCATCCCCACACCATTTCTCATAGCCTCTCCTCTACCCAGGAAGCAATACAAACATATGCTCACTCTGTGTTGAAGATACACAGCAGTCTGGATCCAGTCTTACCTCAATTGCAGAAATTCCTCCTATTGGAAGAGGGAGCGTGTAAGCCCTGATGCTACTGCTTTGGACCTTCTCTCTCCTTCCAAATACTGCGTGTAAGATGTGTACAATTCAAATCCCATCAAAGTCCTAGTGTTCAAAGGAATTGAACCACATGCATGAATTGAGGAATTCTCAGCAGGACCATTCTCATTCAGGAAACCTTGCTCCCTGAAAATTGAACTTGACTACTGTGTTTTCTTGCACCAAGGCATTTCCATGCAGAAAATCCAGAAGCTGCAGTGTGATGCCAGCTCTAAGACTGGCAGAAGATTTAGAGCACCAGTTTAACTACTTACCTAGATAGGGGCATATTTAATTGGAAAAATATTTTTTTGGTGCCACAGTAAAGATTATTCACACTTAGGAGAATGCTTTGTTTCTAAACATATTGCACGCTGAAGAGCTGTTCTCCAGTTGCTTGAGTCAGCTGGTATCTATGTAAAATATCAGCCAACTGACAGACATAATTACTGAGATGGTATAACACAGAGGATAAGTTATATTCCCGTGTGAATCCTGAAATGACAGTTTGTCTTCATTCAGTCTGTGGTTTTCCTCACTGGGCTTACCCTTTGAAGTGGTTACATGTGCAGGATGACAGACACTGTGGTGCCTCACTGCAGTGGGTGAAGCAGAGGGTACCTGAGGTCTAACCACAGAGACTTGATACATCTTAGTGGTTGCATTTTAAGCTCTCTTTGCCCAGTTCCTCAAGGGGCACGCAAAGTGCCACTCCCACTGCTGCCATCAAACCAGTGATGGACAGCTGCTATGAAGGCTTACAACCCCTCTGGCATGGCCTTGATTTGAGTAGAATAAAAACTATAGAGTGCACATCAAGCCGATATGTTACCCCCATGGCAAATCCAGGGCAGGTAATCTGGAGAGGTTTATAAACAAGTCAAATTGCAGATGTCCTCAGACAAATTGAAATATGCAATTTTTAGCACCTTAGTATGAGTTTGATGATAAATAGTATCTAGATACCTCAGTGACTATTGAAATAAAATGCACAGTGTGTTTTCCATCTCTGAAACTTGATTGCTGCACCAAGAAGGTAATCTTGGGCAATGACACTGCACACAGCCTTTTTCTCTCATCTCGTCCATCAGCATGGGTTGCTGGCCCATGCATGCTGCTGGAAGCAAAGCACTGCCTCCTCCAAATTTCCTTATGGCCAACTGTCAATTCTGGCATAGCCTTCTTCTATGAGGCAATTCCAAAACCAAAAGGGTTTTAACCCATGCAGTCTATTGTGCACTGTCAATCAGGAGTCTGGCAGAACAGTACAGCTAATATACAGATTCTTTCCACTTTATAATAATTTTCTTACCACCTTAGAGTACATAAGAATGGCCTAGTGTTCTGTGGACCTCCTGATCTTCTCCATTCACTGATATGTGTCTACACAGCTAATTAGGCAGATAAAATTGTTTGCAACATAAATAATATTCTATGAGAGAGACAATCAAATAAAGAAGAGGCCTGTCATAGTATTTGCATCTGGTACAATAAAAAGATACTGAAAGATGTACCAAGATAAACATGCCTTAATGATATCAACTTTTCTGAGCTAAAATGTGAATGCTTGCTTATTTGCTCCATCCTAAGCTTAACATGAGCATCACAATACTACTCCGCAAACTGAACTTCAAAGTAGCATCTCTTTAAAAGTTCAAAAGTTAATGCTGGTTAAATTGTTTATAGAAAAAAAAAATAGGAAAGAAGGGCTAGTTTGTTATTTCAGTTCTCTAAGTTCTCCTTGTTCTAATGTCTGGCCTCAGAGACTGGCAGCAAGAGAAAGTGAATGGCATCTTTTGGAATGGATTACTAATTTGAATGACTTACTTGTGATCTTTGTGTGTTCATCTCTACATATGTCAGGTTAACTTAAAAAAGAGACAAAAAACTTTCCCCCACTGCAGATATAGAAATTATATATCAGTGAGGGTGCCAGAGCACTGGAACAGGCTGTCCAGAGAGGCTGTGAAGTATCCTTCTCTGGAGATACTCAAAAACCACCTGGATGCTTTCTTGTCCGACCTGCTGTAGGGAACCAGCTTTAGCAGGGGGTTCGGCTCAATGGTCTCCAGACATCTCTTTAAACCCCTACAATTGTGTGATCCTGTGATTGATACCAGAAATACAAAACAGAAAATTTAGAAGAAAAAGTTTCATAAAATAGTATTTCACACCAAGATGTAGACATAACTTCTGGCTCAAATTTTTTTTTAAAAAAGAGACTTCAGACATTGCTGAAACCTGGAAGGATGTACACTTGTTGGCAGTGCACTGAACACTTGTTTCTTTTCATTTGTGACTGCTATTAGTCACTATTAAGACCCAGGCGAAACAACCTTTCAGTCTTACTCACAGTGGCTCAGATTTTATTACTGTTTTCTTCAAATTGAATACAACATCCTGAAACTTAGAAAGAGAATGAATGCTGCCCTCCCTTCCCCCAATTTTTTAATTACATTTTCTCCCACAGGTCTAGATTTCTGACTTCCACATGGGTATAGATGTGAGTGTGCTGGGAACTCCATAAGTAGTCCCAACCTAGCAAAATATCTAACCAAGGTCCACCTGTAGATTCCTTTCTGTCTTTCCTATTTCAGGACTTTGCCTTCCCTAGTAAGTCATATCTCTGCTGAGGACCAAGTTGCTATTTAGTCAGTTAGTTAAGCACATCCCAGAAGAGCAAACTTCATCCCTCTAGAGGGGTAGAGCCTGCACAGTTGTAGCATCTCCAGAAACTTCAATTTCAGTACCTCTTGCAGTGCTCTAAACTTTGTTTCTTAAAATTAAGGACCACTCTGTGCTCTGGCTCAGTCTCCAGATTCTGTAGGTAAGCATGAGTCCATCAAGTTTAATAGTGACAGCAAGGAAAGGGTTGTCTGCTTCACTCACAGAAGCAAAGCATCAGGTCACAGTCATGAATAACAATTGTATGAGTTCACTGAGAAGTTCACAACCTTTACTATGTCCTTGACAAATTATTCAGTATGATCAGGATTTGTCATCCTTGGTAACTCTTAGACTTTCAGCACTGTTGCAACCAATTCCTCAGAAAAACAAGAACCATATCTACCTGCCAAGAAGGAAAGGAGAACAGCATTTCCAAAGGAGCTGCAGCTGTTCAGCCCTCCCAGCTGCAAGATCCTCATCAGGAAACAGCAGGAAGTGTATGGGGCATGGCTAAGGAAATAATTCTCAACATAAGGCCAACAGAGCAGGGAATAAGACAGACCTGGCATTTTAGCCTCAGCCCACTGAAAGAAAAGCTCGTATTTTTCCTCTCTTTGAAATGTACAGATGCTCTCTTGGTGCCAGCTGTTCGCTCAGGTTAGCATCCAGCCTTCCTACTACACCATGCTGCCCTTACCGACATGCTCCTGAGAGGAGACTTTGCCAAAACCTGAAGCCAGAGACAAGGCTTCTGCATTTTCCTGGCCAAGTTCATTCTGGGAAATCAAGCCAGAGCAGCATGTCCTGTCCGCGTGGGTGGGGAGAAACTAGAGCTCGGAAATAACCCGCCCCAGCCAAGCACTGACAGGAACAGTCCCCACTGCCTGCAACCCACCACCACCCCCACCACCCCCAGGCAGTTCAGATCAACAGGATTTATGAACGGGTGACTGCTAGCAGGGAAAAATTGCTGAAAGTGGCCAGGGAAGAGGAAAGCAGGGAGTTAGAAATAAAGCAAAGACCATGCTGGCAGAAAGATATGTCTGTGCGGCTTCAATCAAGGAGCAAACAAGAAATTTTTGCACAGAGAAATACAAGCTCAGCTTCATCACAAACACGTTGCCAAAAACATTAATATGTGGTAGGAAATCAGCAAAACTGGCAACTCCCTGTCCAGTCAAAGGGTGTCGTTTCGTGTTACTGAGACAATTGCTGCCTCTTTTAAAACAGTGTCCTCTGAGTCACTGCACTCAATGGAACAACGGTTTAGTTTAAAACATTCTACTGGAAATTCTCAACGTCAGAGTACACCATCACTCTCACTTTTTCTGAAACATGATACACGTTCAAGTAGTTTCTGCCAAAAAGAGGTGCTTCCAGAGAGGAAGTTTTCAACTCAGAGCTGAAGCCAGCACATAACCAAAGTGACATAGCTTGGCTGAAGGACTGGGACCCAAGCATTCCCACAAGGCCCTACTCTATGGCTTGTTGAGTAGGAATTCCTGACTACAATTCCAGGTTTTGTGTGAGTATTAACAGGGAGGAATTTGGAATTTACACAGTTACAATGCCAGATAGGTCCCAAAAACCTCTATGGGAATGAAGCTCTTCATGTCCCCCGAAGCACAGATATGGAGGCCACATACACAAAATACTTTTCTAGACTGCTCTACCTTACAAACATGAACACTGGAACAGAGTTTGCCCAAAAAGCACTCTGAAGCTGGAGTTATCAGGCTGAAACTGTCCTAAAACTTCTCTTTTCTTCATGCTTATTGCTATGAATGATAGAGACAATGAAACCCCGTCTCTATCTGCCTGAGTATTTTCCAGGATTCAGCCACCTGTTTTACACAATTCAAGGCACTCAGGGACAAGGAATTTGGGATCCATCTGGCACTGAGCAGACCTTTCCAAAGGTCCCCCCATACTCTAGCTCTTCCCTGGAGGATGGTGATCAAAACATACACTTTGAGAGGCTGTGCTGGGCTTACATAGATACAAAGTCACATTATCCCAACAGTGGGTTGACACAGGTATCTTCCTTCACGTACAGCCCCTTCTTCCTGTTAGCCTGGGCAAAGGCACCCCCATGGTGTTGGTAGATTTCAGATTTCCCAGTGTCACCAAGCTAAAAAAGCTGATGCAATGGAGTTAACATTTTTGTTGGAATGGGAGAATGGACAGCACCTGGATATTTAGCAAAGTAATCTTAAACTGAACAAGAAAAGGATCCTCTAGCCCTTTGTTATTGTTTTTCTTGGAAAAGCTTAGGGTTTCATTGTCAAGAGCAATTTAATGTGATAAGTTACAGTGTTAAAAATCATGCACAGGAACAGATGAATAGCTGTATACTGCCTGCTCAACCATGATGAGACTGAAGTCAAATATTTGAGGTTTGCCACAAACCAAGATGAAGCTTATTTACACTAACAAAGGGCACCCAAGGAACACTGGTGGCCTTAAGTATGCACAATGTGTTTATCAACACCAGATATTTACCTTAACTTTTATACTTGGAGAGCGGCTTCCCACATGCTCAGAGTCATGACCTACGTGGTTAGCCTTGTCTTGTCTTGCTTCTGTACAGCACATGCTGAATACTGAAGGAAGAGACCAAGCTCAGAAAAAAAACATGCACAGCACAAAATAATACCCCAGAGTATTCATGTAAACCATTCTCCTTTATTATATCCCAGACCATAAGACTCCAGAGCTTTCTGCCCTCGCTAAGTTCTCACAAAACCTTCCAGCCATTAACTATAAATTAAACTCTTTCTCAAGGACATTTTTATTCAGAAAAAAAGATATTTTGCTGCCAACAAAATGGGGTGAATTTCCCTCATACCAAATCCTCTGGCAGCTCCCACAGGCCCCCATGAGCATGAGTTGTTGTGGGGGAGGACTTCCTCGCCCTCCTTGCTAAGCCAAGCACTGGAAACACACACAGCACAGGCTTAGGGCAAGAGTATCTTCCCTATGCACCAAGGCCTGGGGAACTAGACAGGAGGAGGGAAGGGACAGCATCCACAGAGAAACTGCAAGCACAGGGATAAAAACACATTACTCCTCACCTGGACCTCCTACTAGATTTGTCATGAACTGCTTCTTAAGGGCATCTCTTATACCTGGAATTTGTTATTTCTTCACCCCACTGAATGATCCATGTCTTTCTATCTTGCTTCATGTTTGCTAAGTCACTACTTATACGTGTTGTTCTTTTCCTAGACTCTTTCCAGGATCCCCGAATCAAGGAGGATGTGAATGTTGCTCTGATGATTCATAAGGACCAAAACCAAACATCTTGGCAAAGGACAGGAAGTCTGAAGAGAAGGATGCTCATCTGGCTTTTAGCGAGGAGTAGAGATTCATCTTGTTTCCCCAGTACAGAGGAACACCCCAGGAAAGAGAAACTGACACGTCCTTATACCTGTCTGCAAACTACATCTTGCTCAATAACTCAATTAGTAAAGGCCTCCATGGTTGTCTGGATTAGAATCATAGAATCATAGAATGGTTTAGGTTGGAAGAGACCTTTAAGATCATTTAGTTCCAATCCCCTTGCTATAGGCTGAGACTCCTTCCAATAGAGTAGGTTGCTCAAAACCCATCCAGTCTGGTCTAGAATGCCTCTAGGGAGGGGGCATCCACAACCTCTCTGGGCAACGTGATCCAATGTCTCACCACTCTCACAGTAAAGAATTTCTTCCTAATATTTAGTATAAGTATACCCTCTTGCAGTTTAAAGCCATTTCCTCTCATCCTGCTGCTACATGCCCTTACAGAGTCTCTCCCCAGCTTTCCTGTAGGCCCTCTTCATGTAGTGGAAGGCATAATAATAGTAATAAACAAGATCCCCACAGAGCCTTCCTTTCTGCAGGCTGGAGAGCACCAACTCTCTCAACCTGACCTCTCAGGGGAGGTGCTCCAGCCCTCTGATCATCTTTGTGGCTCAACTCTGGACCCGCTCAAACAGCTCAATATACTTCTTGTGTTGAGGGCCCCAGAACTGTACATAGTACTCCAAATGGAGTCTCACGAGAGCAGAGTAGAGGTGCAGAATCACCTCCCTTGACCTGCTGGCCATGTTCCTCTTGATGCAACCCAGGATACGGTTGGTTTTCTGAGCTGCAAGCACACATTGCCAGCTCATGTTGAGTCTTTCATCAACCAACACCCCTAAGTCTTTCTCCTCAGGGCTGTTCTCAAGTCATTCTACACTCAGCATGTATTTGTGTTCGGGATTGCACCTTGCATTTAGCCTTGTTGAATTTCAGGAGGTTGGCATAGCTCCATCTCTTAAGCCTGTCCAGGTCCCTCTGGTTGGCATTCCTTCCCTCTAGTGTGTCAACTGCACTACTCACCTTGTTGTCATCTGCAAACTTACTGAGAGTGCACTTGATTCCACTGTCCACATCACCAATAAAGATGTTAAATCTGTTCCCAGCACCAATCCCTGAGGAACATCACTCATCACAGGTCTCCATTTGGACACTGAGCTGTTTATCACAGCTCTCTGAATGCAACCATCCAGCCAATTCCTTGTCCAGGAAGTGGCCCATCCGTCAAATCAATTTTTCTCCAAGTTACCAGGATGTTCTCTTGGTTACCAGGATGTCACGTGGGGCAGTACCAAATGCTTTGTACAAGTCCAGGTAGATGACATCACTTGCTCTTCTTTTATCCACTGACACTGTAACTCCATCATAAAAGACCACCGACTTTGTCAAGCACCATGCTCTTGTGAAGCCATGTTGATTACCATCTATCATTTCATCCTTATTTTCGATGTGTTTTAGCAGGATCTTCAGGAGGATCTTCTCCATGATCTTGCCAGGCACAGAAATGAGACTGACGGTCCTGTAGTTTTCTGGATCTTTTCACTTTCTTGAGAATTGAGATTATGTTTCTCCTTTCTAGTCAGTGGGAACTTCATCTGACTGCCATGACCTTTTAAATATGATGGATAGCAGCTTGGCAGCTGCATCTGCCAGTTCCCTCAGAAACCATGGATGAATCTCACTGGGTCCCAGGAACTTGTGCACCTTCAGGTTCTTTAGATGGTCTCAAATCTGTTCTTCACTTACAGCAGGCAGATCTTTCTTCTCCCAGTTCTTATCTTTGCGTTCTGCAGCTTGCGCAGTGTGGCTAGAGCCCTTGCTGGTGAAGGCTGAGGCAGAGAAGTCATTGAGCACCTCAGCTTTCTTCCTATCTCTTGTGACCAGGTCCCCAGTTTCCTTCTGGAACAGGCCTACATCTTCCCTGGCCTTTCTTTTATCACTGATATACCTATAGAATTTCTCCTTGTTCCCCTTTATGTCCCTGGCTAGATTTAATTCCATCTGGATTTTAGCTTTCCTGGCCTTATCCATGACTTCTCAAACAACTTGTCTATAGTCCTCCCAAGAACATATTTTTGAAAATAAAGACATAAAAGCAAGTTATGGCAGCCTACTGTAATTCCCTTTGAAAACTCTATCAAACCACTCTTTTTGGTCCAGTTGTTCACAGAGAAGTGTCTGTTTACAGTTGTATTGGGTTCCTGTAGTTCCTGGGTCATTCTGCACAGGATGGGTTACAAAAACAGAGAGGCAGTCACTTGCTTTTTGTCAATGTTTATGCAGCTTAAGTTCATCTAGTCCAAACCCCTGTACTGAGGCAAGGTTAAATTTAACAAGACATCTCTGGCAAAAGATTATTTAGCTGAGTCTTGAAAATATTTTGAGAAGTTTCACGATTTTTATATACAACCTGTTCTACCACTTCAGTGACCTGCTTTTTTAAAAAACAGAAACAAAAATAAAAAAGATTTTGCTAGCAAGTAAGGTATATCATCTTTACTGTAGATTGTTTATATATGAGCAGATTTGTACTTCCCTAGATGGACTTGAAGAAAATTGATTGCCACCCTATTGCAGTTCCTAAACATTCAGATTTTATATATCCTTCACAAAGCTTTGCCCTTGACTAAGCCCCCTACCTTCTTTAATCTTTTCTAACATACCATATTTTTTAATTTTAAATTTCTTATTGTTCTTTCAGCTCTCATCTGGCCTCTCCCTAATTTATCTGAGAGCACTGAGAGCATTTGCATTATCCACTCTGATCTCCTGAAGAGCAGTTCCTCCTCTCTTGCAGACTGATCATTAAAAGCATTTTTCTGCATTATGTTATCTTCAAAACTCAATATGAAATTTCAAAATGAGAATAACAAACACTGCCAATAATGTTTCTGACTAATGGACTTGCACACACAAAAAAGTCAAAGCATCCCAAAGCAGTCCAACCCCTGCCCACAGCTGCCCCTGTGACAGTTATCAGATCAGTTACCCGATTTCATTTGTTTAGGATGAAATTCAAATAACAGCAAAAGAGAATATGATGCCCAAATTGCAGTTAAAGCAATTTGGCACGGCAAAAGCGCCGCAAAAGTAACCTGGGACTGAGAGGGATCACCAAGAAGAGTCGGACACCAACAACAACTCTGTGCTCTGTCTGTGGAGGTCTGCATGGAAAACCCTCATTACCTCATCATTGGTTTCTCTGCCTTTTTTCTCCTGCCAGTGTACAACTGAATGCTGCTTCTGCCACCCAGGAAGAAGTGAGCTGTTGCTTGCTGGTTTTCTGTTTGTTTGTTTATTTGTTTGGTACAGAAACACAGAATTCCATAGAGAAATGTCTTTCTACATAGGATGTCAACCCTGGAACATGTCTTCTCTTTATCAGAGGCCAAAAGAGGTTTCCCTTTCTATTCATCCATGAGAAAACATGTGATGTGAAATAATAAATGTGAGATTTTGCTTTAATCTGCAAAATCGGATGCTGTTTATTTTCCAAAGAATTCTTGGACATAAAAAGAAATGGGAATACAAAAAGGATGCCAAAATTAATTTAATGGAAAGCTCAGCTGCTGAATACTGCACAGTTAAACTTCCTGGATAGCCTCAGAGACCTGCAAGCCAAACATGGGACATCATTGCTCCAGACACATTAAACAATCATTAACTTCCCTGTGTGAGGGAAAATGATTAGGTGTTGCTCAGTGTGCTGTATAAGAAATCACTTGTACAACCCGAGGTTTGTTGTGAAAAGTAAAATCCTGCAATTTGGATAGGCAGCAGGTCGTACCCTTAAGCAGGTAACACAAATAAAAGTACATGGCATAGCCTGATCTCTCACCCCACCATCCCTCTTATCCCAGACTTTCCAGACTTTCCAGACTTCCTGCTCTCCTTCTCCTAACACCCAACATCACTGCCTGCTGCCCTTCTTGTTCTGTATTTTGTCCTGTGAAAGATCTGTTAGAGTACAAGTTATCTCATGGTTTCTTTTTGCAGCGTGCTTTTACAACAGGGAAGGTTGACTGACATGGGCAGGACATGTGTGAAACTTCAGTATATCACCTGTGGTTTGGTTTATTTCAAGTCTGGTGAATTGGTGTAAAATATGAAACTTCCAGGCATATCGATGAATTCTGGCTATTAGAAGGTAGAAGTCCATTGATTTTACTGATGGTTGGGTGATGCCAACAGGTTTGGAAGGTGTGTGGGAAGAGAAAAAAATTCTTACCCCTGACTGTAGGTTGTAGGAGGAAAAGAAACAGTTTTAATCTTGTCTTGTCTAAAAATTGTACTGACCTACTATACTGCAGGGCATGAGGAACTGAGAGCATATGGTACAGAACAGGCTACATTTCCTGGCTGCATATTCTCATTACATATACAGACAATAGAAGAAAAAAAAATATGATTATTACTTCAGCCTGGGTTTTAATATTGTTTTTGGAAAACCAAAGAATTTGCTAAAAGTTACTTTTGCCAAACAAATCACTGGCATCCACTGAAACCCATTTGTACCACCATAGTGAAGTTGAAGCACCTTCCACATCCAACTGTAATGCCTGATTAAAGCCAAATTTTCTCAACCCATCCTCCTCACTGAGGAGCACATCAGGAATAAGAAAACAAAAACAAAGCAAAGCACACCCGGACAATGCTAGGCCTTGCCTTTCTATGGATCATATGGGACTTTCCCAGCTGATAAATAAGCTGGCATGGCAAGCCTATGGCTGCTCTGACTTGTAGGGGCAGCTGGTTCAGACCTCCGGACCAGCATCTGAGTCAGTGGGGCAGGGTACAGCTGCTCAGAACCAAGGAGCTTCTGACTTCAGAAGCTCTGCCAAGCGTTCCTGTTCCTCTGAGAAATGCTTTACTGTCAGCAGAGTTTGAATACAGTCTTGTCTCATCCTGGATTTGAGGTACCCTGGAGAAATGGCACGAATATTACATATTCAAAAATATACTCTATAACATGTTTATTATTTACCTTGTTTTCAGTTAATTTTTACTTTATTTTATTTTATTTTTTTGCACGGGCTAGAAAGCATTGCAGACTTTCAGATACTGACATTGTCTTGGACACTGTATTAAACCCCCAGGGCAGGTCTAATTGGCTTGTGGTTGCAGATATGTTGTAACTGACTTGGCTTGAAGTTTTGCTGGCCACTTCATCTATATTCATCCTTATTTGCTCTTTTAAAGCAGGAAGAAGACATCCAGATTTCTTCGGTGAGGTCAGTATGAGGTTTCTTTCCAGACACAGGGGCCATTTTCTCCCAAATCCTTCAAAATGAATTGAAACACTAAAAGCATTTCAGACCATGAAGCATTAATTCATGAGAGCTTGTTCTCTTGAACTGTCTATTTAAGCAGTGAATAATTTTGGTGTTTTATCTCTTAGACCAAATTTACATGTCTTGCTGCTTGTAGCTCCTGTCAGGATTGCCTTACCACAATGTAGAGCTGCATCAGAAGAGTAGGAAATTGCAGAAAATGAGTTGTGTTTCTTTATAAGCCTTGTCTAAACAATTCCTGTGTATTTCAGTCAGCAATGTGACTTCCTTCTCCCACAGTGCTAGGTCTGTGCTGCCACGGATGGGAGTGCCACATTGGGATATGTTTAGGACATACACAGGGGCCCTGTGTATGCATGTGCTCCCATATACCAGTATGCTGATTCTGGCAACTACTTCTGTGTAAAATTAGCCTTAATTAAATCAGCATCAGGCTTGGTGGAGATGCAGTTACTCTGAAATAAAAATGTCTTGTTGTGATAAAACACTTTCTGCTTTCTTGGTTTTAACTTAGACTTGTATAAACATCTTTACCATTGGGTGATTGCATCCACACCAAGGAGGAGTGGGGGAAAAAGAGAGATTGTTTTACTCTAATTATACCAGTAAGTCTTGAGCAGTACAGCCTTTCTGTATAGGCAAGGCCTTAAGGTCAGCATATAAATGTCCAATAAGTGGTGACCTCTGAGAGCTGGTAGATGAATTATGACTTTTGATAACGAAGTTTTTCACTCAACATAGTAGTCAGGGCATAGCCGTGTAGGAATGCGGAAAAAATGGCAGTGGGAATATAATTTAGCAGAATGACTCAGGAAAGCACACTTAATGGGAAAACCTTATTTTTTCCACAGTATTCAGGGTGTTCTCGGGAACTGGGAAGAGGATTGTGCATTGGCAAGTCAAGCCCCTCACTACCTCAGGCAATATATCCCATAACTTTTCTCGTAACTGACTGAGATGTATCCTGAAACCACTTACCTAGGGAGGGGGGAATGGTGCTCTCCATTTCACCTCCTGGGAGGCTGACAGTTACTTGCATTGACATTTCAGTCTGGCAGCACAAAAGCTGAGTAATGCACCAGAGTACAGCAGCAGTGCCAGGAGTCTAACACACTCAGCTGGAAAGCTAGAATCAAAAAGGCAGGGATTCTTTTTATTATTATTAAAAAAAATTAAAAAAAAAACAACAAAAAAACACCATCGTTTGGCTCCCATAAAAACTGTGTTCCTAATTCTCTTAGGGAAAATCCTAGTGCTGGCTGCTGCTAAGCATACATGTATGTCTACAGGGCTGGTACCTTAGTCATTCAGAAAACATTCCCAGTCCCATGCAGACACCATGAGAGGTTAAGTGTACCTGGCAGCTAATGAAAGAGCTGAGCCATAGATGATGACCACGCTGACCAAGTGTGGGAAACCCAGAGGTTTCCACAGCTTGCCAACCTGTAATTGCATTTCCCAAAATGTTGATTAACACCCACTGTATAAAGAAAGAAATTCCTCTGTCTGGGCTCTACGTGCAAAACCCACCCAGGGATGGAGTGAGACACTGAGGGGAGCAATGACACACTGCCAAAGCTATGCCCACACAGAGAGCTCCACTCCCTTGACTCATCCAGACAAGAAACTGTACACGGGGGTCCATGCACATGCACTGCAGAGGACAGCAGAGGACAGTCTCTTCCCTAGACTCACTACTTTCCCTAAGCCAATCTCCTTTCTTGGGTGTAGTGGGGGCAGGTGTCTGGCATGCCCTTTTGCATGCCTCCCTATCACAGAGCCAAGGGGAAATTCAGAGGGACCATTCACCCCATGTTTTATCCTGCACAAGCCACAGAAAAGCTGGCATTCACAGTGTTCAAAATAAAAGCCACATTGAATATCTACATTAGGTACTCACTGAAATGAGGGGGAACCTAACAAATTGGGTATAGTACAGATGCTTTGCATAACATTATACAGGGATGCAGACGCAGTACTGTTGAGAGCAGCTTGCAAGAGGCACTAGGATTATAGTCAGTCCTTGAGTTCTGCCTCTTTCTCTAACTCTGCAGTCAGACTCTGTCTCCAGAAAGCCCCTCATTGGTAACAGGGCAAAAAGCCATCAGAAAGCCCCAGAAACCTTCAGATGCCTTCTTCTGTACTCTGGCAATAGATTCCACCACATTTAAGGACCACAGATGTGCAGCCAGCAAAAACAAACGTTGCTAGGTTCTTTCACTGTACACACTTCACAGGGATGTTTTTGTCAGGACAGCCCAATATTAGGCACAAGCCTCTGCTCTACCAAACTTCAATTGCTTCCTTTCCCGTGCTCTCCCATCATCACCTTTCCCAAAGAAGACCCAGAGGGAGTAATAATCTCTGCAATGACTTGGATAATTTATTCAAACTTCCCCTCTTCCAGAGATAGCCAAACTTCCTTGGCTTAGAACCAAAGATCACAACTACTGCAAGTCCTCTTTTTCCTCCTCCATCTTAAGCACTAAGCACCCTCATCCTGCACTGTGGGTAACTAACATGAGAGTCAGCACTAAGAGCTGGTCAGAACCTATGAGAGCTAACAGGAGCTCATCAGAAGTCAGGTCCCACCATCTGTTCAAAGGTAAACACATAGTTGGATTTCTTGCCAGGCTGTCTTCTTGCATGTCAGCAGAAGATCTGCCAAAAAATTGCAGATGGTTGGGCAAGTCCTCAAAAAGGCCTGGCAGCAGGATAAGCACCTTTCCATTTCCCAGCTGAATTTACCTGGCTGAAAATTAGGCTTGAGAATATTCACTCGGCTACACTATCATGTGGAAATCCTAAGGTAGGAGTTGAAGGAGTGAGGGGGAAGGGGAAAGGAGAAACATTAGGTAGACATTATGATTTCAGTTAAAGCTAACTCAAATCCTGAACCCAAACAGAACAGCAGCTCTTATTTTAGCTCAGATCACTTACTGTCAAAATTCACGTGATCAATATCCCTTGATTTCTCTGCATGTGTGTTTACCTCCTCATGCCTTGTCCCACATATCTAAATAGCTGTAGCAGTACAAACATAAGAGTTGAGGTGGTAAGGAAGGAGTCTTGTAAGAGGTGACCTATTTAAAATTATTCCAAATCTCAAACTCTCAAATTCTGACTCAGCCTGACCTGATATCTACAACTCACAGCAGTCTCTTAACTGCCTTTGGTGACCATTTAGAATAGCGAACCACAAAATGAGCCTTTTCTGCAAGGATGATTTTGGAAATCAGGCTCCCTATGGATAGAGAAAAAATACCCACTGGGACTTCATCATTGTGTTTGGTTTCATGTTCTTGATGTATCATCACATTTTAGATGGAAAGTTGAGTAAGACACTAGTGTTGCACAATACTAAAAGGACAAAAATGCCCTTGCCTTCACCTTGGTGCCATGTACCATTTCCTATTTGTCAGAATAACCCAGAGTACCTATCACAGATCTTTATGTCTCTGTGGACCGGCCTACACTGTGAACTCATCAAGCCCTGTGCTCGGCAGGCCTTCCTGGACTTGTTCCTGCTGCACTTCTGAAACCTGGGGCCAGATTCCTGCCTAGAGCGAGCTGCGACTGTACGCTTAAAAACAACAAAATTTTCTTCATCCCTCACACAGTACATCATAAGTGACCACCTATAAAAACAGAAAAAGAAAGGAGCTGAGTGTCTTCAGGGTAACATGTTTAAATAACAGAAAATCTACAGTCCTTCTTGGCATCACTCTCCTCAACCCCCCTCCTTTCCCTGTAAGGAGGATAGCACAGATGAGCCAGAGCAGTTAATCATGAACAGGTAAAGTCGATGGGAGATTGAGTGCCTTTTCAAAGCTTTGACTGAAGTCAGTGGAAAGACTTTACACTCACTAAACATCTTTGGAACAGGCTGTAAAAGAAGTTGTTCTGTGGGGGATATTTACATAGTTTTAAATTAAAGATTATAACAGCTCATAGGCAATTTAGTGCCCTGGATCTGAAAAATATTTTGTTTTTCTTTTTTTAATTATCTTAAAACTCATATTTTTGGATTAATAATATCTATTTAGGAGAATTCATAAATACGTACTTAATTGCTAAACCACTGATGTCTCTATAGCTATAAACACTCTAGCAATTTAATAATGTACATTTTAAAAGCTTCCTATCATCAGTATTTACACTGCAGGGTCAATAATTATGCGTAATTCATGCCTTTCATTGCAGGAATTTTTGCAAAACAAGTATCAGCAAGTTTGTTTTGCTAAATTTTTACGTATTAAATTCAGCTACACAGATGTCTTAGCTAATGTAGACTGGATAAGATTGCCTTAAAAACTAGGCATCTGTAAGGCTAGACTCAAAAGGTTAAAACAGAGTCTTAGCAAGCTCGGTCAACTTAAGAATTCCTTCTTCTTGTATCTGGTTAGGGTAGGGATCTCCTGGCCACAAGGAGTCATTGAAGTCAAGAGCTTTGTATGGAGGAGAAATGCATTAATAGGTTTGGAGTAATAAGAAGAGTATGCAATGTTATAATAGTGCTAACTACAGAAAGTAGCATTTGAGAGATGAAGTACTGGACCCACAGGGAATGTCCAGCTATCCAGTGAAATGAAATTTACAGGCTGGAAAAAATTGTTATATTTACCTGATGTGAATCTGTCTGATTCACCTTGTCTCTCTGCTTTACCTAAAACTTACATGAAAGCGTGCGCAATTTTTGGTGATATAATAGAAATCAAAGCGAAGAGCCTGCCACTTCTGAGGGGCATAATTACATCTGGACTATAAAACAACTGTCCCATAAAACAACAGAAAACTGGGCCAAAGCCCGGAGAGCAGAGATCGTTGTAGACTGCAGAGGGCTGAAGGCAGAGATCCAAAACCAGAAATACATCCTTTCGCTACCATCTTTATGTGCCTCACCTGGGAACACCTTGTCTGCCATGTGGACTTGTCAGAGTTTCTTCTTTTGAGAGAAAAACTGGCTTTGGGGCATCCCAGCTGCATGGAGCCCCTCTTCCTTCATTCCAGAAGCATTTTGGGGTTGTGAGCAGCCATAACCTGGAAGGATTGGAATGGAAACCAAAATTCCTGCCATTCACCCCTTCTGCCAGCTACTAGATTAACTCCAGTGAAACTCTTAAAAAAGGATTTGTTTTTAAACATGTTAGTAATCTTAGCAAAGCCAGTGGTCCAGCCATCACACCTAAAGAAATCTGGCTTACTCAGGGATTTTAAAAGATTAAAGCTTTAATAACTCAACCACTGCTGGTCTGGAAAAGATTTGTCTTGAAACACACACACACACACACACACACACACACACACACACACAAAAGCGTAAGTCATAGACTGTTATAAATGAATATTTCTTTTTCTTCTTACAGCTTTTGTAAGGGTGATTCACAACTTCAACTTTCTTGAATAGGTTATTTTCTTGATGTATTCACTCCTAGCTTGTGAGCTGAGTTTGCTTAGGAAATTCTGGATGTTTCTTCTTGTTATTCCCTTAGTAACTGCAACCCTTCCACCATCGATTAGTGTGTTGCAATATAGGGTGTTAATCGACTTTAAACATTTAATTATGGTTTGTTTGAGCACAGCATTTTACAAGCACAGTGGCTCATCACATTGCTGGAACAAGTACAATACAGCATCTTTAAAATTATGCACAAATAATAGATTAGTTACAGCAATACTTTTTCAGCAGCATTAATAAAATCTCTCAAGCATGCAGAGAGCCAATGGCCAGGAGGATTCTCAGGAGGTCTTTCATACAGGATGCACATCTTTGTTACGAAATTCCTCAATGCCTTTTTTCTGTCTCCCTAATGACCAGTTAAATAGACTCCCTTGAGAATGCCTGAGTCAGAGCCAGCTTGAAAACTGCTGAGGAAACATCCTCTCTTACTGGAAATGATTTCCATCAAACTGCCATGTACCATATTTAGACTAACGGATCAGTAACGCCAAACAGAGGGAGCTAAGTTCACAGGGTTTGGGATTCTGCTCTGTGTGAAAGAGATTGCCTTTGTCTGGCCACAGTTGCTTTAGGGCACACAATTCAAGAGCTCTGTCATGCTAAGAAACAAATTCCAGCGGCAAGCTGTTGCCACCAGGCACAGTCAAAGTGAGGCAGGCAGCATTTCAGAAGCAGCCGCTGACTTGGTGAGGTCTAATTTGACTTGCCAATGGTATATCAGACACAGCTGATAATACCTAATTGTGTGAGAATTAGCCCGTCAGCCGACTACCACACTACCTGTGTGGTTACAATCTGAGGCACTATTTTCCTTTCTGAGGTTACCATGAAAAATTTATTTTCAACCATGAGCTTCCCTCCCACCAGCGGATGCATGCACCAAAACATCAATTACCAGAGCGCAGAGATTTCCAAGGTCACTGAAGAAAACAAAATGCCTATTCTGCCTTATTCAAGATGTCTAATATAAATCCGATTTTTTTTAATACGTTTTTCTTGCTTAGCTTAGTGTCTCTTAAGTAGATAATGCAGAAAGCAAACCACATGCAGAAAGTTTTCTTTTTTATATACATAATAAAGATATTTGTTGAGTCTGGAGTGCTTAGGTAGCCTTCCAAAGCATTTTTATTTTTAGAACTAGTGAAAAATGCTTACCAAAGAGTGGAGCGACAAACCGCTCCCTGAACCTCCCTATGTTTATTCTTCCTATTTAGAGGATGTTTTTTCCACAAGGCCCCAAGTTGTGTTCCCATGAGTGCCTGCACTTGCTTTGACTATCAAAGCACAGTTTTGGATACTCCTGAGTGGAGAGGATAGGGCATCAGAGGTGGCTGGAGGTGCACATTCAGGGCTCATCAGACCCCACTTCCTTCAGCTGCCTGGAGGAGCCTCAGCCCATTTCCTTGCTGTACATAAATACCTCTGTGTGCTTCAGTGCATGTTACCTCTTGTCCTTTCCGTGTGCTGGTCCTGCTAGGAGTTGCTACCTGGTGCTGTTAACAGACACTGCATTAGTCCCAGGGCTCTCTGCATCAGCTCCGTAAACTGCATTCCTGATCTCAAACCACAGAATTATCAGTAAGGTTCCAGTCCAGAGAGGTCCTCCTCCTCAGTGCCACCCAAAAAAGACTAGGAGTTATCCCTTTTTACTCTCTCAAGCAGTCTGAAATCAGGGACATCTGGAATTAAGAGTATTTCTCTTTGATTATGTAAGAGATGTCCAAGTTTGACACCAAGGGTCAGGAAATTAAAATCCACATTGTTCAGTTTCCAAGAGGTGGGGAGGATGGCTTTGTGTATGCCTCCTTATTGACAGCTCTAACAAGTTAAACCTAGGTTTGGATTTAAGCTAGGGTCCACTCAGATCAGGCATGTTCATTCTGTAACCGCACAATCTTTGCCATAGCAACTGTGCTTTGCAGACTGACCAGAGGAGACCTGCACTGGAAGTAAATCAAGACTATGTGGTAAAACAGCATGAAGTCTGAAGTACATCTGTGTTTTTTGCTGTAGAGGCTGGAAAGTATGAAGCCAGTGAGTCAGGGGACTGGAGGAACAGAAAAGCCTGATTGCCTTCTTGGGGGAGCTGACTTCTGTTCTTGCCTCCACCACAGTGTGCCTGCATGATGTCAGGTCTGAGAATTTATCACAAAAAGTCATGCATTCCTCATTTTCAGCATGCCAAACCTAAGGCCGTATGGGCTCCTTTGCTGAAATGTTGAAATTCACAATAATCAAAGTCAAATGGCATCTGTTCTTGGATGTTGGTGTTAATGTTAAGTAGACTGAAAAATAAAATTTCTCCGGGTCTTAGAAATGAAACACGCAAATTACTAAATATTCTGTGACTGTAAAAATAAAAGAAAATAACATAACATAAAATAAATAGGATGTTCTATTTCCTCCTCCTCTCAGCAAAGGCACTAGAATCTAAAAATCACTCTTGTTGGTAAAGTCCATGCACAGGCATCTGGAGTCTGCCACAGGAAAGGCAGTGAGGAAGCTGATAGCCATATCTGCAGAGCAGGACTTGAACACTGTGCAAAAAGAGAAGCCTGGAATCAGACAGCAAGCAGAGGACAGTACACTAAAAGAAACAGAAGCTAATAGGAAAAATATCATGCAGAGAGTGACTGACAACTGTCATAATGCAGCCACATAAAGGCTACAAATAAAGGATAGAAAGAAGCTTGTACGTGCATGCTCATCTCAAGCAATGGACAATTTCTGAGAACTTGACTTTGCAACCTTAATTGTGTCCTTTTACTTTGGAGGGTTTTTTGTTATTGTTCATTTGAGGGGGACAATTGCTTTCAGTCCTGCAAGCAGATTACAAATTAATTCTTTGCTGAATACATTTAAATAAAGGGTCTGATTCCATCTGCCTAGGTTTGTACTAATAAAGGAAACAAAAATGAGGGTGTGTCACTGGCCCAGTGACTCGGTAAGCTTGTACAGTACATCCATATGGCTAAACCTTTTCCCCCTCCATGTTCTCACCACCCGATGACAGTGTTTACATGAAGACTAGAAAGAAACTCTTAACACACACCATCTTCAAACATTGCTCTGGAGAAGTGAGAGTTGGCACAGGCCCAAGCATGACCAGGGATTGTGATAGCAGTTAGTATGCAGCAACAAATCACAGCCTACCACTTGAACACAGGCCCTGGGTCTGTCTTGTTTGCGAGTATACTTTCAGCTGGAGTACATGTCTGTGCTGATAAAAAACGTCAGGACCACAAGCACTTCCAACTTCCCATACCACCTAGGTTTTAGCATGCTCCCAGACTCTCTGCTGAAGCTGCCCCACAAGTTCCTAGAAATAGCACCTGGGCATGCTGCTTTCAGAAACCATTTCTTGTAGGTGGAAGGGACCAGATGGACAAGATTGATTTGCACAACTGTGCACGATTCTGGCACAATCGCAGCAGGCTCTGCATCCCCCCCACCCCTTCCCCACACACCAAGGAACGGCATGCACTCCCTCACTGTTCTGTTTCCTCAACAGGCCTCTCAGTGGCCACAGACAGCTCTTTCACCTGAGTGGGTCAGTCCCCCTCTCAGCTGTGGGGGACAGAAGAACACACAAGGCTGAAGTCCAGTGGCTGCCAGGGGACCCAAAGAGGTCCCTCGTGACTCAATTGAGCTGCAGAAGACAGGAGACGTCGCTGGTGTCAACTCATTCCTGGGTGGCCTGAAGGGCTGCTTCTGGGAGCAGACCTGCAGCAGCTATTCCAAGGGAAGTCTCAGGAATCAAACCTTGATTATAGGAAGGCAAGAATGCCAAGATGCATGCCAGAGAATCTTGGCACACCGAAAGGTGCTGTAATGAGCAGCACCAGATGTTTGGCTTCAGTGAAGGAGCTGTGCTTTGGAAATGCGCAACTCAAAACTCCTGAGAGGTACGAGGCAGCCAGGAGGACCCTGAGACCCCACACAGCCAGGGCAATGGCTAGGAGATGTGGGGAGACATTTTGAGGTGTCTGTCTTCTCCATATTTTTATCCAGGCCCCCAGGGCAATAGCACAGCAGCGTCATTCCATCACATCTCCTTCATGGTGCTGAGGCAAGGAGGGCCATTTTTGGGGGTGAGATGGCATATGGCACTTGGCAGTTCACACAGCCATAGTAAAGAGGCAGCAGGAGCCTCTAAAACTGGCAGCCTCCTACGATAAACACAGCAGATAAAGTTGCATCAGCAAGAGATTATTTCCTTGTCAGCTATGTCAGCATCTCCGCTGCTGACTGCATCCCCTGTTCACTGGCAGTGTAGCACATCGTGACAGCAGGGACCACAGATAAGTGGTCTTGCACCCTCTTCCTGACACAGCCCTGGGATGGGGCTGAGGATGCTGTACTACATCCAAAAATGCCCTGCCCACCTGGCATGCTGAAGTGGGCAAACTCAAGTGCAGTGGTTTATTGCTTGTCACAGTACTGCAGGGCTGCCTTGCTGGTCTCAGGTTCCCAAGTAACAGGCAGTGGACTCACCCGGATTGGTAATCCAAGAGCCTTAGCCCAGACAGTCACTCAGCAGCCTCACACTGTGCAGGCATGGATGGTAGGAGCACAAAACAGACCCCAGGTAGATCTGTGATCAAGGTCCCCATCTTGTCCCACAATACCTGTGGGGTAGGTATTACCTCTTGTTGCTGTCAGACATGGTACAGGCATAGCCCTAAGTGTATTGGCAAAGATGAGCCTTCCATGGGCACAAGAAAAGCCTGACACAACTATTCACACTCGCTAAAGTTCAGTGGGGAAGGGGCTGGTCAAGTTTTCTTTTTACTGCTGTGAATTTCTTTTCCCATCCACGTACTAAGGGGCAATCCCTCAGACCTCCAGAAATTACAGAATCACAGAATTGCAGGGTTGCAGGGTTTGGAAGGGATCTCTAGAGATCACTGAATCCAACCGCTGGTGGCTCCTGGGCCCCTTTTTCTACCACAAAGTGGCAGAATTAGAAAGAGGGACATCCTTGATAACTGGACTAAAATGCACATGTGAGAATCAGAGCTAGGGCAGGTCATTAAACACCAGGTTTGTAAGTATTTCTTGGCAGTCCCAGAGGGCTAGAGACCCCACTTTAAAAAGATCATGTTATAAAATAGCCACATCTTCCTCAGCTCCTAGGTATGTGCCAAAAAAGCACATGCACGCACACATGGAGCATAGGAAGATCTTGCGCAAAGATACCAGTGCTGGATCCAAATGGCTACCAGAAGCAACACAGCTGCGTTAATGAGGCCATCCTCATGGGATCCTCAGCTCAGCTAAGAATCACAGTAATAGCCTGGGCAAATTATAACACTGCTATTTTCTTTCTCCAGTGCCCAGGCAATGACAGGCTTTTTGTGCTGTGTAGAATTATCCTGTGTCTAGGCTTTAATTGACCCTACCCTCATAGTCATATAAATGCGTATTTCCCTTTCACTTCAAAGCATCTCCCTCTTTCCAAGAGCGGATTTTCTTCCTGCCCCCATTGTCTTGCCCAAAATCAAGATGTCAAGGTCAATCATTGCTCAGCTGCAGCAAGAAAAGCAGATTATATTACCTGCTGGAACTAGGTTACCCCCAGGTATGGGCTGGGGTCCTTTCTTTTTTCCAGAGCTGGAAATTATCCATTACTGCATACTAAAAAGGAAATTGAAAGCAGTTCACTTTTCCTTTGCTTCTGCTAAAACAGATGAATTGGTATTTCAGCTCCACAGAGAAATTCACAGGACCAATCAAAAAGCAAGGGTACAACTTTTATATAATTAAATTGTAGGCAGTTATATTTTCCAGCAGCAGGTATGTTACTTGAAATGAACCTCCATGCTGTGTATCTGAGCAGTTCCAATTAAGAAAATTCTGCTTTGAGATCTTGCAAGCCAAAATACACAGTATGGCATTGTGCCCTCAGCTATTAAACTGGAAATACAAACCACTTTTTTGTGGTTCAAATAATCTCCAAGAGATAGTTTTACTGGAAGTTTTAAGCCATATTCTTCACATCGTATTCATCTAAATTGATGATTTCCATGACCTTTTCATATAATTACAAGAGTGTTGTGTGTCCATTTTGATTAAATGGTTCCATACACCATTATACCACTATTGTTTTTAATGCTGCTGAAGTAATTAGCTACTCTTTCCTAGCACTTCTCATAGGAGACTGTGGAGGACACACTGATTTCTTAAAATCAGTATCTACTTTTTTTTTTTTGCATTGCATTATCTGATATTTCCACTCAGCTGATGTAATAAATTGGTTCATAAATTTCATGGATGATAAGAAAGAACAGATCATAATCACAGACAGAAATTTATAAGAAGACCATTAAGAACGGTAAACCATACACTCCTATACTTGGGCTTCCTTGCCATGTAATATTACAGATGAATGGCATACTTTAATGACTAGTAAATTAAAATTTAATGGACTTTCCATTGCTGCTGACTGTCGTGCTTTATCTGAACTCAAGGTAGAGAACCTCTATTTTCATTTAATTCAGTTGTTGGATGTTTTGCATTCAGTTCAGTGACATAGAACACATATTTGCTGGCACTGCTGACAGTAATACATTGATAAATCAGAAACACAATTCTTTCCTTATATTTTTTGTTGTTATTCTTAGCTATATTTTTCCTCTTCTTAGTTCTTCAAAGTTGACAAAAGTTGTATCTCCCTGTAGCAAGGGGAGGCATTTGCTTTAACGCTCCCCAGCACTCTACTGTGGGTGCTGTGCAAGTGATTAGATAGGCTTGCAAAATATTAATAGTAATTGCATTACTAATTTCATTAGCCCTTGCATTATCATTATGTATTAATTATTATAGTTATGCCATTGAGTGCTAATATCAAATACTGACAGCAGCAATTCCCTGAATGCATCTTGTGGTTGCTGAACGTGATCACCGCTCGGCAAACTGCTGCTTTTTGACAGCTGCAAGGTAACTAATATTGCTGTTTGTATTTAGCAAGTACTGTACACCACTGAAATCTTTCCAAGAGAAATTTTGTATGGAATTTAGAGTTTAATGTGGAGTGAAAGCCAAGTCATCAAATCACAGCAAGAAGTCTCTGTTCACCACAGGACCAGGAACTGTATACAGAGCTGGAATCAAATGCTCTTTCTTTGTTGGTAGCGTAAGCCATTCCTCAAAAAAGCAAAAATCTCTTTAGTAAACTTATTTGTCTCTTATCCATCACTCTTCAGCCTTGGGCATTCCTGGATGGGGAAGCCAAGCACAGCAAAGAGCATCCCCATTGCCTTCAGCAAAAGAAGGAACAAGGGGATGTGGGGGCAGCAGCAATCTCATTACCTCCAGTTGTGCAAGAAGCAAGGGGGCAACTTGGATGTGCTGCTACTTATGCTCCCCGATCCCAAAATCAAACCAACCCAAAGAACCTACTAGCTCTTTAGGCAAGCAGTGCCAGATCCTTTCTGCCCAGCCAAGCAGCACTGCATGGGCAGTGCAAAGCAGACTGAAGACCGTGCATGCAGTAACATGGCTGGCCTTTGTCATGGCTGAAAGTGTGGGGCAGATCTGAGGTTTCCTCCTTTCCCCTCATATCCTTCATAATGACTTTGTTGTTTCTTTTTTTTTTTTTTTTCCTTCCCTCTTCCTCTTGTGTTTTGTTTCTTAGGTCTTGCCTTTGGTTGTATCCACATGCAGTGTTTCTATGCCAGCTGGAGATAAAACATCCCACTTTATATGTGGCTCACCACTTCTAGCTGGTTAGAAAACCCAAGGTGATTTTCAAATTCAATGTGCGTAAATTTGGCATTTAGATAAGATTCATATGTGCTACCAGTTTCTCACATCATGTACAATGTGTCTGATAACAGTGGAGCACTGGTCCTAGGGGAAGCCTCTGAGTTACTGCAGAAAAAAAACACCATGTTGAATAATAAATAATCATTTGCATTGAAATGATGTTATTTTCCAGTATGCTGTAACAGTATACTACTACAACTTTATTCTTCCCTTTTATTTTTTTTACTTCTGTCTTGTATACAATAAATAGAGTCGTTCAAAGCACAGCAAAAACACGTTACATCTGTCGGTCAGCCTGATCTGCAGCATCCATAGAAGGATGTTTTCCAGTCATAAAACAAACAGTAATTCATTCATTCATTGCAAATTCCAAGCAAACACTTTAGAGGCCTCTTTGCAATCCATTCACTGCTTTATTGACCCAGAATCCTTCAGGGAATGTCATAAATCCATATAATGTGTACTACCATTTGTGTCTGGATCCTTGATTTAACTAGAAGATATGTTTAAAAATCACACAGAAGCCATACAGTTCTCTTTGGGTCACATACATAAAAAGTAGTTCAGATAGATTAATTAATTCTACAAAGGCCTCTCAGTTTTGCCACAATTCAATAAACTTCTCAACTTTAAGCACAAGCTTAGATTTCTTTGGCATGAATAGAACTTAACAACATTTTTAAATTTAAGCACACACCTAAGTGCATTGCCTTGCTAGTCAGGAAACCAACCTAATTCAGAGTATTTAAGCATGTATTTCAGCCCAAGTGGTGTCGTTGGATAACAGCTCCTGTTCTTCATTGCCTCGCAGGCACACTGGCAAATGCAAAAGCTCTGTGCAAGAAAAGTGAATTTTCTCAATGAGACCAGACTGAGGTTATGCATAAAAGTCAAATTCTATTTATTGTATTTGAAGAATGAGAGGGTCAAAAAACCTACAAGGTGGTAAGCAGGTCAGCAGGAGCAAAGGCACACAACCCAGTTCCACATAGAGGTATGGCAAAGACCATAGCTGACTTCTCTAGAATTGCCATGGTCAACTCTCCAAGGCATGTCACTGTGTCATGGCAACTTGTTCTTAAACATACTCTTATGAACTGAAATCTCATACAGAGAGAAGCTACATGATGGTAAACCGCTCAGTCATCTCTTCTCAAACCAGACTGGTCTGCTTGGAGCTCTGCCCTAACAAGCACAGACATCACAGAGATTTGGAAACCCAAATTTTTTTAAGGATGGCAGAATGTCATGCTTTTCCAGTTAAGAGCAGATACGTTTAAGAGTCTGGCACATTGGACTAGAGATTTTGGCTTTAACAAAGAATATTATACCAAGCCAAATACAACAAAACTAAAAATAACCGTTCTCTGTGGTACTTTTCTCCCATAGGTAGTAGCCAGTTACTTGTGGTATAATCCTTCAAATATTACCATGTTTTGGGTATAGTGATGAAGTCGCTGAGTTCAAGAAAGCTTCTATTTGTGGCTCTACTTAATGCAGGATCTCACTCAAAGAGCTGTAACTAAAATTACATTTACTGTTCTTTCTGTCTTCTTCCCAGCAGACATTCATTACTGATATCATTTGAACCTCTCTAGCAAATGAAGGAGCCATCCGCTTCTCCAGCATCGCCATTCTCACAGCATGCATTTTTCCAGCACCTTGAGGAATGAGTCTGCAGATACGAAAGGACACTAGCTCAAGCAGTGATGTACCAGCTTGCACCAGAGGTGTACTCCAGCCTAAAATCGATACGTTCAGCCTTTCTATCCCAGGTTTGTAGGGTTTGTCGTAAATTTGTTGACTATGCACTACTGTTTGCATGCAGGACTGGCACAGAAAAGGCACCTCTGCCTTTGACAGAGTTGGAATGTCAAACTCAGGTCTGTCTACGTCCAGGCATGGCAACTCACCCTGTGAGAAATTAACAACAGTGACAAAGGACAACTCTTTCTCCAGAGCTAGCAGGGGGATTATTTCATGTACTCTGAATCAAATGGTACATTAACAGTACTACAGGAACTGGCAAAGAACTGGTGAGGAAATGTCCATTAATTTAACATCTGAATGATCACTGCCTAACACTACATAAATGTAATAAATCACTTCACTTAATCTTGAACAGAAGTGACTGTTCTGAAAAGAGCCTTTTGTTCAAGGCCCAGTGGTTTTGAGATGTGAATAAAGGACTAATAAAAAAGGAGGAGGCTGGGAGAAAATTTTCTTTAAACGGGAGTTTTGATTTGACCCTCTGAGAACTGCAGTCTGGTGAAATATCTGAACTTATTGTTTTTTATTGAGCAATAAACTACAGTGAGGTTTGAGTCTGTGGTGTTTCAGAGAAATTGTTAAGCCTGGAAATCACATGGCTGAGTGACTGGCATGGCAGAAATATTTGGCACTTCAAACAACTCGCAAGACAAATGAGCAAGAAAGAAGAATTTCTTACACAAGTGTAACCCAATTAATGTCAACAAAAACTTGTAAAATTTATGGTTCAATTTGTCTTGGGGAAAGTGCAGAACTGACCCTTTCCTGTACCTTCTGGGCAAGTTCATTAGCAAATTCACTGGTGTCTTGTTAACTCTATGGTCCAGTTATACAGTCAGGGGAAGGTTCACAATCCCGCATCCCTACAAGTCAAGGTTAGAGGTGGAGTGTCATAATGCTGCTAAAAACACACAACTTGGATCAAGTGCACTCCTCCAGAGGTGCATATGTAATGTAGTGAACTAACTAAAGCTGAAAGCTGGTCTGGAGAACTAAAAGGGGCAAAGTCCCTGGAGAAAAGCTACCAAAGTCCACAGAAAATACACAGGGTCTCAGCAGCCCTTAGATCAATGAGTCATTCAGGTGATTTTACAAGGTGGGCAACACAACAGAACTCCCCAAAAAACACCCAAAGAGACCTCTGTCCTTTTGTTGCCACACAAGTGCTTTCATCTTGAAGTGCCTCCCTGCACCCCTCCCCATTGGGTCTATCATGGAAGCACCTGCCCACATCCCCTTCAATGGAAAGGGATCCATGTAGAAGCTTCAACAATATTTCAAGCTGGGGAAAAAGCCAGACTTCATCATCGTGACATCAAACTTAAAACAGTCGGTAGCACTAAAAGCAACTAAAAGGAAATAATGAAGATGTTTTGGACATTTTTGCAGCTTATTCTCCTCTTCAACAATTTTGTATTGCACACAGGAAGAACTTCTTGGCACCCTAGTGCCAAGTGATAACTTAATGTCTCTTATTGTTTTACACTGTACATTTGCCAGTTAGTTTACAATACAGTTTTGGTTACGTTAGGACAATCTCATCTAAGATGCAAAATTGAGTTAATGAACAAAAAAAGCTGCAGAGACTACAAGAGGCATATCTGCATACATTCTCAATAATGATTTTCAGAAGATGTGAGTCTTCTACTCTGAAAAATAAAAACCTTTTTTGAAAAGAAATTTAAACACAGCTCAATTTCTTACTTCATATGAAGGCTGCCTAAGGGTCAACATCAGAAAATCCCTCAACAAAATCAAGGTAGCTAAATAACCCAGCATTGCCACATCTCTTTACCTATTTCAATTTTTCTGCAGGACTATTGGAGTGAGTTGTAGTGCAATTACTATTGTAAAACTCTGGTGGTAGTTTGACTTTTTTACTTCTAGGAGGATAATTGTTTTCTTTAACTATAATTGCTGGCACAGGTTATATTTGGTCATTTTTCAAGACTTTCTTCTCCTTACATTTTTGGAAAAGTTCCTTTGAATGTTTTATGGGCTCTTTTTCTTTTAATTCTTTCTGCTCTGTTGATTGATTCATTTCTTTCCAATTTGGGAGCGTTGCCTTTTTTGATGGTTTCTTTGTTGTTTCTGTTTGTTTATTTTGTTTATTTGCTGGTTTGTTTTTGTGGTGCTGTTTTTGAGGGACTGGATTATGCTGTTTCAGGCTTTGATTCTCAAAACTGTACATTTCACACAGCGTGTGCAGCTATATAATATTTCCACATGCTTTCCCACTCAACTGAAATTACAAACCCATCAACTTCTTCCCAGCTCACTCTTCTCTTTAAGGAGGAGGTCACACTTTAAGATGCAATCCCAAAAATGAGTTCAGGTAGAAGACCTGAGGAGTCATGCTGGGACTCCACAGAGAGCCACCTGTTTTACGTTAACATTTGTCAGACACTTGTACTGTATTACCAAGCTTGTTCAAGATGTTCTGTAAAATACAGCTGTTTTGAATGGCTTCACTGGTAGCATCTTTTAGAAAGCAAGAAAGTAAATGAAATGTCATATCTTGGAAATGCCCAGCTTAAGCTGCAGAGTTTGGATCTTCACTGCTTTATTTCTGTATAATATTGACAACAAGCATCAGACTTCGCTGGGATGGATGGCCTGAAGAGACGAGGGCACAGTCACAAAACCATTAAAGGCAATGAAGAATCTTATCAAAATATCTGTAAACACCCTGGTATCCTTGTTAAGGAAAGCACAATTTTTTTATCAGGCCCTGAGCGTTACATCCATAGCCCAGTGAAGGCAGGTACTCTGGAAAGAGCTCAGTTTCTTCCACCATATGCTGCCTCCCCTGGAGGAGGAACCAATATGAGAACCAAACACAAAGTCGGTTTGAGGACACGTGTGCTTTCCCTCAGGAACTGTTCATGAAGCAGCAGTTTGCTTCACCAAAAGACCAGAGCCAGAGAAATGTGTATTTCCTGCCAGATTTAGCAATCCCTTCCTATGAATTATGTTGCTTCAAGGTCAAGGATGGATAGCAGTCACAAGGACATGACAGTTTTAAGATCCAGTTTATTGTTCTTGCCACTTTATTAGAGCTAGAATTAGAGAGCTGTATATCATTAGTAAGGGAGATAATTCTATATTTCTGACTGCCAGCATACTCCCTAATAGACCTGGCAAGTTGCAAGGTGTCAGGCTTTGAAAATCCATTATATGCAAGTTTAGGAGTTATTTTTAGAACTTTCTTAAAATTTGTGCAAGATTTACGTTTCCTGTTTTCCTTTCAGAAAAGTGTAGTGTTGGCTCAGACTCGGAAAACAGATGCATGATGTCAGTCATGTGAACAACCCTGAGGAAGTCACTGGTACCACTGGGAAGGCTGCTGACTTACAACCTGAATCATTTGACTTTATAGACAGCTGGATCTGAAGACGTACTTTGAAAAACATGTGCCCTTCTGCAAGACACAGATTTTATATATCCATTCTGTTTTAGAATAGACCACTCTGAGGGCTCTTTGGGGACAATCTGCACCGCATACTTTTGTCCTTAATACTGTGAGCAACAACACCAGCACATGTTCTAAAGAGCATGATGGCTCACGTTCTGAAATGTTAATGACTACCGTGATGGATTCACAGTCTAGCTGATTCAACATATGAAATACCAGTAGAGGGTCTCAAGCAGACCTACATGAGACTTGAACTAGGTTTCTAGTTAGAAATGAGGGTGTGCATTTATAACTGCCAGCAAGTTTCTGCATGGCAGATGGTTTACATCCTGATAACATCAGAGGGTCAAGGTAAATCCTGCACTTTGTGTCATGTTAGTTACTTCATGTGACAGAAAACAAAGGGCTCACTTAACTTCTTCTTTGACTCTGCATCAGAGTTAAGCCATTGTAGGGAAAGAACAGCACTGTACTGTGAACTGAACAGCCAGAGTTTTAGTGTTGTTAAAACCACACTGCAGTTCCCCCAAATACACTTCATACAGAAGTCATAAAATGCTGCATGATGTTATTTGTTTATTGTAAAATGCCAGGAAAAATAGGTCCACCTTTGGGCATTTTTAAAGGTAAGGAACCATAAGGTGTGAAAGCATGCTGTCAGAAGTCTCATTAAGACATTATTTACTAGTTCAAAATGAATTTACATTGATCTTTTGAAACTATTGCTAACCACAAATGCATTAAAACTAAACAGTCCTCATTTACCGAGAAATAAATGTGTCAGCATAACCTTGACTTTTGTCCAATGCTGTTCCGGCTTTTAATTCACAGGAGCTCAGTGTTAAGCAGTTTATTACTTGTTGTGCTAAAACATGCTAATTTAATTGCTAATATGTTTCCTTCCTGCAATCATTTTCCAAATTGTTATCTTGAGAAAATACACAATTCTAAAGAAAGTGCCTCAAAACATTAGCAGCGCTGGGACATGTTCACTGAACTTGTTACTTGCTACATATATTAGATATCACTTAAAACAGGTGGTAAGAAGGAAAGAAGTCTGAGTCTGTGCCTTTAGACTGGAAGTTTTGGAGTTTTGTTAAATGCACGTGCACTCTTTAGCATTTACATCAATAATTCAATGTTTGCATTAAAGAAAATGACAACTTTGTCAATAGTTCTAGGCCACCACTGAAAATAAGTGACTGCTTTTTATTTGAAAATTGTACCACACACTTAAAATGCCACTAACCATGCCTGATTCAAAGCCAGGCAGTGCTTGTAGGTTCACACTACAGTGATCTTTGGACTGTTTCTGTTTCAACAAGAAATCCAAGTTGAGAAGGCAAAAAGAAATTCCACATTTTGTTCCTGACAGTACCAGTCTGGATTTCTCATTGACCCCTGTTCTCAAGGAACAAGAGCAAATTAAAGTAACAGCTTATCCTTTTTGTGCCCAGCAGGCAAACACTTGGAGGAAGCCCCAAATTCTCTATTTTTAATGAAGAACTTCAATTCAATTTCAAATTCAATTTGTACATTGTTTTCCAAAGGTAAAAGTTATCATTTGAAGACTTTGTAGTGTCCTTCTTTTTACTGCTGAATCTTTCACTCTCCTCATTGCTGGTTTTTCTCTATACCCTGTAAGCTAGATTCATCCTTGTTTCAAAGTGCAAAGAAAATTTATGACTTTGGTGATGTGTGTGGCAGGGAAAGCTGCTCTGTTCTTCTTTAAGCCAGAGAAAAGCAACCTGATCCAATGGCATTGAAGAAAGGCCTGGCTGTAGAGAAGTGGGCTATTCAGGGCTGCATCTGCCAGTTGGGTACTCTCAGAAACACAAACAGCTCTACCACCTTTAGAAGCAATTTCTTCTATCTTTATTCTACACACAGACTTAGAATGCTCTTTATCCAAGGATGGGTAAGGATACCAGTGTAGCCCAAGCAAGAGTGGAGAGTACACAGCTGAAGATTCAAGATTTGCACAGTACTTGCTTTGAGTCCAGGAACTTCAGACCTTTGAAATTGCATCTTCATTTTAAATTACGAGTGACAGAAGTTCAGCAGTCAAATACTTCCTACACATATTTTCTAGACCTCACAAGCACAGCATGTTTAGTACATGAAGGAAATAATACCATGTGTGGTAGACTTTCTGCATTAGTACTGTTTTGTTGCAAAAATGGTAAGCATGAATTGGGAAAGGCAGTGGAATGTGCAACATAATTAAGCAATTTTTCTATTCAGTCTCAAAATGAAAGAACCAGGCTGAAGCATAGGACCTAGAAAGGTCCAGAGCAGAGTTCAAAGAATTCTAATGAGTGATCTCATGATGAAAATAATTACCTCAAGATCATAGGGAAAAAAAAGTAGGAAAGAGCAGGGAACTGCTTACCCTAGAGGAACTGACTGGTAGAACACACAATACTTTTCCTTGAGTCCATCAAAAGGCTATTGGAAAGAATACCCTTTTTGTCAGAGCACACTGAAAAGTAAGCACAGAAGGAAATATTTCTCCTAGATACTATTAGACAGAAGCAAAGGTTGTCTAGATAAGCTTGGAAATCTTATCACTAGAGATCTTCAGGATCAGGTTGAGACCGTCTCTCAGGAAATGGCACAGTTGTTGCTCTTTGAGCCTGGAAGGTGGGTTAGATGTCTTTCTTCCTAAGGGTTCTTCCAATGGCATGTATCTGTCCCACCATCTTCAATCACTTTGTGAAATGTAAAGTATGTCATTAGGTCCTTCTGACCCTTAGTCAGAAATCCTCCATCAAGCAGCCTGTTTTTCATCAGTCTTTTTCACTTAGTACTTGTTGTAAAATCACTACAACCATACAATTTTTCTGCCTGATTAGGTAATGAGCCCAGGCCCTATAGCTAGCTGGATCGGTAAGCTTGAGAGAAGGGAGCCATCTAAGAGTTTTTATTTTCAGAAGTTCCTGCCCAGAGAGCACAGGGTCTCAGTGAAGTCGGCTCCTGGTGGGTTCACCTGGAAGCAGAAAAGGTAGCTCTGTGGACACAGAAGTGCAGCCACCAGAGCTGCACAGCCAACTTCTCTGGGCTGAGCCCTCTATAGAAACCAGTTCTGCTCCACTGGATTGGAGAAGACAGGCTATTTAAATATCTTAAACCCTTATAAGTTCTCAGTTGTTTTTTCATTTAACTCAACTAATAAGGTATTTTCTGACTGATGGTAGATGCATTCTTAAGATATCAAAACACTGTTTAATCAAGCTACAGCTATTTTCATAATTAATGCATGTAACCAAGACTTCAGTCATAGCCTCAAACTGTATTCAAGTTTATATTATTTGTTCTTTCCTCTAGATACTGATGCCACAACTCCCTCTCCAAAACTAAAAGTATTTGAAAATATTTGCTTATTTTTAATGTTAAATTATATTTGAGCTTCCCAAAGCTTGTGCATGCAAGTATGAATACAGACTTCATATTAACTCAGGATCATGAAACACATACTTTAAATTATATTTTGCCTTTTGACTATGATGGGTTATGAGCCCCAGGATTCTTGAATGCTTGGAAATAAAAAAAAAAAAAAAAAAAACAAGTGTAAAAGGTGCCAAGGGAATCATTATGTAAATTCTTAAAAATTGAGAATTAATAAAGTGCTAGTTGATGTCTATAAGTAATCTTATTTATTCCAAGGCTGGCCCTTCATGTGTATTACACAGAAGCATAAGGTCTGTTCTCTCAGCTTTCGTGCCTCACAGAGTTTAAGCAAGAGCCTTCTCATGAGAGGTAACAGCCTTTACCGGTCTTTGTTCCCTGGTCACAGCAGCTATGTATTACTGGACTCATTCAGACTATTACATGGCCTACTATGTCTGGAAAGGCAGCCCAGCAATGAAGAGCTGATCTGTGCAGTCTCCAGACAGCTATGACCCCAGGCACTTGCAGAAAGTGGGGAGCTTTGGCTTGTATAGTCTAGATCTTAAAAGAAGATCTAGAGTTACTCCTCTTACCTGTATACTATAGACCCTACTGAGGTCAAAGGAATGAGGAAGAAACCATCAAGAAGCAAAATAATTTAAAAAAGTAATTATAAGAATAGAAGAAAATTTTTATATTCTATATTACAGATCTGTACCATGGGTCTGCCTGTTAACAAGAGGTAACACTTTAGGATCAGTCAATATTGCATACTACATGATAATAAAATATTATAATTTACTCTTGTCTAGCCCTCATGTCAGTTAAACTTGTCTCTCCATCCCTCCCCTTCATTCCATTCTCTATCTCAGCTGTAGCTGGCAGCATTGCTTTTATAACTCTATGTCACTGAAAAATGCTTGCAGCTGTCAGAAAAGTGCTAAAAATCTTCTCTTGTTAGCATATGATCATTCAATTAAGAGAATAAATAGTGACCCAGAGGTTGATTGGAACTGGCTTTGCTTCCCACATTTCCACAGTTTAAGATGGAAGTAATAGAGGAAATGTTTTATGGAGAATGCTCACATATTCCCTGCTAATGGTGGAAATGCTTAAGTATCGTCTGCTCAGAGCTAATATAAACCAAAGTGGTTTATTACCGCCGTTTTGTGATTTATGATCCACATTATGACTTTATTTTGAAATGGTTTCATTAAAAATTAATGTGTGGTGAAGGAAGAATGCACAACAAGTTACAGCGATCAGGGTCTATCGGGGGCAAGGCCACTCAGTGATTTATTTCCTATAATCCAGTGAAACAGGCATTTCTCTACTGTGACTATTTGGATGCAGAAAGATGCAGAGTATTGTATCACTACTTTGCAGGTGAGGCAGTCACACTTTTGCATCCAGATGACTGCACTGCAGACTCTTAGATTTTGTGTCTTTCTTAGATCTAAGTAGTTTATAACCAAATCTGAATAATTTATAACCAGTGTTCTCAGTATTGATTAGTGTGCTTTTGTAACAGAATGTCTTTTTCATAATGCTTCATTCCTTTAATGTCTTGTGAAAACTCAAGGAACTGCCTATTGTATAGCTTAATGGAAAAATCAGCCTTCATTTTAATCAGATATGTAATCAAGGATACGTATCGATATTGTTTTCCTCTGCAAGGTATATGTAGCATTAACACCAAGACATAAGAGGACCAACACGGAGATGAGTTAACAGTGCTAAGGATCTGCTTTCCCTACGAGGCTTCTGGAAACAGTTCGTGAGCACTGCCTTGCCAGCATCACTCTCTGGGACTATGTCCCCCCACCTACCAGCAGAAATATCCCCCAAGCCTGTTCTCACCTCCCCAGGGAAATCATGCTTGGCTACTTCCATGGCACTCTTCCCATCATCAGCATCATTAAGTGACTCACCATCACTTCATAAATTAAAAGGCCCACATGGGAAAATGGAGGGAAAGAGTAGTTGTTGAGAGCAATAAAGAGCGTCAATGGCAGGGAGAATTGAACCCAGGAGGCCTGGCATCCACAAATATCGTCCCTTTTCAGGGCCTGCAGTACGATCCAGCTTTGACAGGTTCTACCTTTTGAAGAGGTTTGATCTACTCAGCCAAATATACATATACATGTTTTAAAAGCAAGTGTTTTAGTGCTAGTAATAGGAACACAAGTATTCCTCCCCATTTCTGAACTTTATTTATGTAGATTGACAGAAGAATACATACGTGAAGGGAATATTTTTCTTTGGGTGATATAGATGCTATCCACCCCAAATGTCTTTATAAAGAGCTCTTTATACTAAAAATGTTTCATTATAAGAAAGGACAGAATCTAGTTTTAAAATAGAGGAAATCATTATCAACCCTGGATTTGGATGTAAAACTTTTCAAGCAATTAGACATTAGACTCTGTTCTTGTATTTTTTCTTAGGTTTTGAGTTCATTATTAAGTGCTGTCAGGGTCATATTCAATATTCAGGGCTTCAGCCAGAGTCAGAATCCAGACAGTCTTTTATTTCAGGAGTGTGTTCACCTAATTTAAACACATTCATAACTTCTCCTTCTTGTTCTGTAGTGTAAAGCAGAAGGAGTTTCACTGAAACAAGACCATTATGTTCCTAGTAGGAATACACCCTTTGAGATTTAATGTTGATTTTTTATGTAGTCTGATTTCAGCCCTGTAGGTAATTCATCCTAACTTTCCTTTGTCCTTATTCAACTGAAAACCCCAATAAGCACAGTGTTAAGAACAATGAGATTGTTTTCTTTGTATGTAACTTACTTCTCTTTTAATGCAGGGATGTATTTCCAGAGGTTCTTTCTAAGATTATTGTATAAACATAGAAAGTTTCCTTACAAAATCAACATTCAAACAAACGCTCTCATTTTATTGCTATCTAGTCGGAGCTGGTTATCATATATGGGGGCAAATGTCTTGCACATGCAGGTGGGGGAGGTAAGTAAGATACAGACAGAGGAAAGAAAACATTTCCTCTATAATTTTTTCAAGCTAAGATTTTGACAAATGAAAACGTAAGAATCCTTTTTGTGAGTGCCTTGCAACTAAAACTACTTGCAACTAACTATTCTCTCTGACAGGTTCAAGGACTGTTGAGGAAAAAAGCCACTTAAAAGAAATGATTCATCAGATTTGATCTTTTTGGAAACAAAATGCTTTCTGTTTTGTCTCTGCACATATTCAGCTTGATGGAGCACTGGTCTGCTGTAACTTCATTATCATTATTAATAATGTTACAAAGCTATGGAGGAAACTTCTGCTTTCTCAGGCAAATTACTGAGCATAGACATTGGGACCGGGGGTTTTACACAATCTGAAACCATCTGAAGAATTTGAAGGGATGATCAAGATGCACATCCACCAGCCCATCTGAATAAGTTCACTCCATTTGCACATCCTGCATCTGGGCACCTCCAAGAAGATGGAGTGACCATAGAATCCTCAACATAGAATCATCATCATTTGAGTTGAAAGGGACCATTAAAGGCCACTTAGTCCAACTCCCCTGCAACAAAAAGGGACACCTACAGCTAGATCAGTGTGCTAAGAGTCCTGTTTAGACTGATCTTGAGCATCTCCAAAGACGGAGCATCTGCCATCTTTCTGGGCAAACAGTTCCAGTGCTTCACCACACTTACTTTATAAAAACTTCCTTCTGTCCAGTCTAGATCTCCCCTCTTTCAATTTGAAACCATTTCCATTTGTCCTGTCATTGCAGATTGTGCTAAAGAGTCTGTCCCTTTGTTTGTTATAGCCCTCTCATTGACTCCCTCCAACTCCTCTGCTTCCCAAGACAACCCAGAGGCAGAACGACTCTTTAAGACTTCTGTTTTACTCTGTGTGCTGAGCCAGGAATCATGGTGGGGGCAGAGGCAGATCGCCGCGTACCATCAGCCAGTGCCCTCCTGCCAAGCAGGCAGTGGCGGGCGGTTGGCACCACATTTCCAGGGCTAATTCCAGAGTACTTTAGTGCTCATAGGAAATTCTTTGTAACATTCCCTTTGCTCTAATATTCAATTAGCTTTCAAACAAGCGAAGAGCCTGGATGAGCTGAGATGGCCATTTTACCAAGTACTGTACCATCATGAAGAGTTCACAGACAGCTGTTTCAAAGTAATTGAAGTCATAATGCGCAGAAAAATGACTTTTCTAATGGTTGCCTTGAAGATTTATTTTTTTTTAATGTAATTAAAAAGTAGATTTAGAAATATGCTCGGCAACCCAAAAGATTAAATATTAATATGGTGCATAATTAATAAATGATACATCTCTTGATTACTAATGGGTTATCGACTCTAAAAGCCTAACATTATGGAATATTAGGGCAAACAAAGGCTTTGGGGGAATATCTAAGTTTCCAGGATGAAGCTGCATCTTTGTCCCTGTGAAAAGTTGTACATTTCCTTCAGTGTTCTCCAAATCTCTGAAAAATAGCATTAGAAAGTTAAGCAATAAGTCATGATGATTATAACCACTTTAGAAAGTTGCATTCCTACAATTTATTCTACAATGGAGCCCTGACCTGCAGGTCTATCTGCAGGTTATTCTATCAAAGAAAATTCTGCCTAAAATGGTATTTTGTCATAGAAAAGAAATTAATCCCATTACCATTGTTGTTGCCATCTTTCAGAAATATGACAGTGATTTGCTGGAGTCAGTTGTCTATGCTAACTGTATGGTGTATATGCTAACCAGATGTGAACTAAATTGTGGAATGTCACCTAAACTGTTGATGCCTGTCAAATGCTCAAGACAAATATTCATCAATTTTGAAAGATTGTATTTGCTTGTGCAAGAAATAACTAGAATAAAAGGAGCATTAACTTTCACATTTTGTGAGGTTGCAGAGAATGGAGAGAAAGCAAAATTATGAATGTTATGATGTCGGTATGTTCATTTGCCTTGTCTATTTCAAACACCAAACTCGTGACAAGCTGATCACTGAGATGCTGCTGCCAGCTGGCCTTTCTTGTACCCCTAAGGGTGAGGAGGTACGGACTGAACAAGGAAGGGGTCGAGAATTAATGAGAATATAAGCCAGTGTGTTAACCTAACAACTGTATCCCATCTGTGCTCAGGAAAAGGGTACAATTGAAGATAATGATGTCTTCCAGCTCAGCAGTGTATTTCACTTAGAAGAATAAAACTGCTGTGTTTCATGACCATTAAAATAACAGTGTGCAGAAGAAGCACTTCAAAACCCTCTTGCTGCCACAGGTTTCCTGCCTGTCCTCATGTAAGTGGTCCATACTCCAGAGTGGCTTTGCTGAAGCCCACCAGCTCCATGGTAGACCTGTAGGACTGCCTGAGCACAAGGTGCTGAGCCACCCCTGCATTCATTTCATGGGTGGCACTGACCACCCAGGTGCAATCAGCCCAGCTGTTGGCTAGCCCATCCTTCATCTCCTGTGCTCATGCAATTGGCTGATCTTACTGCAGTTGCCTCTGTCCCTATCAGATGAAAGCCCTTTTCTTTTTCTCCAGATTATTTGTCTTATTTATCAAGATGATGTTCAGTTTTAATCCTGACTGTAAAGTGTGCTTGCAGCCTCTCCCATCTTATCAGCTGCAAATTTAATCCTTGTTAAGGATGATTACTTACTCATGCCTATTTAGGGCCCATTAACCTTAATTAGATTAAGAACACTTTTATTCTTTTTTTTTTTTCTTTTCATTTTTACTATTACATTTTACCTGGTTCAGACTTAAGGAAAGTGCCAAGAAAAATATAAAGCTCTCTTCTGCTAATCCTTGGGATTCTTAGATGAATTTTCAAACACTGTTATTGTTATGGGAGTATACACATGATTCTGCATGTGTAAATAATATAATTGGTGCCTAAATACAAGAAAGGGGAATAAAGATTAAAAAGAAATTCTCCTTTCTAATGGATAACAGTGATACTCAGTATTCCTGGCTAAGGAGGCTTGTAGGAAAAGCTCCTGACCGTATTGATAAGCTATTAATACTCACTTTAACCCACAACTAAAACATTCATTGTTCTTTAAATGTTTGATATATACTTCACTATCATCAGTCCAAGAAGCAACGTTCAGAAAACCAGCCCTTTCAGTCCATCCTTTCCTCTGATAGGCTCCAGGTTTTTGTGCAAAGCAATGGAACTCCATTTGAGGTCTGTGCTGCCCACAGACAGCAAAAAAGCCCCTTGGAAGTTGGGACAAGTGGCATCAATAAATTAGTTTTCGGTGCAGATACTTCATGTTTGGATTTTTTCTGCTTACCCACTAAAGGATCACTGGTGGAAGGACATGCTGCCTACCTGCCAGGAAAATGCATGGCACAGTGTGCACCATATGTATTATAGGCAGCATTAATTCATAATTGATAGCAAGTGCCTAGGTTCAGCTTGCACCAGGAAAATGTTGCCTATGTTAGATTTTTAAGTTACCAGGTCTGGACAAAGTTAAAATGTGAAAGTAATAATGAACTAACTTATGGACTCTTTAAAAAATAAAGTGTAGATTTAAACTATTCCTATGTAGATGTAATAGATCTAATGACAAATCAGAATGAAGGCTTTATATATTAGATTGCACTAATTTTATGCTTTGAAGATGTTGAAAAGCTAAGCAAAAAAATATCTGTACCTTGTGTTAGGAGTACACAGAGCTAAATCTGTTTCTATGGCTATATGACATGATTTGCTTCCAAAATGATTTTGATTAATAGAACACTATTTCTGGAAGTCTTTCATATATTACATAAAAATTCTACTTTAATGCATACAGCAAAAATAGGTTTTTTTTGAGTATGTATGTGAAACAACTCATGTCATATGCTTAGAGATAGACTTGATATGAATTTAATCTTACTTGGGGTAAATCTGTTTGGCTTTCATAACATTAACTTGCAGATTGCAGAAGAAGTGAAGTCATTTTTATGACTGTTTTTTTTATATTTAATCCTCAAATCAATGTTGTAGCATCGGATAGTTGACACTAAAGCTACATGCTGCATATAAATCTCATTAAGACCACACACATAAAGCCAAAATGACTCTATGAGGAACTGCGTACAGATTTTTCTGAGTGAAATACCCATCTTGCCTAAAAGGAGCTGCTCACAGCTTTTGAACACCTGCAGAAAAAAAAGACAACTTTCTCTCCTTGCTTGATGTAGCTTCCCTCTGCCTTTTAATGTTGGGATGGTAAGCCCACTTTTCCATCACATCACACGATGACTGGTCACAGTTCTCAAGCAAGCTGCAATTCTAACTTTACAAAATTAAACCAGCAGTTTTGCCAACATATTCTCCACTCTCTCTCTTTTTTTTTTTCTTTTTTTTCCCCAAAAATAGTTCTAGTCTGACTTATTTCCTCAGTTTTGAGAATAAATGGTGTTATCCATGAATAGAACAAAAGGCACGAGCAATTCCAATGTCTGCCCAACAGCATTTTGCTTATTACATTATAGAAAATACAGAATCATCATCCTAGAATCATTTGAGTTGTAAGGGACCTTTAAAGACCATCGGGTCTAACTCCCCTGCAACAAACAGGAACACCTACAGAGTGCTCAGAGCCCCCAGTCCAGCCTGACCTTGAGTGTCTCTAGGGATAGGGCATCCACCACCTCTCTGGGCAACCTGTTCCTGTGCTTCACCACTCTTATCATAGAAACACTTCTTCCTTATATCCAATCTAAATCTCCCCTTTTAGTTTGATTATCTGATATCATTAAGCCATTATGTAGCACAGCTGTATTTTTTTTTCCCTGAATAACAGTTCTGAGGGAGCTATACTTGGAACAGCTTCTGCTTTTCTACCATGGACAGAAAACTCAGCACAGTGAATTGGCTCTAGCTCCCAAGCTGGCAGACAAGGAGTACTTCCTCTCTCAAGGGAGGGGTCTGGCTATTCTTTTTCATACTTCCCTTGGCATCATGGCCATCAGGTAGTGCAGCCCTACCTTCTCCAGTGAGACCACTTTCCTTTGTTTTGTCAGCAAGGTAGCATCACAACAAGAATATGTCAATCAAATAGCAAATAGCGCAAGCAGAAAAGGGTAAGTTACATAGAAAAATGCTGCAAATGTAATAATAAGGAAATAATCCCTTGGAACTCTTAGGGTCTAGAGCAATAAAACAAAACAAGCATGTTCTGGAAATTAAATATCCCACCCGTATTGATTGCTAATGGCCTTTTTTAAATTTCACCCTTATTTACTATGTAGAGATAAGAGCTGACTCTGAGCACTTTGTCTGATTCAGAACCTCATATAAGAAATCTAAAGATCACTCAAATTAAGAGGAGATGGCTAACTGCTCCCCTGGGTTATGCAGAAGAATATTTCATTTGCTCCCATTAGAGCAAAAGAATAGCACAGAACACATTCAGACCAATCAGAAATACTATTCAACAAAAAAAGTTGCAGCTGCTTTTGTTTTTCTTAAGGAACATGGAAAAATGCTTCTGTTTCCATTAGCTCTATACTTTCCTCTGTTGGTTTCTCTGATGTTTTATTGTTGTCATTCTGCAAAATCTAGAAGAGCTATGTGAAAATCTTTTAAAAGCATTATCATGTTACCTGTTTTGAAAGATAGCTATGAATTCATTCACACTGGAGCTAAGCAAGTTTCTAGCAGAAAAGGTGTATCCTGTGCTGTAAAACATAAAGAAATATTCTGAGCAAAAGAATTAAAAATACACAAGCTTTTTTCTAGTTGGGCTGCATATTTTCTGTAAGATCAAGAGCACTAAAATCATGACAGAATGTACTGACAAAACATTTGAGGAACTGATTGAAGACATGTATTAACTATCTTCTAGTTTCACGTTTCCTGTCTCACTTGGCATCACATTATATATGCTGTCATAGGCAGCAACAGAGCAAGAAGTGGCTGTTCTTTCATTATTTTGAACTTTCCCAGCAGGATTCACCACTGGCTTTTTTGAGCAACTTGTGGTTTGGAGCAGGCAAGCAGTGTGCATTATGTACTAGCTTGCATATTTATACCTTAAATAGGTGGTGTAACTCTATGAGACTGAGTAGACCTGTTTGCAAAATGTGAGTCGCTCCAAACCTCAGCATGAAACCTCAGACCAAACTCCATACTTCAAGATCAGAATTGGTTCAGAAAAGTACTTCTGTCTCCCATCTCTGTGGAGAATAGGGTTTATGGAAGGAGGCCAGCACCTTGCTACAGGATTTTAAAAACACATTTTTTCCTTCCTGCAACATGACAGAACATCACTCAGAAGGAGGCTGAAGAAGCACAAAAAACCTCTTCCAGAGGACACCCAATGTCGGCGTGCTATCAGCATGGAGGGGTCTGAAGGGGTGGAGGAAAGGCATAAAGATTAAAGACTTCAGAAAAGTTTCATCTAGGAAGAAGCCATCAAGGCCTTTGTCCTGATCCTCCTGCATTTCCTAGAGTTGGAGAGCGAGCACGCCGTGGGCAGAGCTACATATGTCCTCCTTCCCAAAGCACACCCACCAGACAGTGGGCTGCTCTCTGCAGCATCTCTCAGGGCCAAGCAACCTCTGCAGGACTGGTGCAAGTCTAGGTCCAGACAACAAGCCTGGTGTGAGGTGAAGGTACCAGCAAGGATGATTGCAGCCAATTCCGAAGTCATGGAAGTTAATGAGAGCCCTGCTATTGCCTTAAATGGGCTGGAGAGATCAAGCTCGCTCAGTGCTGTGCCTGTGAAAAAAATCCAGTGGTTTTCAAACCTCACTGCCATTGTTATGAAGTAGGGAAAGACTGTCTGATTCTCATGCCTGAAAATAGCTGTGAGTATGTTCTGGAGCATACCAAGAGCTTTTTATATTGTCAGTCCATCTACTCAGATTCTGTGTTTGGGTCATGAAATGCTTTGGAATCAGAACCCATGCTTATTCTTCAGCATCTTGGCTGTGGCAGAGGAAGTGCCAATGTCACATCTTTCCAGTACACTAGAAAAATTCTCCCCAGATGATCCACTGAAGGCTAAATCCTTGTGCTATAAAGAACCTCATAAGTATTTTTCATCACGTTGGGAGTTTCAAGACAAGGAGAATGTAAACCAGCAAAACTGTGAAATAAAAGCAGCAAAAATGTCTGAGTTCCTTAAACACTTTTTTTGTTTGATTTTTTTTTCGGCATTTTTAAATGGATGTGCTGCAGAATTGAATGCCTGTACCTATCCCTCGAGATAGATTTACTCAGAAGGGGAGAAGGGAAAAAGAAAGGAAATAGACCGTTTTCACAGTATTTTCAAAAGTTCTAGAAATATTTAGAATCATTGAGGTTTGGAAAACACTTCTGCAATCACCTAGTCCAACAGTCAGCCCATCCACACCATACCCACTAACAATGTTTTTCAGTGTCACATCTATACGGTTCTTGAACACCTCCAGGGACAGTGACTCCAACACCTCCCTGGACAGCCTGTGCCACTGCCTCAACACTCCTTCTGTGAAGGAAATTTTCCTAATATCCAGCATGAACCTCCCCTGGCATATCTTGAAGCCATTCTCTCTTGTCCTGTCACTGTTATCTGGGAAAAGAGGCCGACCTCCATCTCGCCACAACCTCCTTTCAGGTTGTTGTAGAGAGCAATGAGGTATTCCCTGAGTCTCCTCTTCTCCTGACTAAACAGTCTCAGCTCCCTCAGCCAGTCCTCGTAAGACTTGTATCAAGCATCTAAAGGAAAATGAAGTTATTTCTGGTATTACTTATAACACGTATTCAAGCACAGCCAACACCAATTGCAATAGATACATGCTTGTACTCAAAGAAAGCAAAACTACTTTTTGGAGTGAGTTTATTAGAAAAGGGAAAACGTTTTTACCCTCTACCACAACTGCAAAGCTTTTCTCCATGCCTTTAGCTGGTAGAGAAGGCCTCAGGAAGATGGTAAATTGTCTTCTGCAGTATAGCTCCACAGAAAAGAAATTATTTTTTCCAGAGCGGTTGGCAGGATCGCATTATCATACCTCATTTCAAGTGCCTCTGAATTTTGTAGGTCCTGAAACAGCGATTAGACATTTCAACCTAACAGACTCAAGTGCTGAGTAATTCCTCTGCAGGAACAATACGTAGTTCAGACTGAGTTTGCAGAGATTGACTGGTTGAATCTATCTTTGCACCCGTTACATACTTGGTCCAGTGTGTTCAATATATGAATTTTATTCATTTATTCATTTGCATCACTTAAAGGAATCTGAATTATGTATATATTTCAGTGAAGAAGATAAAACTGCAAAACTTTAGTTTGAGGCAGGAATGGCTCTGTAAGTAATATCATAGAGAAATCGAGGAAGCCTTGTGTGGCTGAGCCACAATCACAGGAACAAAACACAGCATAGTTGGCTGTCAACAGCTCTCTGTTGCCTCTCTGGGCAAGCAAAGGAATGGGGAAGCTCCTCCTGTAAAACAGCAGGAGTAGTCTCACCGTGCATGAAAAAAGGCAGGGCTCAGCTTTCAGAGCAGACAGGAAGCATTCTGCAGAGAATATTCAGGACTCACAGTCTCTTTTGTTTAAAGAGGCAGAAGCTATATGTGCAGGCTCCACAAACAAAAGCCAGCAGTGTGAAGATGCCATCCACACAAGAAAACATGCTGAAGTATTTATTAAATGAATATGGATTTTGCAAGCGATAAATGAGATGTAGCTCTTTCTAAAAACTCCATTATGCTCCCATACACAAATATATACCTCTGAGTACCGGACTGTTTTCTTTTAGATCAAAGGAGGTAATGGATATGACTTTTTTTTTTTTTTTTTTAATTGTTAGGAAAACTTCCTATAAACTCATTTATCTTTCCCCCAGACCAATCAAAACAACAACAACAACAACAAATGTTGATACAGCTCTTCATTCCCTTTTATTTTCATTCCCTGATATATACTCAGCCCTTTCATGCTCATGTCTCTCCACAAGACACATGCAACTTGATGACCGTTGAGGTCCTCTCCAACTCAGGACATTCTATGATTCTATGAATGCGTATGAGTGCAGCCATCCTGGTGTCCTGGGGAAATGCAGAGAAATGTTTTCCAGCTTGCGTATGTTCATTGTGCTACAGCTCCTCTTTTGCTGATCACACAGAACCTTACCCTGATCATCTCATTTCTTCAATTTCAGTTTCTGAGTTCTCCTTTTTAGCAGCAGAACTCTTGCAGTTTTTCCCCTGTGTTTCCAACATTCGTGTTCTCCTCCCCATCCCCACGTTGCACCAAGTGGTATTGGTGCCACACATCTGGACAACATTATCCTCAGGATATGCTCCCCAGCACATGGCAGGGCCATGTAGGAGTCTCCTTAGCATTTCAACCCATCTCATTTATAGCTGAGCATCATGGAACTAAATATGAAGTTATCTTAGTGACACAAACAGATGGGTACACCTTTCTCTGGGATCTGGACCCATTATATAGGTTTAGCTCCATCCTTAACCTTCAGGAGATTTGCTGTGTTCTATGACTTTTTAGCAGATATCATCATTTGCTACAAACTTTGCTTTTCTCCGAAACAAGTGGAGAAGCAATTATGTGGCTCTTCACTCTCCTTGTTAATCACAGAATGACACCAAAAGGCCAAGAGAAGAAATGCAGGCAGAGAATGTGTGTTAAACTCCAGCTTAGTGCAGAAGCGCTTTCGCGCAGCGCTGCTGCCTCAGCGCACATCAGCCCAGACCTCTCTGCAGACTGTGGTCTGCAGGTGACAAAAGAGGAGAATGAATCATTCCTTGTTTATGTGTGGGAAAGAAGTCTGGCTTAACCACTCCTGAAAATTTTAGTCAAAATACCCTGAGTTTTGGAGGTTTTCTAGCGTTAGTGTTTTCAGATGTATAAGCCTCTCACAACAGAATCAAAGGCAAAAGTCAAGATGAGAGTGGGCTGAGCAAAACAAAAGCTGTTGAGACAACAGCCAAAAGGAGGAAAGACAGAAAATATTGTGGGAAGTATAAACTCCCCTTTAGAAAACCAGAATGCTTCAAATCCTTTTTCGAATGTGGTATAAAATAATGATAATAATAATAAAGCCTCTATATATTTAAAAATTAAAAAATGTAAAAATCCACATGATTGGTGGGAATTGACCATCAAAATAGCTTGCAGGCTCCACAAACAAAAGCCAGCAGTGTGAAGATGCCGAGCTATTTCAGGCTCCATAGCTTGAAAAAACCTCAAATTCCTCAAAACGCTCTCATCCCAGGAAACTAATCCTGGCAGCTGCTATCCTGAAATGGCTTCTGGGTTTGGATGCCTTGCAGTTCCACGAACATGGAGAAAGGCTATGTGAGGGGAATGTGCCAGTAGCCAGACTGAGCTTATCTATTCTGGAAGTGTAGTGTTGCTGTGGTATGGCAGTGCAGCACAGCACGGGGATGATTGAAGAATAGCCAGTTACCCACTGGGTCCGCTCCATGAATCCTTTCTGCTCAGGGGAAAACCCCCAAGATCCCAGGCACCCAGACCCAGGGGAGTGTTTCTATTCATTCATGCTAAATTTTTCTAAGACTGATGATGTCTTTAAATGAAATAATGCAAAAAGAATAAGTTATATTTGCTGGCACTGACGGCAGCACATGGCAGCTTAGTCTCTAAGGCTGTAGCCTGGTCTTCAGAAAGTGTGTGTGCTCCTGGGGTATTGCCTGAGAAGTAAGTAAGTAAGTAAGTAACCAAATAAATATTTATTGGTGTAATACCAGTAATGATATTTAGAGGTTTCATTTAGAAAAAAATGAACATAAAAAAATTCATAGAATCATTGAATCAAAGAGGTTGGAAAAGACCTCAAAGATCCCCCATTCCAACCATCAGCCCATCCCCACTATGCCCATTGCCCACGTCCCTCAGTGCCACATCCACACGGCTCCTGAACACCACCAGGGACTCCATCACCTCCAGGGGAATCTGTGCCACGTCTCCTGCCGAGAAGAAATAGTTCCTAATACTCAATCTGAACCTCCCCTGAACAAGAATTTGGCAAGGTATAGTCCAGATGAATCATTTGTCAGAGCAACCTCCCCAAGAGGATTTCTAAAAGAAAAATGAAGAAAAACAAGTAGTGGAAAATGGTAGAAAAGTGAGAAAGGTTCAGCTATGCTATGCTTTCTTTTCATTTCTTAGGCATAATATGAGTTAAATCCTTTATTGTTTACTGATCTCTGAAGTTGGAAATTTCTTGGTTCCTCAGCTCACAGAAATGATATCTTAGATCACCCTGAGATGCTGGTGTAGATTTGAGGCACCTCAGCAGGGGGGTATTTCTATCAGAGGAGAGTCAACATGTTGCAAACGCAGAGTCCTGATGCCACGCAAGGTTTCTCAGGGAGCACCACTGTGAAATAGCGCAAAACAGCAGTTCCGTGGCTCCTCTGTGTCAGACAGTGCAATTGCTGCTCTGAATGGCACAGAGAGCAGTCCCAGAGCACTTGTGCAAAACAAATCATATCTAACCACAGCTCAAAAATTGCTTACTGGTGTGTTGGTACTGTTCAAAAGCTACCCAATTAATAAAGGCAGCTCAGATTAGTGTACAATACAGGGTGATATTGTACAATTTTAAATGTTAAAATATACAGTTTTGAAGAGCAAGAATTAAGGGAGGAGGGAAAGAAAGGGAGGGGAATTAACACTAGTTAAAATACTGTCAAGGCGAGGTAGCTTCAAATGCAAAAGGGACTAAAGGTTAAGGTCTTTGCTTGATTCACTGATATTTGATATCTACAGGAAATTAAACCACAGAAGCTCCGGTCAAAAAACATTAATAAAAATGAGGGAACTTCGAAGTTTGGAAAAAAATACTATTTTTAATGTCATTTTCCCTGTTTCAAGGGTTTTCAAGCAAGTGTATCACATTATACACCACACTGCATGAGCTGTGATGCTTAGTGTGATTTGGTGCTGTCACCAAATTTTCCCAGTTTGGCCAGGTTCACACCATAGCAGAATATTACTCATATAGAGTCCTTCTGCAGTTTAATCCAAACAATGCAGAGCGTAGACATCCACCATCTGTTAGGAATTGTGGCAGCTCTATAGGGCACAGATGATAATGTTTGAAGTAGAGATCTTTCGGTTTGGGCAAGGAGCTGTGGTAAGCAGCTTGCTGTTGTTGGTTGAAAATAAAAGCTAAGTTAGTGGAACAAAGGAGAGAATGTTTTTCCATGTATAGCCAGATTGGCTAGCAGCTTTGCACTGGCCACAAGAGCACTGCATGGTCTAATGCACAGCATAAACTTTATGAGTTAGATAATCGGTCTGAAATGATACACAGAAGAAGGCTGTTCATTTTAAAAAAAGGATGCTTTACAGTCTAGAAAGTTTTAATCATTGCTTTTTCATTGAGAAAAAGTGGAACAAGATGGCCACCTTTCGCACATAGTGCTTTTTGCAGTCCTGTGAAAAGCCTCTAGTCTTGTTCTTCCCTAGGTTTGCTCCAAGACTACATTTTGAATGTGTAAAAGTTCACAAGCATTGTTCTTCATGTAAGCCCTATTGCCCTTATCCTGTCACTTAAAACAAAGCTAAAAGTTTATATCATCATAAGGGCATGTCTTTAATGGAAATTTTCAACATGAACATTGCCATGAAAACACTCAGACTGCTAGAAACAGACAAGAGGGAAATCAAAACCAAAAAAAAATCCAGCAAGAACAATGCCAAAGCACACTATATGACTATATGACACCTAGATTCAGTTATAAAGTGTACCCAGCAAAAAGCTACTTGAGACGCAGTGTATGTTCCCCATACACAACAATAAATCAAAATCACTTACTTGAGGTGCTTTGTTATAAAGTGATCCTACTTCTTTATTGAATAAATGACTTCAGAAGTCCTGCTAAAGATTAAATAGCTGACTTTAATTTCATTAAGGAGTTTTTAAAAAAAAAATCCACACTCTGAACTTCCTTATTGGTCAAAGGCTGACGAGGCAAAGTACTTCCAGAATGCTACTCTCCAAAGTGTTTAATAGATTTGGTATTTTGCACTCGGAATTACTACTCTTGTAGTAATCCCCATGACAATACTGACTTCCCGAGAGTTTTGGGACTGAACTGTATACATCAGTATCAAATGGTCACAGTTTAAAAGCTGAGTTAACAAGCATCATCTCCCTTATCTGTGTGTGTACAAAGATCAATCACTCAGACCCCTGTTGATTCTGGACCCTTATTTAAATTAAGCTTCAGGGTGTATTCTGTTATCTGGGCTTCTTCAGAACCAGAAAAGGAAAAATAAAAAAATTCTCAAGGCTACTGTCTGTCCTGTATACTCCTTGAATTCAAAGTGAAAGCAGCTTGGCCAAAGTCCTGCTCTAAGATATTACTCTTTGCAAAACACAATGAGCTCTTGGTCCAGTGCTGGCCATGTGGTGCTATAGCTGAGTTGGAGGTGTCAACTTCAACAGCAATGGTTCAGGGAGGTTGTTCATACAGGACTGTACATTCTAATTGTTCACACCGTGCGCTACAAACTCAAGATTGGCCATAAACATGCATTGACATTTGTTGCATATCTTAAACATGTGATATACATTACTCATAGTTTTCATTTTGGAAGATTCAGCTGCAAAAGCTTTTGAATAAGACAAGTATTAGGAAAAAATTAATCTCAGAATGAGTGGTGAGACATTGGAGCAGGCTGCCCAGATGGGTGGTGAAGTCACTGTCCCTAATGGTGTGGAAATGTGGAAATATGGAGATGTAGCACTGAGGGACACGGTTAAGTGAGCAATATTGGCAGTAGGTGGATGTTTGGACTAGATTATCTTGGAGATCTTTTTCAACTTTACTGATTCTATAATTATGGGAAATGCCGGGACAAAGTGTACATCTATTCACATCTTTTTGGTGCCCAGCAAGAAGTAGATAATACATTGAAAATGAAAGCCAAAAAAAGCTAGCTGTACTTAAATTCCCAATTTCTTTACAAAGCATTTTCTCAAGATATAAGAGAAATGATTATGCACTCAGCTATACTGAAATAATTTAAATGTCATCAATTTGCTGTCACTTTGCTGATATGGTTTAATTACATTCTAAAAACATATCGAACAGTCTATCAAGGAAAGACTATATTGCTGAGATATTTTATTATTTTAATAACAGACCAATGTCTGTTGAGTAGAAGGAAGGCTCAAAAGTATACTCTGAGCATAGTTTTAAATAAGAAAATATAGTGTGAAACTAAATCTACTCCCCTATGGCATTATCTGATCTTTCCAATTGGACAAATATGCTCAAAACTGAAGAAAAAAATAAACCACACCTGAAAAGTCCTTGTTTCTGCATACTTCATTCTGGGTCTCTGGAATCATAAGTATAGACATAACAATGCTGACAATTAACCACAAGTTCTTTTCTCAGAAATAAACTTCAACTTTTAAAATATAATTTTGAAGACAGAAAAAGAGTTAAGAGTGCAAAGAACCTGGTAGCCAGTTGAAATACACAGGCTTGGAGCTGCAGCATCATAATCTATTAGCACAGCCCCCCCACTCCCCCCCGCATTCCACATACCTGGTGATATTTGGTCTAGTAATGACCTTATACATATGGAATCTGCAATGAAGCAACACATAGCAAATCAGTTTTGAGAACTATTAATCATATCCATAATTTTTTTTCCATCCAAATTTTTTAATAGCCCTCTACAAATTTAGAGATGTAACAGTTCTTCCACTATTGTCTAAAAAATTCCCTTTTACTTCCAGACTCCTTATTTGTGCTGTGGTCTAGCTGGCTTGACAGGTAGACAGTTCTCCTGGTGTACCTTAGGTGCTAAAACTACATAAGTGGTAATTTCAGTACCAGTATTCCGTATTTATAGTACTAAAAACAGATCATGTGCTCTAATGGATCAGGCTGTAAACCCAGCTTTCAGTGGTTCTAATCTAGAAGCATAAAGACTTGTATGAAAATAAGCCAAGTTGCTTCCTTAAGTTTCTGTTCATGTTAATACGTACAGACTTGGACTGAACAGATAACTTAAAAATTCATTAAAACATACGCTGAAAATGTCTTGCAACATACTTACATACACTGATTCCACAGTAAAAGACTACTCTCATCCCAAATACTGAAGTTATATGCCCAAACCTAGCCAAATGATATCCAGTGGATTTGCTTTCTAGAATACTCAGCCATACTACCTGCAGTTGAATTGTTACAAGGAAGCTGAAACAAGAAATTAATTTTATCTCATCCTATTAGAGGTAAACATGTTCATCTTTCTGTCAAAGCAGGATGTCATGGAAAGATTCCCTCACTGCTGAGAATAGGATTGGGAAGAAAGCGGATTTCAACAAAAAGAACTAAATACAGGAGATTTGGAAGGTCTCAAGGACTTATTTATCTGAAGTTAGTCTGCCATGCTTGTTGAAAAGGCAATTTTCCTTTTGCTCCTTGCCATGATTAAGATGGAGAAACAATAGAAAAAGAGAAAATCTGGCAGGCCTGAAACTTTGTCCCTCAATTTGGCTTCAGCACTGAGAGAGACTAGAGCCTGCCTCATAAATTTTGCAGGATTAAACAGAGACACAATAAAAGGGCAGTTTCAGAATAAAAAAATGAGTCAAAGGTCTTCAGTGCCCTGGGGAATATTGGTGACCTTCTCAAGACGAGTCCAAACTGTTCCCACCATCCTTCAGAAAATGTCTTATCAAAATTGTCCATCAAAATGGTAGGCTGCAGAAGGTCTAAAATCTCTGAGTCTGACAAGAAAAGATTAGCAATGGCTGTAACTGCTGTGGGTAGGGCCTGTTCTTAACAGACTATCACAGGTCAACAGTGGTAGCAGAGGTGACAACCTACTTTTCCAGATCAGTGCTTGACCAAGTAACTTGTACACAGGTAGAATAATCAGTACACATGCACTTCATACACCAATCCTCATAAGGAAGGTAACAACCAAAACATGGAAGAAGGATTAACATACAGAAGAAGGATTGACATAGGAGTAAAAAATTCCTTTGGAGGTAAATCCTATCTTGCAGTCTCAATGAAAGGAAACTAAAAGGCTAGTATTTGCAAGGAAGAAAAATTAATTCCACAGCTCATAAAGTTTAATCTCTGCAGAGAAGATGAATGCATGGGGCACTCAACACCACGTAACAAGCTGAGGAAGTGTACTGCTCTGTGTACGCTGATAAAGCAAAAACTATCTGCAATGCTGAACATTCAGTCAAAAATATGTTCATGGTTTAAACGTGGTTAGAAACAAACATTTGAAGCAGAATATTTTTCTCTTTCCCAGTAAAACCTCAAAACACACTTCGAAGAGCCACTGTGGTCAAATTTTGTCTATCAGTCTTCCTTATCAAGGCTTTGGTGTAATGTTTCCTAGACTGGAGTCTTCTGTCCTGCACATCATCATACAGGCAGTCAAGCAAAGTAGACTTAGAGCTAGATTTAGCAGCTAATGAAAAGCGCTGTCACAAACAATGTACAATAGTGTTTCAGTGTTTCATCATTTGTCATGCAACATTTTGTCCCATGAGTCGCGATCTGAAGATTGAGGGGTCTCCTGAGCCATGCAGAAGGGATTAAATAAATTTTTGAGAAGTGCCTAGAAAGTTGAGCTGTTTGTTGGGTTTTGTGTGTTTTGGCTTTCTTTTTTTGCCCCAGATTCTTACCTAAATACCATTTTTATCTATCTGAGATGCATTCATTTGAGCATTGTGCTATTCTCTGTGCAAACCCAATATGCAATGTTTTAAACTGTTGTTCCTTCTCGCTGTACTGTCACTCTTTCATTTAACTAACAAATACATAAACATCAAGGACTGGGAGCCCTTGTTCTCCCTTCTCATTACTTTGTTCTTATATAACAGTGTGGACTTACTGGCTTGTTTCTTCTGAGATATTCCTGACAGTTCCCACAGACTTCTTCCACTGACAAGGCTGGATTTCAGAGCATAATTTGATTGGAAAAACACGATGGTAAAGCCTGGGACAGTACTGTTACCTGTGGGAAAACTTCTGCATGATTATAAGCACAGGCAGTTCCATGAGAAGCCAGAAGGCTGCACAGATTTGTGGCACCAGATGAGTATCAGCACTGAACATTCGAAACCTCAGTGCCTACCACCTCTTCTTTGCTGGAACTGTTGTGGTTGGGAGCCGTTTACATATATTAAGTTTGCAATCAGCCCTATGTAAAATACCACCAGATTGTGGTCAGCGGTTGTATGCAGACTTTGTCATTTTGCTTACTGACCACACATTCCCATTGATCAATTCTAAATTGGATTATTGTTAGGTTTAAAAGCGCCTCAACAGCAGAAAGTGGCTGTGGTGGCTGGCAAAGCAGAGATGGATAGCAGAATAAACAGGGAAAGTGACAAGATTTCAGACTGAATTGATCACTGTCAGCGAGTTAGTGGTCAGCTGTCTGACCTTTGTTGCCCAAACCAAACATCAGAATAATGTTTAGACAAACACATTTGATTTTTGAGGTAATGGGTATGTCAACTAAATGACAAACCTTCGAAAGGTCAAAGGGATATCCATTTTTCAGACTTTTTTCAAGCATTAATCGTTCATTTGGGGAGCAGTGCCTTTTTTAAGCTGGGCAAAGAGAGAACTTCACTTTCCGTCTAAGTGCGCTTGTATACACTACAAACTGTTTAGTCACAGCCACCAGCCTTGCAAAACCCAGCCTGTCGCTACCTCCTGACATTCACAGCTGTGTTTTGACACAGGTAGAACTTTACTACGTGTAGCAGAGTTGGGATTCAGGATTCTGAAGAAGGTCAAGCAAAGCTTTAAACCTCCTACTATTCTGAGTAGCAAATATAGGAAAAGTAGCCATGCTTACTGCTCAGGTGAGACCTGATGGGTGCCAGAGTCATGAAAAAGCTGAAGAAAAACTATGAAAAATGAAGAAGAATGCTAATGAGAACCACAGCAACAAAAAGGCTTTCAGATTTATCGTTACAGACCGTGGATGCCAGGTTGTTGTTTGAACAGCCTCTGCTTACTCTCATATTCATTCTTACTAGATGTTTTCTTGACAAGGTGTGAAACCAGTGCAACATGTTCTTACAGAAGATATCAGCAGGGTATTTTTCATGGTGGATCTATCAGTATCACATGGGAAACAAATAGTTTCTTCCTCCTACTTTCCTCACATGCACACCCTACTTCCATAAGCTGTTTGTGATGCCAATGCGATACTACAGAAATAAGAAGCACTCAGCAACTGGGAAGAAAATGAAAAAGACTATAAATTAAGAACAGGAAAAAGTTTTTCTAACTATGCCATGAATTCTACTCTCAGCTGTTTTCTTTTTCCCTTTCTGAGTGTATCACAACATCATCTGTTACAGACTAAATGATTATCAGCAGGTCCCAGGGTTTCAGCTCAATGCCTTGTTTCAGTGTTTAAATCGCTGTTCCCAAGCTTCACTCAGAGGTACAGCAAAATGCAAGAGGGTTTCCAAAACCACTGATTTGTCATTTTAAAGTTCAACTCTGCCTAGCTGTATGATATCTCATCACAACGCAGGCAATGCTCTACACATGAGAGTTACTCTTTCCCTAGGGCAGAAATTCACCATATAATGTGTCTACTGCCACTCTTCCCATAGATGGGATAACAAAAAGTAAGTCTTGTAAAAAGCAAACAAACAAAAAACAACAAAAACAAACAAACAAAAAATACCACGAAGGAATACTTGGCATATCTGAAGCTACTGTTTAACATCAGGCATATGATTTACCCCTGCAAACGAGAAGGGCTGTTTTTCATTTCATATTGTCTATGCTTTGACATTTAAGATTCTTTCCGAGCTTCTGACACTAAGAAAATTTCATAGTAGAATTGACCAAAAAATCAGAAGTTTTTTTCTGGCAAGATGACTTTCATCCGAAACAGAAGCATTCCAAGAGATATATATATATTTTTTTTCCTCAGGAAACTGCATTTTCACAATGCAAGAGTTTCAAAGGATACATAGGATAAGTACTCACAATCTTGTCACATTCTCATAACTACAAAAAACTCACTTTCTTTAAAGGATTATTCCCTGAAGAAAATGTGCACTGGCAAAACTCGCATATCAACATTTAGCATGTTTTAATAATTGGTATTAAGACTTCAAAGAATGAGAACCTTTCTCAGTATTGCTTCTATAGTAAATTATTACTGCATTCCTGAGACTTCTCTAAATTCTACCACAGAAATATTTTATCACAGCCAATTATTAGTTGAATTTAGCTCAAGCTAAGAGGGAAAGGAGTTAAGAGAAACTCAGCACAAGATTCAGTGACAGGCTGCAACTTCTATTTATGTCATATATGCCTACATTTACAATCAGGTTTGTGCAGTTTCTACTGTCTGTGTCAACGGAGACCCCATCACAACCCACAACGGTCATTACAAAGTGCTTTTTTCTGGTGAAAGAAATGATGAGAGATAATGAGAGTGGTGATGTTAGCAGAAGAAATGGGAGATCTGAAGTTTTCCAGCTAATTTTCCGAAGTTATTTCCTGCCCTAGGTGGCCCCACTTGAGCAGGAGGATGGAACAAGATAATCTCCATGGGTCCCTTCCATACCCAACCAAGCTGTGATTCTGTGATTCTGTATCCAGGATACCAGTGAACTCTACTCAAGGCAGGAAATCATCCCAAACTTTTGACAAATTGAATTAGAGAAATTTCAACAAGGGTCTACATCTGGTCCTCTGCAGCACAAGTTTCACTTCCATTGTCACACATCAACCATCATCAGTATCGCAAGCCTAGTACCACAAAAACCTTCGGGACCTGAAGCCTCCACCAACAGTTTGATATTGTTCAGTATCAAACTGGCACTCTGATTTTCAGGCAGATTTGGCTAATCTTGTCCATTATGCCAGCCTTTGAAAAGGTCCTTGCAAATACACAGGCTCTGAATTGATTATCATTACTCACATAGAGGCTGGTATGTAGCAAAGTATAGAGTAATATGAGAAAAATATTGATTTTATGAAAGTTAATATTATTAAAAGATAGTTGTATTAATTCCTTTCCTGAATTTTAGCTGGGGGTTTTCCTTTTAGAAAATCAATGAAACTAATAGTCTTGTTATAGCAGTTGCACTTGTTATGCTATATTTTCACTCCAGAGCTTTTAAGTTATGTTAAAAGCAGATGAGCTGAAAGGCTATAAACTTATTGACTGGAATTTAAAGGATGTTAACAGCTGAAGACATTATGTTTGTTGTCTTTTTGACACTGTATTTGAAAGAGGAGAGCTTTACTTAAACTGGATTTTAATTGTATCTGTCTGTTTTCTGTTTTGAACGAAAAAGAAACTAGTATTTTGGGAAAGCTCTCGTCAGTCCAATATACATCAATGATACTAAATCAGATTTGAGTAAGGATTTGATCATCCCTCAGAGAGAGAGTCATGCACAAATATAATTCTGCAAGCACCTGGAGCATAAAATTAACAGAGAAACAAATATCTAATACTTCACTTTATAAATCATGTTTTCTATTTTGACAATTGTTCACATTTTTCAATAATTGTTATTGTGTATACAGGAGCAGCTCTTCCCATCTTCTTACTAATTCATCTCTGGATGACTCATAAGACCAAAGCCAGCTAGTTTCATCTGAAAACCAAAATTTCTAAGTTCATCGATAAGTCAGTTATCATTTCAGTGTTCTAAGAAGTTCCCAGTGACCAATTCCTTCCTCAGCTCCAAAACAGATCCTTGTTTTTTGAAACAAAATCTTCTTTGCCTCATTTTTTTTTCATCTAAGCTTTTCTATACCTATTTTTAGTCAAAGCATTTACCCAAGCAATACTTGGAACTTGTGCTAGAAGTCACTTTCACTTGGGTTATTGTTCAAATAAAGGCAACCATGAGTTCTTGCAATCTCATCTCATGAAGTAAAAGCCATGGATGCAGTCATTTTGCATCTTTCTTTCCCTAAATTCTCCTGCATGACCAGGTATAGAAATTAACAGCAAAGAGAGCTGGCACAGCCATGATGTTCCTGGAGGGCCATGTTTTGTCATGGGAAGTTCATAAGGTCTGTAAGCAGAGGGATATAAAGCTGATTTCTAAAGAGCTTGGTGATGGTAGCCACTAACAGTGATCTTCACTGAATGCTGTAGTTGAAATGTGAACTAATACAAGTCATGAAGGAGCTTTCCAAAGGCACAGTGTTAGCTTCCAAGCAAGTGTTAGATCAGTGTCTGTTTCCCTATGGCTTTTGCTTGTCAGTAAACCACAGTCTCCTCCTCCTTCTTCCTTTATAATACTCTGGCTCTTAACTCTGCCTGATCTGTCTAAATCTGTCAGTGCAATTATCTGCCATCAGCTATATACTATTAACAGGAAATAACATGTATGCTTCATTTGACACAAAGAGCACTATAATAATATGATCTGAAGCCAGATGAGATTTGACGATAGCCTGTCTCCTCTGCTCTTGAAAATCAAAGCCTTCAAATCAAAGGTGTCATTGGCACAACCACATTTCTTGCATCTCCCATTTATTCAAGCACATGGTTTAACTATCTGAATGCACACTTATAAGCAACGTATATCCCTGAACCTAAAAACAGGTCCATTATTTTTGTAAATAGGGCGAAGATGGCTCCTAATCTGAATCTTCAATAATTAACAAAAAATATTTTAAAACTTTCTGCATCCTGCAGTGTAAATGAATGTGCTTCAAGATGCAGTAATTGCCTACAAATTATCTTCTAGTGGAGATAGAGGAAATATTTTACCTTTCTTGTAATGTGCTGGTTTTTTACAACCACCTAATAAGAATGTCTTGCAGTGAACTCAGTATGTAAACTGGTGGCAATCAAATCTGTGCACACCAATTATATTGTACACTCAAACTGCTTTTCTTGAGGATTTGTTGGCACAGAAGGTTCTAGATCCAGGGCTAAAATGTGAAAATCCTAGAGAGGAGCAAAGTGTATGGCCTTTTCAGTACTAATTGCTCAGTAGGGGAAGTAAAACAACATGGTTACATCAGAAAAGAAGGTCACAGATTCTTTTTTCTTTTCTCTACTTCTCCCCTATGAAACAAACAACAACAACAACAACAAAAATTGGAGGAAAAATGCACAGTCTGGTTTTCATGGTCAACAACAACTTAGACAGAGCCAAGTCTACTGCACAGCATTATTAAGTCTGCAGTGTTTCAAGGAGAGCAAAGTTTTCCCAATATGCCTGTACTCTCACAACCACACATTCAATGCCTTCTGAGGAGATCAACAAGCTTTGGGAATTTTTCCATTTTTCCTGTTTTCCTCCCTCCATGCCCACATACGGCAGCCTCAGCTTTCTCACTTGGTTAATGAGCAGGCCCTAGGGCAATCAACAAGAGGCCAGATATAATGTGACACATTTCTTACTCTCAGCCCTGTCATGCTTCAGACATGAGGGAGTAAGCACCAAGTCTCATCCCAGAAAACTGTGGGACACTGTTGGCCCCTGAGACAACATTCACAATACAGACCAGTTTTGCATGTTGCCCTGCCCAAGCATCTGCAGGCCTCCTCCTGTGGAGCTTCCCCCAGACCAGGAGTACAGCAGTTCCTTCCTATACACACCACATATTCCCAAGCAAACACCTTTTTCCATTAGGCAAAGAATCTCCCAATTGCCAAAGCACTGGCAGTGCAGGAAAGTGAGGACAGAGAAGGATTTAAAATGCATTTGTCAACTTGAACACAAGTTGTTGCTTTCTGCCATCATTCCATCTCATCCCATCCTCAAAGCACTGACACAAAAGGAAAGAGTAGGCTTGACTGCAGCTCCCTGCATGCAAGGATTTCACAGTTCTGCAACATCTTTGACTGCTCTGTGGTTAACCACAGTCAGAGCAGTGGCAGCACCAGGCCCATGTCTAACAGCAAGTTGCCCCAATACTGCCCAGGGAACATCGATTCTCATGTGGGATGGGAATACGCAGACGACTGATGTGGGGCATTTTTTTTTTTTTTTAAGTAGATATATTGGAAACAAAAGAAACTATTTGCAACCTGACTGTGGGCAGCTTTATTACTATGCCATGCCTGGGTCCAATAAACCGCATTGCTAACCCCCTCACCCTCTTCCCATCTTCCCCCACCCAAGAAATTAATTCCTTATGTCCAGTGATCATCAAGAGCTGCCGTGGCCTTTGAAAAGAAAGCTTTAGCAATATTAATAATGCCCAATTGCCCAATCTCACAAAAGCTGCAGCTAGAGCTGGCTGGAAATTTTTCAACAAAATGTCGTTTCATTACAATATGTTGTTTATCAAAGCCGCAATATTCTGTGAAGACATATTGGTTTTGACACAGATTTCTGATGCTTGTGGTTTCTGACTAGAAGCAGAGAGCAGCCCAAACCAGAACCTGGAGCTTTTCAATCTGAAAATATTGAAACAATTCCAAATCACAAAAAGAAAAAAAAGAAAAAAAAAAGGTCTAAAAGTTTTGTTTTCATTCCAACATGGAACATTTTTGGAAAATTAAAAGTTTCATGACACTGAAGTTTTACTCTCTGGCCAATTTTGGCAAAAAGATCTGTTCACGTGAGCTCATTCTCAATGAAATGTCCTTATTTTGTAAATACTGAGGCTCTTCTGTATGTGTGTGTGCATATGCATTCAATTTATATTGTTTATGATTTTGTTTGGGCAGCTGTTCTCTGTAGCCTTTTATTATGGTCTTACTGTTGATCATCTGCAAAAGACAGAATGAAGGAAGAGCAACAGCAGTCACCTGCCAAGAGTGGATGAAAGAGGCCATGAAAGGCTGCTCCCTTCCCATTTCTCTCCCTTCTCTTCTTTGTTGCTGCGCTGGTGATTAATACACCACATGGGCTCAGTTCTCTCAATAGGCCATGTGAGGTCTTCTTCTACTGTTTATGTGATTACCATCAGAGTTCATTTTAGTTTTCATTACCTTTCGTCAAATGCTATGATAGCTGAGTTGATATAATGGAAACTGGCCACAGAATGCACTGTTATTTTTCTAACCTTTACCGTTAGGTGATATATATTGATGAGTAAATAACATATTTTTCCATTATGATCTTCTGCTTCCATTGTTTGAAAAGTACAATGCATTGGACAAAACAAAATAACTGTTCCTCAGCATGTAATGTCTATGCAGTAGTTGTAAAATAAAATCATACATCTCTGTTCAGAAATTATAGAAGAGATTGCGATTTAGGAGAGCATATAAACCCCATTATTCCACACAAGTCCTGATAATTTCAGAGCTTAAGTATTTTCTCTGGACCAAGACAATAGAACTTACTATGTTTCATAACATGGATAGTACAGAGATATCAAATATTCTTAAAGCTACCATCTCTGGAAACTTATTTTAATACAGTGATGGAAGTTAACATTCTGATAACAAAAGAATGTCATCAACTGAGGAAAAAGAAAGCCTTTACAAATTCTAGGAACTTCCCTTGCTCCTGGATACCACTGACCTTTATTTATCACCTAAGAATCAGAATTGTTTTCAATATGTACTCCCATCGTGCTGTTGAAAGACTCATGCAAAGCAAAGGGGAAGCAGAATAATATACCATGAAAGGATGACCACAAAGCGCGTTATTAACAGTACACTGTCAAAGACAGTCTGAACAATAGGCATATTGAAGTCTGTATTCCAAAAGTTGTTCCTTTTTTTTTTTTTTCCAATCATAATTATAAATAAAGATTGAAATGATAGAGGATTTATTTTGAAGTTGATGATATCTCTTTCAAATGATCCAGTTAGGTGTTGTTGTATCCTTTGTCTCTTATCTTGAAGAGTTATGTGTAATAGCAGTAGTGCAACACTATACAGCATTTCAGTAGCATCATCATTTTAATACTAACAAAAGCTTCTCTCAGAGTATTTATTTGGGTCGCACCTGCCTGTAATTTGCAGAACAGAACTGCTTTGAGTGGATCTCAGAAGCCCTGACCAGCCCTTAGAGCAGTTGGCATTAAACACTAAAATCACTGACCCTGTTAAAAGTCTAATTCACTAGTATCAACAACCTGTCCTCTTGCTAAATCTATACTCACACATAAGGTATTACAGCAGATCTAAGCCTAAGTCAGAAGCGGATTAACAGTGGTGAATACAGAACAACTCTTGCTGTGGTATGCAGCATAGGAGCTGGTAACACGGGACTTCTGCCAAATGAAGAGGTCTCAGAAGACTCAAATGAAACCAGGGACACCCTTCATGTCCTAAACTCAGGGTCTTGCTTCTGTTTCAAACCACTGATATTTGCAGAATGACTCACTAAATATAGAAAGGCATACCTTAACCAGTTTTTTGAGATGTTAAAAGTGGGTCTGAAGCGTAATCCAGCTTCGGGCACTCATCTTGAGCTGTTGGAAACTTCTGGATCTCACTGTGTCAGCTGAAGTCCAACCATGGCAAAAATTATATCAGGATCTGAAATGAGGCTACATGCTTCTTTCTTCCTTTTTCCTTCTCTTTCATAACTTAGGAATTTCCTTGACATTCACTGGCAGATCTTCCAAAGAAGTATTTGCTGTCTTTTTGTAGATCTATGAAAGGAGAATTTGCCCTTGAAATCATCCTTTCTTTACAAGATCATAAGGTACTGTTATTTCTTGTCTCCAGCAGCAAAACAAAAAATTGTCCCTGGGAACAAATATTCAAGCAGCTTCAGATCAGAATATTAACAAGACAATGAAGAGCTCACTAGGTGCGGATAAACTGGGCCTGGGAAGACAGTTAAAACAACGTTGGTGAACCTGTTAGTCTTCTTCAATTCAGAAGGTTTCTGCAAAAACCAGGTACTCCAAAAAGGACATAGTCAAAAACCTAGTACTCAAGTGATTTCATCTACGTGTCTTGAGATGCTTTGAAAATCTTAGCCTTTCTATCAATAATGAAAATGAAGCATAATTATGTTTAGTGTTCATTTCACGGATACAAAAGTGAAGGCAACAAGAGCCTCATGTCCTGTTCACACAACCTGCAGTGGGCCAATGGAGGGATAGACAATGATTTAGCCTAAAGAGAGAATACTAGGGTAATTAACTCCTGCAAACACTTTAAGCAATGAGAATACCAGTGAGGAGAGGAGACTATGTCCCAGTCATTCACCTTTCTGGGTATTAAATCATCAACTTGCTTAAGAGCTTCTAGTTTGCATGGCTTCTCAAGTAGATGAAGCCCAAGACTGGATGGTCTGGAGACTCTTTTGCATACTGTGCAGTTAGGAAGAGGAGAAAAAGCCTGTGCACACTGCCAAGTACTCCACAAATGGTCCATATAGGAGGGATGCACTAAACAAATGGCCTAGATCCCATCTTTGCTACCTCATACTTAATGGTCATCTGGTTTTGTCTTACTGTCCCCTGAGACGACACTGCTGGGAACAAATCCTTTAAAGCTTGATTGGTTTTGTATTTCCATTGTTTTCTTGTCATGGGTCTGTTAGGCAAAACTTGTGTTTGACAGTGGCAGCTCCTCCCTAAAAGCTTCTGATTTCTTCTTTTTGGACCAGCAGGCTCCAGTATAGCATTTCTCTCTCGTAATTGCCTCAGGCCAATTTCTTCTAAAAGAATTAAAAATGCAAATCTAATATCATAATTGTGTAATATGATAAGCTTGGCAGCTCAATCAATACTATCCCCTACTGTCAATAATACAGCTCTGATGCATGTTTGTCAGACCTGACCAATCTCACTTTATCACTGGCACTGTGGTCCTTCCACATCTATAAGATGTGACATTTTATTAGTAGGTTCCTATCAATCAACTCTAATTTTTGTATCATAGAAATTCATTTTGTTGTCTTCCTGCCTGGCGGCACTAGGGTTGCTCTTTGGGCCAGGCGTCAGAGACTTGCAGACATAGTCTTTCCCAGGCTCCAGAGATACAGCCTGGCTGAAGACTGGGGCTGACAACAGCACGCTTGGGTGTCTTCATTACCTAGCCACAAACGACATGGGGTTAGCAGCAAAGGACATGGATGGTAACCACTGTGGAAAGGGAAATCTGTGAATCAATATCAGAATGCCTATCGGTACTTTTACTGTTGGGTGTATCCTTAAATAAAAATGTAAGACAAGATAATTTCCCACCCCTTACTAAGCCTAGAAAACTGATTCAAGGCAGTATTTTGTTATTTAATATCCCTTCCAATGCAAATTTTTTCTGAATAAATCTTAAGGGCTGCTGATCCAAAATGCAGGCAAACCCAAAGATAGTAATTTTGTTTACACAAACATTGCTTTTTTCCCATTTGACAACAGTAACTGAAAGCAAAAGGACAACTTGTGTTCTTTTAAAGCCTACACCCAGCCTCAATGAACAAAACTACTTCTGCTTGAACTTGTTTTGAAATGCTGCATCTAGAAAGAGCCCTTTCTTTAAAAATAGCTTTTAAAAAGGCTGCACTAATATGCTTCAATTGACTGTGCTTGGGTTTCTTATCATGATAATCCTTTAATGTCCCTACAACTCCATTGACCTCTGTAGCACTAGCCTTGATCTATTCCTAAGAGTAAAAATGAGTCCACAGATCTTCAGCCTGCAGTACACTAATAGAAAAGAGTTACCTCCCCTGAACAAAATACACAGTGAAAGTGGAGTCAGGCTTCTTAACTATTCCTCCAAGTTATGGAATTCTGATTAGTTTGAACAGCTTGCTAGTATCATCTGTAAGAATGCTAATGCCTTCACCCACTTGCAATAACATATTCACATAATTTTAAGTAAAAGATCCAGCACTGGAAGGAGAAATTTGTGACTTGAATATGCTTGCAAGGTGTATGTTTTGTATTTGGAAAACTGTTGTGTTCTGTTTCATCGCTATAAATCTGAGAGGCATGACTTGATGTCAGAGAAGTGGGGTAGAGCAGAGAAATCGACTCATCCTCCCTTCTTTTGAAAGCATGGGTATTGCACACAGAATTGTAAGCAAGAGACCAACTCAGGACATACTTGTTTCACTGTATAAGAAAAGCTCCAGGGCAAGGAAGGAAACACATTGAAACACAGACAGCTGCATTCTGGGTGTCAGGAAGCGTAGGGATGAAGAGAAAGCTGCCAAAATCCAAGTTTAGTTAAACCTCTTCAGTTATGTAAATAAAGAGGCAGCAAAGGTTGGGAGGAGTAGAAGCAGCACCAATTACATGGTGAGGATAGATTAAGAACAAAAAGTAATATAAAGAAACTACAAAATATTAAAAGAATACTTTGTTTCATATTCATTGAATGCAGAAAAAAAATGGAAAATGAAGAATGGCTAATGAGAATAAATATATAGAAAAGTGGTCACTCTTTGAGGTGAAAGTAAAATTCAAAGATCTTCATATGCTCCAACTGGAGAAATTACAACATCTGACACAGAATGCAGCAGTATGAGGCAGGAGAAATTGCATATAGTTGGGCGTGGTTACAGAAGTTGTCAAATCAGTGATCACAGCAAATCTCTGGAGAAAAAGGTGCATCGCTTAGGGAGTTTTTCCCCATCTAACTTAGTTAATTGCAGGCTCACTGGCCTGATTTGAAGGGTATATAAAGATTTAAAATTTCTTTTGAAGGAAGGAAAAAGATTTTAAGCTTAGAAGAAAATTGGAAAAAATTGTTAAATCAACATGATTTTTGAAGAGACAACCATTCCAGACTAGCCTAATATTTTTCACATAATATGATGACTGATTTTTACAGTTTTATATTTGGGAAGCCTGCAGAATCTATTCGTATTTCAGTAAAACATTTGGTTTGGTGCTGCATGAGAAGTTATTAGTTATCACAGGAACAGTTAAAGATTATTAAAGAACCATAAGAAACTCATTAAAGAAAGACATAATGAAATCTGCTGAAAGAAGAATATTTGGGTTGCTGAGGGGTATAAAAAGGATGGAGCTTGGGACAATCCTCTCTTTTATGAGTTAAGAACTGGTGTGAATATTAGCATGCGTGCTAATAAAGCAAATAGTATCTTGATAGCAACTGTGTCAGAATGAAATTTAGTAATCAGATCCATGAACCGAAGCAAAATGAAAATTAGCAAAGACAAAAAAAAAACAAAATTCTACCAAAAACTGGGAGCTTGTCAATTAGAATATACATAAGGTGAGAGATCCTGATACATTACCTGTTCAACTGAGTATCACTCAGCTGATGTACCAAGCGGGAAAGGTACATGGCAGTGCTTTGAACTTTTACTGAATCATACTCTCCAAAGTTCTCCATGTTTTGGCCTTTGTCTTCAATATCAATTCATTCTGGAAGATTTAAGATAGTTAAAGAACAAGTAGTAAGTTAAAGGAACTTTTTTTCTCACCCTCTCAATGTAGGGCATTGTTGTTTTCCTGGTGGCATGCCTACATCAGGTGACACTCTTGAAGCCACCTTCCTGGCTAAATTCACTGAACAAAATGAAGCAAATCCAGGCAGGTCTGTCCCTGTGATCCTTCTCCTTTTTTCCTCAGCCAAAGTTGGACAGTTACCATTACCAGTGGACCCACCCCAGTGCCCTTTCACTAATTTTTCTTTTTTGTTTTGAGCATTCCCCTGCCTGTGTTAACACTGATCTGTAGCTGGAAATTACCTGGGAGACAACTACTGCACCAGACCCAGGTGATGCCAGCAATCAGGGTTGCAATTTGGTGGCGTGGATAGTTGCATTTCAGCTTCCTACAGTAGGCCTTAATCTTTCATGACTGAATGAGGCCCAGTAACCTTAGTCAGTACACCTCAGGTGAGATGCAAGACAGAATTTTCCTGTCAGATCCCCGCCTTTATTTGCCTTAATCCTGATTTTCTCCATCATTCATATGACTGTGCTCTGCAATACACATCTATAGACTTGGCAAAATCATTACACTTTTATTTTAGTTATTGCCTGGTACAGAATGAGAATAGAAAGATAGACAAGGGTTGATTTTGTTTTCTTATATCTCTGCAAGTGAAAACATACCATGCCAATGTCAAAAATCATCAAGGCTGTCATATCTTTATACAGTGATACAAATAGATACTATTATTAATGTACACATATTAAAAATGGCTTTTCCCTTTGGGAAAGCACCACATGGCCATTAATATACTTATGCTATCCATTCTCTAGTGGACTGCAGTCACGGTCAATTAGCTGCAGATGAGCCTTGAAGTTTCCAGGCTAAACAGAAGAGTTATGAGCTGAGAAGGGAACTAAGAGAATGAAATATTGTAAATGAAGCAAAGCAAGGAAAGAATCAAGCTTATTTACTGTCTTTTATCTTTTTACTTCACTTTGATTGAGAAATGGGTTCATATTAGCCCTGCGACAATATTGCTCCAACAACCACATCAGCACATTTCTAAATATCACAGCCATGATCACAAATGAGAAATAGTGCTCCCAGTTTGTGACAGATAATGGAGAGGATAAGCACCATTTAGACATGTAACCATATGCTGTCTTTCTTTCTGACCATTGTGAAAAAAAAAAACAGAACTGTTCATTTGAGCAAATGAGGTTGCAAGTTCAGAAAAACTGTTAACACAGAGGAAGATTTCCTAATTTTTCTCTTTGCCGTTGATTAATCTTCTAATTAACTATGGAATAAATATAAAATAGAAAATGTCAGAAAGAAATTTTCAGTGTCTGGAATGGTTCATTTTGGACTACTAGCCTCAAATGAGGCCAAATACCTGCATAAAATTTGTCACAGTGGCATCAGTTTGTAGGTTCAAGTTTAAGTGGACTAAACATAAAAAATAATCAGAAACACAGAAAATGCAATTTCTCAAAGTAGGAATAGTCTGCAGTTAAGAAAACCTTACTTCTATTTTTTGAATTGAAAAAATATGTAGTATTCTCTAGAGATAAAAATATTAGTGTTCTAGTTTTGTCTTCCAGAAATCAGTTAGCAGCAGGATGATAGTTTGTGAACGACTCCCTTTTAACAGCTTCCTTTACATTACAGAGAAAGAATATATCAAAACCAGAAAGAAGAAAAAAAAAAAGAAATCTAAGGAGCTGCAAGGATGCTAGAATATTTATTGAAGAAATACTTAGGTCACTTGGAAAGTAATGCCTCCAATTGATTTCCATGGAAACTACAAAAGATACAAAGAGCATAATAACACTATTTGATTGAGCAAATTCTCAGCTACAGAACACTGTTTTCCTGCATAGACACTACCACCATCTATGCATTTTCACCAGCAATGAACAAGAAGTTGCATGCCATGCTCATAAAAATCTGCACCAATGCAGGTGAGCTGTTGTTGCTGCCACCACCACCGCTGAAACGCACCACCTATCCCTCACTGTGTTCACATCCACTGTTTGATTTCCATCAAAGTTCAGCAAGTGTTGATGAATGTCCGAGAGTGTCATTTGTTTTCTGTGTGGAGGAATTCAGTAACACACTTTTGCTTCATGTGCATTTTCACGTCAGATGCCATTTTTTCAGACTGCCCCTCTGTTGCCATCTGTCATACGACAACAGAATGTAATTAAATATTTTTGGGAAGGTTCAACTTCTTTTGTCATACCACCGTTATCTGCCTCTGTCATGGGTCAACATAATAAAATAGGAGGCATTACTACTGGAGCAGTCCACGTATCCAAACAATAATTTCTCACAAGTTTCTGGGTTACCATATGTTCAGTCACTTTGAAAGTAAGAATGGATTAATCTTCAAGCTATTATTTGCTCTCTGTAATGAAGGATTCAAGATCTGGAGGTAAGATTGCCATAGATACAAGTTTTCACCTCTCTAAGGACTTGCATCAATCAGAGTATGTTGTTCAGGAATGTATCTCAGTAGCTGTAAAATGATTCTTTGCTTTCTGATTTCTGCAGTTCCACAGTAATCTTCTTCAATATCTTGACAGATGTCCTATGATCTCCTCTTTTGATCAAAACACAGAAAAAGATTCCTTCCATTCCATGCTACAAAGTGACTTGCACTCAGGGACAAATCTTTTCCTCTCTTCACAAAGTTGTGAAGAAGATGTTGTCAGAAGTCAAGAAAATGCAAGAACACTTTGTTTTGGATTAGTTTGGGATCAGCCCATCATACAACATCAGTGATCCTTCTAAACAAATAAACCATCTTGTTCTTGACAGTATTCATGAAAAGAGCACATTAGGGGACTGAGGGTTGTGGACCTAAGTTCATCACAGCAAAGACATACCTGGTAGTATAAAAAAGCAATTTTTCACAGTGAAGTTTTACATCTTCTTGACAGATGCCTGTCAGTACATTGTTTTGAACGTCTGTATCAAGAAGGTTTTTCCTCCAGTAAGTGTTGACGCGGATCTTAACAGCTCCTTTTCAAAGAAGTCTATGTACCACAAGTTATTGAAATTGTGTTTTAGGTTGTGTTTTGTGATGGCTGTACTTTGCTCTACTAGTTTGGAAACCTAAGATCTAAATTTCTAAAGTCACTATGTAAAATAACATTCATTTCTTTAAACAAATGAACAAAACTTTTGAAACAGCTTTTGTTAGTTCATCTTTGAATGTTTGCTTTCAATCTCATTGGCTTGTAGTCGTCTCTTCAGTAGGAGAGTGTTCCCAACCCTGACAACATTGATTTTCAAATTTATGATCACCAGTGAAATATTAAACTCCATTGATTTGAAATTCAGGATCAGATACACGTTAGATACTCTGCATATTTTGGGAATGGGCAGTTTCATTTATCAGCTCTTCCAACTGCAGAATAATTAGAATTCCATCATGTTCCTGTTCTGAGATGTATACATTCCTGTCAGATTACAGCATCTGTAATATTAAAAAGTGTTCTATGCATTATGTTTACTAATTGGTCAATTTATCCTCACTACGAAGCCTTTTCATTAATTTCTCAGGAAATGTATACGAACAAAGATACTCGTCTTTTCATCCACTGAAATTTCTTAACCCATGGAAAAAGTAATAGGAGCATAACAGAGATTTTCACAGTTTAAGTAAAATCAAGGAAATTATCTTAAGCATTTGAGACAGAGCTGAGATATCTGGGAAGTGCTTTTTAAAGTAGGTCAGAATTTTTGTTTAGACATTTCTATTTCAGGAATGAAATTTTCCACAAGAGTGAAACTCACCACAAAACTGCTCTGGGAAAAGTGAAGGAAGAGGAATGAAGGAACTGTTGACTAGTCTGACCTTTGGAAAGTCAGAAATATACAGAAAAAGTTAAAATGAAAAAAGAAAATGTTCCACCGTGGCTTATGGCTTTCACGATCAGAAAAAATTCGTTGACATTCACCTGTCTCTGTCTCTGAGGCCTACTACTGAAGGAGGAGATCTCAGTCTACTCAGACCAAGTGATGTTTTGCTGATTATTTCAGTGGGAACAGAGTGTAATCTTCCGTAGTTAATACAGAAATATTGAAGATTTTCCCCACAAAATGTATTAGTTGTATCCAAGAAAGGTATACAATAAACCAGATTCTATCCTTCTGTCCCTCAACAGCCAGGGAGGATTTGTGATAGAGAACTCTGGAAAAATAAAACCTTAAACAGTGGTGTTTGTTGTTTTCTTTTTTTTAATTTTAGAAGGACATAATCCAACGCAGATTTATATAGTATTGCAAGTCATTTGGAAGGTTTGGTTGTGAGTCCCACATTTTAGCTTCTCCCAGGTTCCTTGACTTTGACCACACTTGGCACACTGTTTTTTGGTTTTGTTTTTTTAACTAGATATAAGATTTAATAGAATAATTTCTCCTAGGCTTGTATTCAGGAGTGTTGACACTTTTGGAAGTCAACACATTGGTTGGTAATTAATGCTTGCTTTGCTGAACCTGGAGGTTGTGGACACAGAGATGGGGTAAGAAGAGGAAGGTTGGAGGGCATTAAAAGAATCTGCAGTGGACGGTGATAGTAAAAATGTGGGAACAGAATAGAAGCAGAGGAGACAATCTGAAAAAAAAAAAAATGCTGCATAGACTGTATTGTTGTCAAGGAAGACAGTTTTCAACTTTGCATGGGGTTTCTGGTGTGAGGACAAGCATTTACGTTTTGTCAATATGTGATATCACTCTTCAGTCCTATATAATAAAACTACAGCACCCATGTATTTTAGCAATATTCTCATTTGAAATTAATTGCCCTTTAGTCCCTTTGAATAAAAGAGATGTTTCTTTTCTTTGTTTATATATTTTTGAAAGATTTGATCTATATTAACATCATGAATAACTTCCTTTTAGAAGTTATAAATGTTATAAAAGTTATAAAGTTATAAAGTTATAAAAAAATAGATGGGGATTTACAGACCATAGAAGAGTCTGATGTAAACCTCTCAACTTTGTGAAATTTTCCTTCAGCTAACCACAGAACAAATTTGCCAATAAGTAAAATTTTTAACCAGCCAACATCCAAATTCACAATGATGATGCAAAAAGCTTATAGGATGAGAAACTGCATCTACTAACCAAAATCAATACAGTTCATTGATACATACAAATTTACATACATGGGCTAAATTCCTAAGATGTTTGTTTGCTGTTGTTGCTGTTGTTGTTTCATTTTGTTTTGTTTTTTTTTCTACAGTACATGTATACAAAGAATAGACATTAAAAGTTTAGTTATAATACTGAAACACCAGTTTACTCTTCTTACTTATGCACATTTCCAGTAAGGACAGAAGAGTGGATTAGGATAAATCTTCCCAACAGATAGGTCAGGACTTTGAAGCATCTTACAAGTATGAATTAATAAATAAGTCAATGACTTCAAATCTGGTCTTTGATTTACTGAGGAGACTAAGACTATACCCCTGAGTCCATTAATTTCCTCTCCACACTGAATCTCCACTTGTTGCTGACAGTTCTATTGCTTTGCTGAATTATGCATTTTTTTCTTTTTTAAATTCACCAGGAAAGCAACCTGACACAAGTCATCTCATTTGTATGCATTCACAGTCCTTCAGTTTTCTCCACATTAAAAAATTCTGGTATCATTTTCAGAAAAATCTTCCTTTCCTTGTTTCTCTATTTCACATATTTACCTGTTGTTTTACTGATAAAGGGTGTCTTGTAGTATCATGAAGATCTCATTGGCTTTCCACAATGAGAGTGATAGTGAAAGATTAATTATATCCACGTTACTCTTCCATAGTTTTTCTCTTTGCCCAGAAAATATTCCCAGAGTACACAGTTTCTGCCAGCACCTAAAATGGAGCTGTCCTGTCAAAGTGTCTGGCATACAGTTGCAGTCTTAAGTAGCAAACTGATAACTATTGCCCTAATGCACCTCCTGAGAGATGAGAAATTAAGAACATGATTATATACATTATTAAAAAATAACTCATTTTTTGCGTTGATTAGTACCAACAGAGATCCAGAAAGTTTTTAAGTGATCTCTAGAATATGAATTGTCTGAGAGATCTTGGGTTGCATAAGAGATTTATTCTAAAATTTCAGACCAAAATGATAGATTTTCAGGAACTCCCAGGTGGAATTGTACTTCGCACCTCTACATACCTCCACACTGGTGGATGCAGGGTAGCAGAGATCTTTCTACAAGGTGTCTGTGCTGGTATCCACACTCTCTCAAAAAAAATGCAGTGGTTTTGTGCCATTGACTGCTTTATTGAATTAACATCATTCTAATTCTGTGAAACATTTATCTTAATGCCTGCTCATTTTTATCTCGTTAAACAAGAAAAGGTAGAAGTGCCAGGTTTCTGAATCTGCCAGTTACAACATCAGTATCCCTCTGGGAATTTAAAGCTGATGATTTTGCCCTATAAAATAGAGTGTTCAAAGTATAGACTTACAAAATAAGAAAATAAGAAAATAAGCAAATCTTACGTAATAGAAGAAAAGACACTTCCTAAAGAAAAGTTAAGAATATTTGCCTAAATTTGTGGCTATAGGCACAGTAGGCTCAAAATGAGTCAGCAATCTGCACTTGCAGCCAAGATGGTAAACTGTATTTTGGGGTGCACTAGACAAAGCATATCAAGCAGATCAAAAGAGGTGATTCCCCCTCTGTAGTTAGCATTGGTGTGGCCTATTGTGTTGGTTTGAATACTGCGCACAGTTCCGGGCTCCTCAATATAAGAAGGAGTCAAGATACTTGAATGCATCCAAGAAGAGGACAACAAATGTTATAAGAGGACTAAAAGGGATGTCCTGTGAGGAGAGGCTGAGGACACTTGCATTGTCCAGTCTGGAGAAGAGGAGGCTGAGAGGCAACCTCATTGTTCTCCACAACTTGATGAGGAGAGAAAGTGCAGAGGGAAGTGCTGGGCTTTGATCCTGGGTACCAACAACAGAACATGCAGAAACAGTACAGATCTTCACCAGCAGAGGTTCAAAGTGAAAAATTACAAAAAATTTCTGTAATATGAAAGTGATCAAACATTGGAACAAGTTTTCTAGCAAGGTGGTTGCTTTCACATGCCCGTCAGTGAAGTTCTCAGGCAACTTGATAATTTTTACAGATTCATTCCAATTGAAATAAACTGAAATGAATGAACTGTTCTATTCTAATTTTCTATCATAGATGTCTTCACTGTGAATATATGCAGAAAATCTGTTTTGATCACGTCAGCTGTGCTTGGACTTGAACTAGGTACTTTCTGCAATTCCAATTCATCAGTGAGTCTGTGAGAGACTGCTGAGAGCCTCTGCTTGATAACGTGCCAATATGCAGAAGATTTATGCAGATATTTTGTTCTGGACATGGCAATTATGAAAGTTTAGGGTGAATTTTAAGCAATGGACTGGCATTTTGTTAAGTAAACTTATCAGAAGAATTTGTATGCATTTACTTTTTTTCTTGCTAATTTTTTTTTTATAAAGATGCTCTCATTGCTGACATCCACATGAAAGTTTCTAGTTGGGAATTTACTATTCTGTGTAGGGGCTCAAATTCAAAATGCAACAGATGAAAACAAACTGTACTCTAGAGGCAGGTCAGATGCACACCTCCAAAATATGCCTATGCTTGGCAGCGCAGAGGTTCGAAGGGTAGGCAGAGGAACACTGGCTTTCAGGCAGACAAGATAAAAAAAAAAAAAAAAAGAGGAAATGACAACCAGTTCTGGGGAGAGAAAGTTACTGGGATCTGAGGGAACTTTTCTTCAGCTGATCCCCAGCTAAAAACTCCTGGTTGCTTTTAATGTAGAGGCAGCAAAGACAATACATCATTCATTATGTCATTTTGGTGTTTGCCTTTTTAAAATATTAATGAACAGTCCAGGCCTTTCTTTTGCTGACCACTGAAAACAGTCCCATTCCCCTGAGTAAATCAAAGCTGACTCTTTAAGCTTGTGATTGAAATTCAGTCAAACCTCTGGGCGAACGGAAATCATTTGTTGTGTGACAGTGACATGCAGCAGCTCCTTTTTGTTTGCAAGAGAGCTCAGGGATTCTGTGTCTATTGTCATCAGTTGAGTACTCGGTATTGATGGTTACCCAAAGCTCTGTGGCTTTGGAGAGGGAAGGCTGTAGTGCAGCTGCAGATTTGTCAAGGAGAGCAGCCGAATCTGAACAAGAAGCACTTTGTTGTTTTTAGTTCAACAAACTCTATGCCAGGCAATCCCATCTGATTGGTCTGGAGGGAGAGAGTCAGGGTCAAGATGACCCCAGAAGGGAGAATAGATATGCCACAGAAGGATTACCTTATCTGTTCACTCTCTCTGATCTCCGTATGTGTTTGCTACTGGTCACTCTCAAAGACAAAATCCCAGGCTCAGATAAACTTTTTCTCCAACCCACTATGGTGACATTCATATTCTGGAGAGTATAGACAAGTGGGAAATGATTTGCCTGAAATAAGGTATTACAAGGAAGAACAGAGAGCAGCTTTTTGTGTGTGTGTGTGTATGTTGTCTTTTCTGCTCATTGGTATTCTGCCAGCATGGGTAGCCAAAGGAATAATATTAGGGAAAGACTGGCGAGCAGCAGACACTTAAGACTGCAGTCAGCTGTCAGTTTGTCTTTGAAGACAGTCTGGTTTCTTGCCCCCTCTGTTATCAAGCACCTTAGGAGTTAATATGCATGGTAACCCTATGGACGTTACTCAAAAGAAAATAAAGGACCCTCTCAAGCTTCAGACCAGACTGAAACTCTGCTCACACAGACCAGCCATATCATGGTGAGTTTTAAATACAGAGCTGAGGGGGCCCTTAATCTCTACTCTTCCTGTGGCCCACCGTCTTTCAGATGAGAGATCTTTCCTTTAAGAGAGGATGCTATGAAGGAATCTGTGGCCTGTAGGAATACAATGTCGAATGGAGCTTTTTATAGAAAGAGAAATATATCATATATTAGGAAAGGTAAGTTAAATTGCCTTCCGGCCCCCCTCTCAGTGACCAGAAAGAGAACCAGAAAGACTGACCTAGACTCAAACACCCAACTCTCAGCCAGAGTGTGAGGAGGAAAATTCAAAGCTACACCCAAGATAGCCAGTAATTTCTCAATCCAGTAGGACCCAAAACAACCCTCTGCACCTATGATGGAGCAAACCTATTCAATATGGAATGCATTTAATATGTTTTGATCCCTTCAAACACTGATATGTTGAAAAATAGCTGTAAAGACATTGTGCCCTTCCAAAAAATCTGCAGATCAGATTTATTTCTTAAGATCCCTGAAACGGGCAATTTCTTTTCTTCATAGAACTTTTTTACTCCTGATATACATGCACTCAATACCAGAGCTGCTCACTGAGCTCACTGTTACAGTGGCCATGCCAGGCTCTACCCAGACAGACTGCATTAAGCACAGTGCACACATACAGAGAAAAAAAGCAATTTCTGAGCGACAGTCTGATGTAAGAGATGAAGGTAGAGGTATGCAAACAGGGAATGAAAGAAAGAAAAAACAAAGTGGTAGTGAAACAGTTAGAAAATCAGCTCCATACAAGGTAATCTTAGCACCAACACCAAAGATTTTATAATCATTTCATTTCCAGCAAAGGTGATAAAGAACCTCAAAAAGGTGCCAGCAAGAAGAGTTTTCATGGGAAATGCCTGATTACTGCATAATTTTTCCTTTTTTTCATAGTATTTACCTCACAGGAGCTTTCTGCAGGGAAAGAAAGTTTTCCTACTGGAAAGCCCAGTGAGACTTTCATCAGGGCTGAATTCCACTCCGTATTTTCCTCTTGCATATATATTTTTTCCAAATCAAAAAAATACAAATAAATAAATAATGTGAGCTCCCCAATTACAGTTGAGACTGAGTGTTTGTGACCTTGTGTTCCATAGAGGTTAACCTACTCTGATTAACTTTCCCATGTTATTCCATTAAATAAAAACAGTTTTGACACCCAGAGACTAAGGCATCCTAGAGATAATACAATAACCTCATGCAATCATTCCAAATTGAATTGCAATAATTCATTTAGGTGACCATACATATTTGTTATGTGTAATATGAAACATTGCAAAATGAAATCAATAGAAATGTTTCTTGTTAATGAAGATATACTGTGCTGTTACGTGTGGGGTTTGGACTCCATATCAGAGAAATCTTATTTGTATTCTACATTTCATGGTTTTATACTAGTTAAAAATTATGAAAACATTTCTTTAAAATTATATGGCTGGACAGATGGAAAATTATATCACGCATTTTGCTACTTGTCTTGTTCACTAAATATGAGATTCCATACCTTCTGAGAGCACTGGGAGTTTTGCTGTTTTCTTCAAGAAAATGACATTTTTTTCCCTGAGGTTTTCAGAACTTACTGTTGCATTCTCAATGAAATTTATAAATCTGACGTGAGTGATAGTTTTTTGAAAGTTATAATAGAAGGTTACCCAGTGTAAAAAATATATTTAAAAAAAAAAAAGGAAACTTTACAAATGTTTCTGATATTGACTAATTATAATATATAATTATAGGACAAATACAGCATTATGTGCATGAAACCCTTCCCTGTCCTGCATATGCTCCTCTGCCCAAGTCTCACTGCCTTCTGGTCCACACACACGAGTTGGCTTACCTTAATGGGTGGAAAAGTCTTCAGAGACTTTTCATTTATCTTTAAGGGATGGGAATCAAATGCTACCAATGTATAAACAGTGCACTGGAAATAGAAGACTCTGAAGACGCCAGTTCCAGGCTCAACCATCATCATAAAGAGCTGGGCCCAAGTGTGTTGAGCTCAGCATGAACTCAAACTGAGCTTATTATCCAATAACACTTGCTTGTTTGCCTGCATAAAGCATAAAAGTTGCCTGCATAACCAGGTCTTTACAACAATAGCTGTCTGTCAGAGAAACCAAAGCAAAATCCATTTAGATTTCCTCTAATGCCAAAGCTACTCAATTTCAAACTAGTTGGAAGACAGCTGCACTGTAGCATGGGCATGTCTGGTGTCAGTGGCACAGTCTGGTTCTGCTCACATGGTCTTTTGCTTCAGAGAAACTTTGAGTCAAGAATCCAGGGAATTAGCAGAGCTGCATAAAGGAGATGTCTGGAGAAAATAAGAAAAGGAAAAAAACAAAAAACACAGAACTGTGGATACAGCTGAATCTTTAACAGCACAGATATAAAGCTGGCACCCATTTTCCTGTTAGAAGCATGGGATTCCTTCATAATCACTGCGAACATTTAAGGAGCATCAATTTTACCATAATTTGACTAAAGAAAGCTCCTTGAAGTCCTAACCTAAATCTGTAATAAGTTAATCCAAAGAAACACTGGAGAGAATGCAGAGGCAAAGACTGTAACTTAATGGTAGGTAGTTTAAATTGCACAGAAAAGCTTATTGAGTGTAATGGAGAGCTATGGACACAGTGATTAAAGGAAGCTGAACTCTTTGACCTAGAAAATCAAATCGGTGACAACTCAGTATGTTAAACTACATTAAAATTTATGACATTGAAGAAGAAGATCAATTTGTCTGTGTGTATCTGTGCATCAGTGTGTGTGTGTGAGGCTGAATTAGGAGACAGTCAGAGCAGGGAGAGCAATCACCTGCAGGATTTTTAAGCATTCAAAGAAGCAAAGGTTCTGCATTCATTTACTGACCCCAGAATGATGCACAGGCCTCTTTGAAAGGAGGAGGCAGATAGACACAATTCCTTGAAAAAGATAACTGTAAATGGTCATTAGAAGGAGATATCTGAAGAAATTTCACAAAGTAGCCATGGTACTTTTTCTGAGTCAGGCAAATGACCCTGTGACAGCAGTAACCTCTAGCTAGGGAGCAGGGCACTGTGATCTCAAAAATCTCTGCCACAGTTCAGGTGTCAGGCAGGAGTTTATACAGTGAAAAAAACAAACTTAGTGTAGAGTCAAAAACTTATGATGAAAAGCAGTGCATTAGAGTACACTTTCTTAAAACAAGTTTTTCTTGTTAATTTCAATAATGATTTTTGAAATGAAATGGATGTTGTCAGGGTAAAGTCACCTTTTAAGAAACAAGCCATATATATGTTGCTAATGGTAGTATTTTTTATGTCAGAAATGGATATTAAAAACATTTCATTTCTTAGTATATTTCTTTTAACTTGCATTTTCATATATTTCAATCCAGACTATTTTACTTCTGCTATTAACCAAAACTGTGTCATAAGTGATGAAAGTAAAAAAAACCTTATAACTTCTCCAGATGTCTTCTGTATTTCCAAAGGAATCAAAACAAAAAATAAAATGCATTGACTTTTTTTCTGTTCCAGACTCATATTGCTTACTTTAAAACTACTTCTCCTTACCTTCATTTTGCAAATCAAAAAGAGAGAAATTAATGAAATGCAGATACACATGCAAAACAAACGAATCATAATTGCTCTGAAGCAATTCAGAAAAGTGGTTAAATATACCCAGAGGACTGTTCCTGCTACTCTGGAGTAGCTACAGATGGTTGCTGGAATTGATAAATGTCCTTTACTTACCACCCTGGCCACCATTGTTAAGGAACACCCATAAGACATAACACCACTCCCTTTCAGACATGGTTTCTGCCTGCCATTTACATGCATTTTGTTCTTCATCCAAAAGTGAAGAGTTTTGGGAAACTTTGATCATTTCCAGGGGCTGCCTCACCATATTTTTAAGGAATTTTCTCAAAAAAATTCTTGGGAATTTCATGAAATATTTTCATGTGTGCCATATGAGTGAAAAAAAAAGTAATCCCACAGGGGCAAAACACACAGTTGTCACTCACCAGAGTTGTTTTTTGGAAGTTGCTCTGACTACAAGTTGAAACTCAAGCTAGATGTAGAATTCATTCCACAGTCATCCTTACGACAGAAACAAGCTTTGAAAGCTATCAGTGTGGTCCTCTGCTTGTTTTACAGTGTCACCATGTATATTCACCTCCATAGTGAGGAGATAAGGCCCAGAACATTTTTTATTTGCTTGCCTTCCACTCCTGTCTTCTGTACTGTCCTTTGAGAGCTAGTCAGTACTACCTCAGCAAGAGCAATCCTGACAGCAAAGCAGGTGTGTTTAACAAGCAATAAATTAAGAGTTTAAGCTGCTTTGACTGAATATGCTCATGTCTAAATGGCACCTTTGCAGTGCTGAAAAATCCCTCATAATGATGAATGAAAATTCAATAAAAATTTCAGAGCCAGAAAGGAAAAGAGAGTGCATATGACTGCAGTATTGACATGCAGCTGGCCTTCTGCTCTACGTGCATCCTAATCATATGTGGCTTGGGGTGAAATCTGAAACAAGCATTGGAAAGAGTGAATCAAGCCTGGCAGTACCCCATGAGTGTGTGGATTTCGTAGTTTGTTACGGGAATTTGTTTAAAAAACAACCACCTCATTCTCCAAGATCTGCAATGGGTCTGTAATAAAAAGTACTTGAGCTACTATAGGTGGTAAAATGGGTCTGGATTTTTGTAGATAAATACATGCATCTTCCCATGGGCATCCACTAAGGGATGTGTCAAGGCTGTTTATAGCAAAGGTAGAGATACTGATATAATAGAAATGATTAACTTTTTGTTTAATTCCCGCCCATTTCCATGAGAGACAATGTCACCTCTCATAACACTTAATGAAGAAAACAGAGATGAAGACCTTCTCTTCACTCCAGCCTTTCTATGCCAAGACACGAGAGCAGTGCTCCCCAGCTTCACATTGTCAAGAATAATAAATCTGGGTTCATAATATTAAGTTTGTGAGTTAATATGAAGGGATAGCTCATAGTAAAGATCACATCTATTGTGTCTTCACCCTTCTCACAGGGGAAATTTAATTCTCTTCCATTCAGAAAAAGACTGTCCCTCAAAATGTTGTGACTTCCTGGCAACTGCTCAAGCATCATCCTCTTCCAATAGTTCTAATTTAGTGCATAGCCATGCAGCTTAGTTCTTGCCCACTCTTTCTTGCACTTCTTCCTCTCTGACTTTTCCATCAATCTGCCAGCCTTGTAATCTCTGTTTCTCTCCCTGCTTCACCCACTTGCAAAAGCAGACAGATTCCTCTCTGCCCGCTCCTTTCACCTCCCGCCACAGCGCCTCAAAGCGGAGCTGCCCTGGGCCAACAACCGCCGGCGGCCCGGCGCGGCCGTGGTGGTGGGGAACTGTCCACTGGAGGGAGGTGCTGAAAGAGCCTCGAGACACGCACCCGCCAAGCCCGGAGGTGAAAGGGGTTCCGCGTCGGATGGCAAAGGAACCTTACTTCAACCTTCTGGAGACCGAGAGATCTTTTGGTGCTCCCTTCCAAAATGCTACTCAAGCTATGTGTAGGGTCTTGTTACAGCAGGCAAAGGTTTATTCTAAGATGAGGTACATTAAAATGTTTCTTCTCCCTTGCATGTGGCTAGCAAAACATTCTGTTCTGCCTAAAAAGACAGCTCTTCCTTCTCTGCTCCTCTTAATGAATTATTCTCTATCCAGAACTAAATGGAAAAAAAAAAAAAAAAGCGGAGGGGGAGATTCTTCTTATTTTTCTTTCTTCTTTCAGAAATGATTGCTGATCTATTGCTGATCTCTGAGACATTTGCGAGATAAAAAAAAAATTAAAAAATGATACATTCTGTTGAATAATGAAAAATACTATCCAGAACTGGCATTTTTAACTGTTCAGTATTGTTATTACATTTAATAGGAGGGGGGGGGGGGGGGGAAGAAAGAAAGAAAAAATAAAAAGACACCTCTCTCCTATTCCTCCTGTAACTTTCTGTACCAAATAGACTACTAATGCTCTTATTTTTTGTTTGAAACACAGTAATCCAAAGAAAAGACACTTCTTCTCCCCCAATATTCATTCTCTTTACAAGTACTGTCTTGTTAAATTCAAGAGACATTACTTAGTTAATTTTTAGTTGTTATCCACTTGTAGAAGTGATGTGAAGTCCTGTAATCATTCATTTTTAACACCGTTAAGCTGTACCTAGTACCTTGTTGTAAATTCTGGCTAAAATATATAGTTGTGTCATAGAATGGTTGTGTTGGAAGAGACTTTAAAGTCCACCCAGTTCCAAACCCCTGCCATGGGTAGAGTTGCCACCCTCTAGATCAGGCTGTTCAGGGTCTTACCCAACCTGATCTTAGACACTTCCAGGGATGTTGCATTTACAACTTCTTATGGCAATCCATTTCAGTCCCTCACTATCCTCCCAGTATCAAAACTAAATCTCATCTCTTTTAGTTTAAAACTGCCCCCCCTTGTCTCTATCAGACCATGTAAGAAGTTGATCTCCCTCCTGTTTATAAGCTTCTTTCAAGTACTGGTAGACCTTAGTGAGGTCTCTCTAGAGCCTTCCTTTCTCCAAGCTAAGCAAGCCCAACTCCCCCAACTTTTCTTCATAAAAGAGGTGCTCGAGCCCTCTGAACATCTGTTTTTTCTTCCTTTTTACCCACTTCAATGTCTCCTCACCTTTCTTGTGCTGGGGGCCCCAGGCCTGGATGCAGTACTTCAGATGAGGCCTCACAAGGACAGAGCAGAAGGGAACAATCCCCTCCTTCTCCCTGCTGGCCACATCTCTTGTGATGCAGCCCAAGACGTAGTTGGCCTTTCAAACTGCAAGTGCATTCTACTGGTTTGTGTAAAGCTTTTCATCCAACAGAACTCCCAAGTCCTTCTCTGCAGGGCTGCTCTCAATGAGTTCTTATTCCAGTCTGAACACATATCTGGTACATCTTGTACTTGGCCATGTTTAATCTCATTTAGATTCACATAGTCCCATCACTTATCAGTGATTAGATGATATTTCCTATCTTAACACTGTCTGTTTGACTGCACCCGCAGTCTAGTAAAGAAGCAAGGTAAGTAATTAAAAAATGGTAGATCAAAGTAATCACTTAATATCAACTTCTTTCTTCTCCAATCTGTTTGGATTTTTTAATTATATTGACTTCTATTATGACCAAGTATTAAAAGTCAAAATTTGGTGATACCAGAAACAAAACATGATTTTCTTGGCTCACTAGCCTTTCTTCCTATGTGATTTAATCCCATTACATTTTATTTTAAAAAAGTCATGTCTGATACACTGTTCTTCAACCATATGCATCTCTCAGGTAGAAAATCTGAGTGGAAATACTTTTCTTCTAGGATTTATCTGTAGCTGATCTATGTTCAGCTTCATCAATTTCCAGTGTTTTTGTTCTCCTATGTGTTATTTTTTCTACTGAAGTTTTCAAGATAATCATTTCTTGTGGAATGGTTACTGGACAGAATGTTTTGGAGCCATCACTAAAAAAGTAGAGTGTAGGCACTTAAAAAGGACCTTGAAAGTTATTTAACATTTAAGAGGGTGGAGTGAGTTTCTTTTTGTTAACTCATTCAAATTCATGGGATTTTTTTTTAAAAAGTAGTACTTCCTGTAGATTCTCTGTATGCATGCAAAGTACACAGAAAATTATTTGACTAATAAGCTGTCTGTTTCATTTTATTCATTTTTTACAAGACAAAAATATTGCTTTGTTAGTTAACTAAAGTTTCCTTTAATAGCAAGTAGACTTAGTTTTTTATTTTATAAAAAGAGTGATAGATATCTAAACAAAGGTCAGAACTAGAGATTGTGGAAAGGAAAGAAAGTGAGTAAAGGAACAAAGATCCTGAAGGAGAACACAATATGAGATTCTACCCAGAGGAATAGAAAGATTTTGAGCCAGAATGGCATTATTACTAAGACATGCCGTAAAGGAAGAGCAGATTTCAAGCAAAATTTGAAAGGAAAAGCAATATGAATTATCTTTCATCTGTCCTACTGAAATTTTGAATCAAATCAGAACAGGATTGATATTCCCATATGAAATTTCTCTCTTCTATTTTAGTGGTAGTAGTTCCAATGAGAAGCACTCAGTACTTAGAATCCATGCATCCAGTGCTTTGATATATTGAAGGTACAGAGTCTAAATTGTTTCCAACTCTTTTACAGATCTTAACACAATCTACTAAAGAATTAAATTCTTCCTCTGTTTACTGAAGAAGTCCAGTGTGTTAATTATCCAAGATCCAACTATTCTAAAACAAATGTATGGAGGTTTTTCATTTGATGGCAGGTGGAAAGAGCCACTTGTTTCACTCATTAACTGTACCCCCATTAAGTAATGCCAACCTAAACTGCACAGCTGGCTAGTTACCAGGTTAGGTCTAGGTTACAAATGAAGCTAAGAAGCTTTCCATCTTAGGAAAATGTTAGTGTGAAGAAAAAATTACCTCCAAGAAAAATACGTAAATAAACTATTCTGGAAATTTATTTCTCACATCAGAATCCTGAAGGTTCAAACATTTGATTAAATGACCCACAGAAGCAAAACCTGTTCCAACAGCAACTAACTTTGCAGTAGAAAATCAAAGAGATGAGAATTTCAGGCAAACAATTGTTCTTCTAAGATTGCCTACAATATTTCAGCATGTGTTTTTAAATGTGGTTCTACAACCCTGCCATCAATGCTCCCATCAGAAGAACTTTGTGTGAGATGTGAACAGAGATAAGAAAGAGAAGAAGATATCAAAGATATAACGTTAATTTGGATGGTTAAGCATCTTTAACAGAGGCTGCATACCTCTACAAGGCTCATTGTAAAGACAAAGTCAAAATTGGAAAAACACTGGAAACAAGAGGAAGAGATCCATCATCTAGAGGCCAAAGGGATACCTTATTACTGTCTTACAATCCCTGAAAGATGCTTACAGCAGAGCAGGGCTGGTCTGTTCTCACTGGTGACAGGTGACAGGACAAGGCAAAATGGCCTGAAGTTATGCCAGGGGAGGTTTAGGTTGGATATCAGAAAGAACTTCTGTACAGAAATTATTGTTAAGCACTGGGATGGGCTCCCCATGGGGGTGGTTGAGTCACCACCCCTGAATGTGTTTAAAAACTGTTTGGATGTGGTGCTCAGGGACATGATTTATGAGAGAGTTGTTAGAGGTAGGGTAGTATGGTTAGGTTGAGGTTGAACTCAGTGATCTTAAACACCTTTTCCAACCAGAGCAATTCAATGATTCTATGATTCTATGCCCTGTTAAGTTACTCCCAGCCATCTAGTAGTTACAGAATTTCCAAAGTGTGGAGCACATCTCTGTATTCAGAATATTTCCTACTAAGAAAGGCAGCCATTTTCTCTCATTTTGCATCTTCTTTTGTTACATACAGAAATGATTTCCAGTAATCACAACAGGTTGCCTAGATTAGGAGCATACTGTCATCATACTTCCTGTATAATTAAAAGAGTGGGACCCTAGTGAGCAACTCAGTAATTCAGCTTACCAAATGTTTACATCATCTTGTAGAAGTATTCCTGAGCATAGAAAAACTTCTAGTCTTAAGGTTTCTTGGGCTGCCTTTCTGAAGTACCTATGAAAGAAAAATTATTGTTCAAAGGCATAAAAGAAAAATAAGTGATAAAATAAGAAAATGAACCCATATCTTTGTAAGTTCCCTAACAATAAGATAGAAGGAATAATCCTTATCTCAACAAGAAATATTACATTCATTTCATCTGAAGGAACAGCATAAAGGTGATTATGTGAAGCAAAAAAACCCATCTACTAGAAAGCTATAATATGTTGAATTTAATATATCACACATTTGTCTGACCTGCTAAGCTGATAAGGAACTTCACCTTCGTAGGCATGTTGCCTCAAACCATGAAGACAAGGTACTGATTCTCATCAGGCTAATGCCAATGCACATAGCATGCAGTGCAGAAGTACTGGACAAAGGCTAATAGACAGAGTCCCACATGCCATACAACCCTGTTAGCAGAAGAGTTTGCCATAACCATAAAGAGTTTGTAATCCCTTCTTCTCACATCTCAGTCATACAGTCTGGGGATGCCATAAATTAAATATTGTATAAACAAACAAAAATATATGCTTGTCAGTGCCATTGGGCCCCCATTTAATTTTGATATGTCAGAAGAATAAAGAATAAAAGTTAATTGAATGGCAATTTCTAAAGCTAACAGGTGTGCATCTTCGCTTACAGCAGGCTTTACTTACCTTTAATTTTGCCAAAAGGTTAAGCATTGACTCTTGTGATGTGACTGGAGGACTCCAGTACTGGTATTTCATTAAGATATATAGGAGTATCCAGTGGCTGCCATAGTGATGGTTGTTATCATTCTATAACTATAGAAACCTTTTCTATATTTTATGATTAAAGTAAAACTTCTTCTTAAATTCCAAAGTTGAACTAAATGTTTGTAAAGTAGGAACCCCAGTTTAATGAGAAAGTCATGACTACAATGTTGTAACACTAATTCTTCTTTGCTCTGAACCCTACTAACATAAATTAAATTATCCATAATTTTAAAATGCCAATTCTTATGCTTTTTACACGGTTTAAAGAGCGCGAGCAAATCCAACAGATTTCCAGTAAAAGATGATAAAGGTTCAAAACAGAAACTAAGATGAGTTTGCCTAGTGACTGATGAGGACTTCATGGCACTCATCATGTTCTGCCACTGCAGAGTTCATGGTGATAAAAAGGAAGTGCAGCAGAACATGAATTTGTCATCATGTGACCTGAAACTGTTGCCATTAGTGAATGGTCATTAGAGCACCTGGCACAGCTCGCTTAAAAATCATCTTCCCTTTGGTTGCCACTGATCTGCATATTTATTAATCCAATTTCAGAATTAAATTATTGTCATATTTATCAAGTTGACATTTCTGCATCTTCCTTTTATTTCTTGTATAGTTTTGTTCATATTTGGGAAACAAAGTATTTGTGAACTCCTCCAGGAAGGCATTTCAGTAGGAACTTACAACTATCATCTTATTAAAGTGGTTTATGACTTCTGACATCTCTCATGTACTAAAATCAATGGAATTTACGGATGTTTTCTCTTTAAGTCCTGACTGTATTCCAAACAACTCATGAGTAGAGTGGGCAAATTTTTTTCATCAAAAAGATGCATGTGTGTATAAAACTCTCCTATTACTCTAATCTATTCACTCATGCAGATGGCTACTAAGTTACTATGGATTAGGATAAGGCTCTAAGTGATTCACTATATGTTTCCTCACCTATTTCTTTCCTTAGGCTCTGTCACCATACCAAAAATACTGAAAGTAGTGACAAGTACAATATCAATAAACATAATAATAATTGATTTCTGGGAGATGAAAAAGCTGAAATTAGTGGCAATTTCCCCAGGAGCATTATCTGATTAATCTAATGTTCATCTTGCTCATTCTAAGTCATTCTAGTACTGCTTATTTGCTCAGCAAACCTTTATGATGTGTCTAGGCCAAGGCCAAAAAAAAAAAAAAGTGAATATTATTGCATAGTCTGGCAGTTTCTAAACTAAGATGATGTTCAACTGAAAGAAAAACATGGCTCATAGAAATGCTTTAAGTTGTGAGTTTACTCTACATTTTTAATTCAACCATTCATTTCTATAGAAAAAATGCCAATGTCTCATGGGGGACTGTGGTATGTGACATTGTCTGTCATGACTGTCACTCTTACACCTGAAGAGTCTATCTGAAAGTATGAACTGGGCTCAAAGAGAAGGTGAGGAACAGTGGTAAAAAATGAACTCAGAGTGGAATATATACAAAGAAGTGTTGTCGTGATGGGGGTGATGGAGAGCCTTGGAAACAAGTGAAGATTTAAAGAGATCTCAGCTTCATAATACAGCCAAGTGAAGGATTTGCAGCCATATAAATGTCCATAAATGTCATGAGGGTTGGGGGGGAAATATGCTTGTTAATGAGCAGCGTTCATGCAGTAAGAGAAAATGTGAACTAGGTTTTTTAGCAATGAATCTCAGGAAAGTTTCTAAATGTCAGAGTGAGAACTGCATCCAGAAGCATTAGAAGAAACAAACGTGACTGGTTCCACTAACAAGAAATGCAGCACTATTCCCTCAGACATCCTATCCTCAGCTGGGGATAGGATGGGCTGGGAACACCAACATCTGTGCAGAGAAACAATTCAACAGTTTTCCACATTTCATTGCTCTTGCTATTGCATTCTGATCAAAATGTGTAGAGACCTCAAGCAAAGGAAAGATCCTGTGAACTCAAGAAATCACTGCACAACAAGTTCTGAGATAAGTTTTCTTAGTATCCTACTGAAGCCATTAGTGATTCAGACACCACTAGAACAGTTCATTACTGAGAGAGACAGCATTCATATTGTTTAGGCAATGGCATCCTTCATCAGTCCTTAATAATATCTAAATTGAGCTCTCCTTAGTGGGCTTTCTCTCTTCAGAAAGTAGGAAGAAACCCTGCACTACAGGAACTATAGTTAACAGCCTGATTCTCTGCACCCAGTGTGGCTTCAGAGAGGAAATAAAGAGCATTTAGAGTGACTGAATCACATCAGATCTTCCAGACATCCTCATTAAGCTGTTATAATTAGGGCTGTGTTGTTCTCTTCATTTTCTCTCAATAGTGTTAGCTGGCAAAGACTGATGCCTTTAGCCCTCTAATAAATTAATTATTAATGTAGGAGTTAATAATTCATGTTAATTGGTAGTATGAGCTACTTTCCCCAACAAATGTGAACAAAGGTCAAAACTTGTTAACAGCAGAGGTGAATTCTATTTTTAAATTTTCTGTTTCATAACATACACATGAAATCGAGCTATCACTTGCAAAAGTTAACTTTATTTCAAAAATGAGCATGTACAGAGAGCAACAATCTAGTCAGCTCACTTCAGGGTACCATTAACCAAGCACCTGTGTTGCTTTTGTCATACCAAGGATTAGAACTGCACACCCTGGATCAGAGGAAAGTCATATGTTGTCTCATATGTTGTCAGGAAGGATGGCACAAATCTGAGCAGGAAGCGATCACTGGAAATGTATAATGAGAAGATATCACTCACTAAGGTTTTGGGATGCAATTTTAACACCATCTTGTTAAGTATTTCGAGGCACTGAGTATATATGTTGACATTCCTGAAACAGAAGAACCTGTTCAATCAGCATCATAATTGTGATTAGTGGAAGATCTAATAATTCTCTAGAATTATTCCTCGCTGCTCAGATAAGAGAGATTCACCACTCACTCACTGTATGAGGTGCAGTGCTTTGATCACTGTCTTCTTAAACGCAGTACAGTTTCATGAGAGCTTGTCCCAGCCCCATGGACTTAATCTGGAACATTTGAGCTGGAATCTGCTTTTAATTTGATAGGATGTTTGAACAAGGCCATGTGATGTCACATGTGCTCAGCAACCAAACGTTTTCCCATGTAAAGAATAAATCCACAGTCCTTCTTTAACAACCAACAGGAAATCATGTTTTTGTTTGTGTTTTGTTTATAAAACAGAGATTCAGAAAAGCAAAGAGGAGAAAGATATGTGTAGACTTTGGGAACAGCTTGAGAGAACCAACAAATGTATGCTTTTAATAAAAATAATCAGCTTTTCTTAATGGTTGTAATAATCCACTGTAACTAACTAATGTAACAGAAGGGTTTCACTGCACTCATTATTTGGCAACTCATTTTTCTGCATTTAAACATGAGAACGAGGTGGACTTCATCCAACACCCACTGTCATCAGTGGGAGTTCTTCCACTGACTTCTGTGGGCATTGGATCCGACCCCTGCTCAGCAGGACATTTTCTTTCTGGGAAGAAAAAACAATCTCTTTCGAAAGGTTTTTCTTTATGACATGGCCAATATAGCTATTTACTCTTTTCTCATTGTTTTGCAAAATGAAGCTGACGTTTTTTAAAGAGAAGAAAGTACAGGAAAAACAAGTATAGTTTTATAACACTTTATTCCACTAACAGGGAGCATTAAAAAATACTGAAGGAAAATATTTCAGATTTTCTGATTTGTGTCAAGTTTTTCACTATAAATGGGTATGGTTCACATAACAATACTTCAATCTGATTGAAGTACAATTAGACACATTAAAGGAAAAAATAAGAAGTATGTGCATATCTTTCATTTTTGCCATTACGCAATCAAAATATACAAAAAGTGTACAGATGTGAAGCCACTGTTCTGTATACTGTTGCTGAAGAAACAAAGACTTTCTCATTTCTTCCAATGGTGTCTGCAGAGCTTACTGTACTGGCTTGCAAATGCAACAGAGGGCTGCTGGGTTTTGTAGTCAGTAACAAAGATTCATCCTTGTGTCCAGCAAATAACAGGGAGAATCTCTGTTACTATGTGCAATTAACAGCATGTGGCTTGGCAAAGAAGTTGAATCAAGGGTTCTAGCAATACAGCTTTAATCCTTTGATGTAGAGCAGGAGTCGGTTTTCTCCACCCTGTTACTGAGATGTCATAGTTAGATATGCATCACAACCTGAACTGTCCTAGGATATTAGTGGTGCAGTAACTACAGATACGTTCTTTCACAAAATCAGGTTAAAAACAAAAAGGACCTCTCAGGCAAAATGGTACGTCCTGTTCAAAACAACTCACTCAGACCATACGGAAGACCAAAGTACTTGAGGTTCTCAGTCTAAAATATCTCCCTTTCTGCTACTGTATAGAAGCTTCCCATATTACACCCACAAACTCAACAATGATATGAAATAGTCTTTTCTGCTTCCAAAGTCCACTGGGAATTCGTCTGTCTTTATACTGCAATAACCTCAGATTAAAAAATCCCTCTAGTGTATAGTACATATTGCACCTTTCTCTGGATTGCCCTGATTTTGGTTTGTGTTTTCGGGCATCATCTAGATGACAAATGTCAACACTTCCATAGGATAATCTGATCTGGTCTACACTGAAGCATTATTTAACAAGTCCATCCACTTGAAAAATTTCACCTTTCCCTCCTACCCTTATTGCCTTTGCACTACTGGGGCAATGTCTCTGGATCTGAGAACAGAGTATTTGAAGCTGGAGAAGAATATGTTTACTCTGGCTGTAGCTTGCCTCTTGTTCAGACCCATGAGTTCAGAGCCATGATCTGCACAAGATGTGGACTGAGGGCATCCTCTAGAGAACAGTAGTGAAGAGGAAAACTAGGCCAGTGCTGAACTCAGGATGGACACATGAGCCTACTGACCTGACATGTAAGAGGACCTAGCATAGTTTTCCTCATAGCAGTA
>JAPSGF010000036.1:5748069-5762501 GCA_035772895.1 Perdix hodgsoniae | reverse complement strand
GGAAGGGAAGGGAAGGGGAAAAACCTTGCAATGGATAACTTGTAAAAATCCTGCAGATACATACCAGTAAGTATGCTCGTGCATAGGAGGACACAAACAGTTCTTTTTGTAGGCCAGGGATGTGAATCAGTGAGGCTATTCATGGTAGAGGTACTACAGTGTTTGCAGGACCCATCCCTCCATGTCTTCTCCATTATCAGTTCCTAAGGCTCAGAAGTGTTACTAAATTGTTGCAAAATGTAGCTCAGAGGGTGTTTAGTCAGAGAGATGAGTAGCTTCTTGTTCTCTACTCACATGGAAGAAAAAGGAACAGAGCTAAAAGGCTAACGTAACAGCCTGCTCTTGGCCTCGGCTGTTGATAATTTTCTTTGGCGTGCTTTGACTACCTGTCTGAAAGGCTGCTGCAGTGCAGGAAGGAAATTTTTCAAGAGATTAAACTATTATTGTTTCCTGTGTGGCTGTCTTCGCTGTATATGAAAAAAAGCTTTAAGGGCACTTGAAAAGAGATTTGTCTGAATAGCAAAGTTGTTGTGATTCATCCCCCGCCTCCTTCCTCAAAGAGTCAGGATTTGGCCAATTTCCTCAGGAAAGTGGTTGATTAGGGCCCGTGGATTTATCCACAGCCTACATACGAGATGTCATAAAGGTGATTAATGGTGAACTCTCCATCATAGGAAGCTCAGAGTTTAGAAAAGCTATTTTCAAGGGCATGGAAGGAAAATAAGTCATTTGTAATTTTGCCAAAATGTTTCAATGTTTAAATGCCTCTTTGTGCTCCTGGCAATTAATGCTGCTGCCTATCAGAGGCTAGTGCATTTTCTGATTTTACAAGTTTGTTTGAAAAAATTGATTCAATGTGTTTTAGTGTTTACGTAAGAGGATACTCTGGAATTAAAATAAAATGTTTCCACAACACCAGCATTTGTTGTTATCCTTTAATCTAAGCTTGATGTTAGAATCCTTTTTTATGCCCCTTTCCAAGAAAAAATTCACCTGGTCTTTCCACAGAAGGCCATAGTGCAACTTGATAAGTGCTTTGGGAGATAATTACCTGACCTGACAAAGAAAACCTACACTGAGCCTTTGAGAATTCACTGTGAGTTTCAAACCATGAGATTTTCTTGTACTTCTCCTGTCTGGCACTTACTTCTTTTGTCCAGGCTTTCTTTCCAATAATTTTTGTCCTAGCCTTCCCTCCAGAGATCATCTGCCAACTATCACATAATCCTTTAGTTTTTAACTGAGTGGTTGGGCAAAGGGAAACACCATGAATCATACGAATCATATGCAAAGACTAACTATAGTTCCCTCTTGTTTTTTTACTGCCATGCTCAAATCTCAGTATAAGTATCCAGAACAGTGTTTATAAGTGTTAGACACTGAGGGAAGTGTGTTTAACATCAGAGAAGAATATTGGGAAGGTGGGGAGCACAGCTCCACCACAAACATTTTAGCAGACTTATATCCTTCCTTGCTGTAAGCATTCTCTGTTAAAGCGAAACACTTGAAAGTGGAAGGCACAATACTTGATTAGCCTTAGGGCCCTTGCTCTAGAGTTAAGGTTAGTGAAAAGAAATCCACTGCAGGTCTTCCTCTGGGAAGCTTTACATACTGTGGATGCTATGCACATCATGTAGGACTGAAATGTCTCTGAGAAACAGGACACCTGCGAGTAATATTGTAATGATCTGTACAATCTATAACAGCAAGCATGACTTTCTATTGGGGGATATCTCTATAGATTAAAATCCTAAGAAAAGCAGTCAAATAAAACCCCATGAGTACCTGGTTCTGGTACTGTTCTGTGAACTGAAATCACAGAGCAACGCAGGTGAGTCTAGTCCTCTCCTGGGAAAATATTTTCAGTACTTATTCCTGGCATCTGATTATAACACAACAGCTTTTTCTCACACAATGAAGTAAGCAGTTTGTGCCAGGAATAGGATAGAGGAAACCAAATACATCTGGGCATTGTGCAACATTATGCAACATCTGTTAATGGTAATATACTTTGAAAGAAAAAGAAATGAGGACTCTGTGTGAACTGATTTCCCAACTGTATGTTTTTGGAGATATTATTACCCAGTTTCCTCCTCTTTAAAGCTTAAGTGTTTGTTCCTAGTCCTCCTTCCCCTTCTTTTCACACTTCTCTTTTCATAGCTGCTTCTGCTACTACCGTTTCACCTCCATCATTCTAGTCATCACATTCATTTCCCCTGCTTCTCCTCTCACAACATCCTGACCAGCATCTAAGTCCAGTACTCTGTCTCCCAGGCTTTTGTAACTCCATATTGCTGTCCCATCTCCTTTTCACACCCAGATACTTTGTTGTTTTACAGGTTCTGATGTTTTCCTACACCCACAATGGGGCAATCTGCAATCTTAGCACCACCACCAGAAATAATGCACTCAGTTCAGTATCTCTGCTTTTGCGAGATACTACAGTCAGCTTGCCTCTGTGTTATCGTGGTGAGCACCAGAAAGTTTTTAATCATAGAATCATTTGATCGCTGAATCACAAAATGGATTAGTTGGAGAGGGATCTCAGAGATCATCAATCTCCAATCGCTGCTGTAGGCAGGGCTGCCCCCCACCAACTCAGCTGCCCAGGGACCCATCCAACCTGGCCTTGAGTGCCTCCAGGGATGGGGCACCACAGCTTCTCTGGGCAGCTGTGCCAGCACCGCCTCTAAGGAAAGAATTTCTGCCTAATCTCGAACTTAAATCTCCCCTGTTTTAGTTTAAAGAAACTCCCCCATGTCCTATTATGTTAGACTGCGTAAAAAGTCAGTCCCTTTCATGCTCATAAGCTCCCTTCAAGTACTAGGAAGTTTGGTTCGGCTTTTTAAGACAAGATATCAGTGTTCTGCTTGGCTCTTTGTCTTCTCTCCTGCAAATATGCCGTCTAGAATGCTAGTGCCTTTGTAATGACAGAAGCGCCAGCTGCCACAAGATTCACCATACACTGGTGGGTTTGATAAACCTTTGATGGGAACAAGCAACTAAAGGTTGGTTTTTCAGAGGATTTCCCACTAGGCAAATACATTATCAGGACAGAGAGAAGGTATCAGCAGAACTTCTTCCTCTCAAATAAATGTGTGATGTAAATGATAACACATGTTCTTAGAACTTTGAAATACCTGAACTTTTAGCTAGGTCTGTGGTCTTTCAGCAGTTCCAACACAGCTTAGATTTTCTGGCTTAGAGTTCAGAACTGAGCTCCAATGTGAAGTAATAAAATAAAATAAAATAAAAACACCTACTACAGAGACTCTATTTAGAGCTTCCTGGCAGCAGGCAAGTAGGAGGGGGAAATTGTTTATCTTGACCAAGGATTTCCTTAGCTGTACATGAAAAACATTCCCTTTTGTTGAACATGGCTAGCAGTCTCACAAAGAGTGGCACTCAGGAGGCTTAGGATCACCAGGGCGTTGCTGGCAATGCTGCTTGCCCAGACAGGAGGAGTATCTGCTGTCTTCAGACTGGGGCACCTGACATCTGACAACATTGACAATTATGACGATGATGACCTGAGAGAAGGAAAAGGTTATGCAGTTAATATTTTCCTGTAGGGAAATGTCATCACTATCCGCCCAGTAGGCAAATAAAGGTCATAACAGAAGAAGCACAAGCAAACTGGATTACCAGCCCTTACAGTTTTCAATAAGGGTTATGACTAGCACACAAATGGGAAGATATTTTCCCATCCCACAGACATTTTTTAGGAGACAAAAAGAACCCAAGTTTTCATGATGAGATAGTGAAAAGAGGATTAAAATAGCCAGGAATCTCTCATCCTTATGATCTGGGTTATGGTAGTTTGGTTCCTTGCTCCACATTCACTTAAATGAATGAATGAGACAGCTTAGCAAGGAATATAAACACATACAAAATGCCTTCAGAAGGCTTAAAAGAAGATGTACATCCTTCATTTCAGCTGACATCATGAATTATCAGGCAGCCTTGGCTTAAGTTCTGACCAGAGAGCCTAGTCTTTATGTCAGTAACTTTTCTCATTTTAAGTTCTTCTTGAAGTTGGTTCATTCTTGCTAGGAAAAAAAAAAAAAAAATCTGGTTTTAAGTCTTGGGTTTGTTACCTTCAGTCCTGGCCTTACAAACGAAGGGAGTTTTTCCATTGTTTGGTCCCCAGTCTGGTTTGGGCTGAGTGACCAAAATAGAAGTACTGAGTAAGCCATTACAAAAAAAATTATATACAAAAATTATAGAAACAGCTATATTTAGCTTTTTCAGGACAGCCCACTGACCAGTTTCAGCACTCGGAGAAATCTCCAGAATTCAGCACTCACATAATAAATCCACTCTTTTTAATATATTAGTAGGAATTCTATAAATGCATAGCAGATGTTATGACCCTGCAGAAAACTGAAGTCTGAAGCAGCTATAAGGGAGTTGCCAGTGGTAACCTATTTCTGTTGTGTTGAACACGCATTCTGAAGAGATAGGGAAATCAAGCATATCCTGTTTCTTGGATTTCACATTCAGAAACAGAAAATGTGACCAGCCACCTCAAAGCTAGGTCTAGCCTGTCCTCAGCGTTCTCACCTTACAGCTAAAGTAAATGCTTTTTAGCACTGCATTCTAATGGAGATTTTGGCTCAGGCTTATTCAAGAAGAGTACAGAACTATTCAGGGTGAAGAAGCAAATGAAAAATACTTCAGATGAGAGGCATATGGAAATAATTAGAAGGAAAATACAAAGAGAGATCATGTCAAATGCAAAGTTTGCCATCTCTTCTTGATCATCCGATTAAATTTTATAGTCCACAGATACTGTGAGATGTTACAGGAAAGAAGATTTCATTCAGACCACATTTTTCACATTATCCTGATATTTGCCACCTGTTTCTTTGGTGCATTGTTAGGGAGAAAAAAAAGATGGCTAAACTGATTCTTCAACAAGAAAAGAGTAGTAGTAAAGAAAGCTGCAACTTTCTGTTTCACATCAATACAAGAAAAATGAAAAGAGAGTAAGAGTTTTCTTACATCACAGTAGTGGTACATTACATGTAAACAACATGGGACTTCTCTACAGTAGCTGGAATAACGGAGTTTCTACTGAGAGGGAAAGCAGCATGGCACAATGTGGCAGTGGTGGCAGTTCTTCTTACTCTACCATGAGTATAAAAACATGAGAGACATAAGTGGGACATTTCTGAGTATAATGAGTGGGCTATGAAAGGCAAGAGGAGATGTGATATGGAATTTTGGATATGTAATGTGGGATAAGAATTCCTCCCTAGTTTGCAGCAGGATTTCTGAATTTGACAAGCAGGTGGTCTCCAGCTCAGTCCACCTTTACACTCATTTTCCTATTTGCTCTTCTCAAGCTTTGTGTTACTTTACTTCCTTCTTTCCTCTCTTGTATCTGTCAGTTGCATTCACCAGCTGAGCTTAGGTATGACAGAGGAGAACAAAGCTGCTGCCATTTTTCTGTTCTTTGCTCCTTCTAGGGAGCGAGCGTAGGTTGGAGCTAGCTGAGTTATCACCAATTCATTTAAGGACACAAAAATAGCACAATTCATGAATTTTAGCAATATAAAAATTTATAACATAACAAATGCAAAATCATTTGTGTAGATGAAGTACCTCAGAGTAGACAACGTTTACAAGAAGGTTTTGTCAGCATTCATTTCAGATCAACATCTTTCCTTAGTTGGAACTTCACAGAGAAGATCAGTTGGCCAGCTATACCTTTCATTGGAGATGAGTTTTTACCACATTGTTTGAGACATTCTGTCCCTCACAGGACAGACAGGTACATAAGCAGAGCACAGTGTTAACACAGCTTTAAATTACTGTATCCATAGAAGAACTCCTATGGCTTAGCTAAATTCATCGATCCTTTCCCAATTAGCCATACACTACATTTCATTCTTGACTTAGTTTTCTTAAGAGCGATTGGTCTTTCAGAAACTTATAAAGTGACATTCCAAAAACAAGCTTATTTTATTATGCTCAATTATTAAATTTTCTCTGACATTTGCTGTTCATATTTGCTGGTAAGCAAATACACACATAAATATTTTCTGAGTTCATGTGGAGTTTAACAATATGAATTCCTTATCAGTGAAAAATACTGTGTTCATTGGCAGAAGCCAAGTACATAAAGAATTAACAGTTATCAAATTCCAGAGAGAAAACAATTTCTGTTAGAGTCTGTTGCCAACTGTCATACATCCATTTGCAGACATGAATCTCCCTTTGTTGGTCATCAGCTGCAGTCAGTCTCCTAACATTCATTTCTTTTGCACACAGCATATTCAAGCAAGCCCTAGACCCCAGATCTTAGTTCTCATCCTACAGTAGTCAATAAGAATATTTTAATTTATTTAAATGGAAGCAGAGTTGGAACACTCACTGGAAAGAGATGTTTCAACACTTTTATGACCACTTAACTTAGATATGCACGGGATTGAATGCTCTTATAGACAATACAAGCTTTGACATTTGTTAACTGGAATGACTTACTAGCTATTAGAATGTTTAACCAATGTGTGGCCACTTCTACATCCCAAATATGGGAATCTTTCTTGAAATATTCTTGCCTTCTTTATACTTTCTTCTTTCAACAAAAAGCCAACATTTTCCACAAAAAGCAGACAGATGATTTCTATTAAAGGCTTTTCATTTTAAAAAAATGTTTCATCAGAAAAAAAAAAAAAAGTTTTCCATAAAAAAAATAGTTGAATGGAAAAAATTCTTTACCAGCCCAAATATTTTCCTGTTTTAAACAGCCAGTGTTTGAATTACTCTTCTGGGGATACCCAGTAGAGATTTAACTGTTTTATTACCATGTCAGAATATCAGAGATCTTTCCAAGACAACCAAAACTAGGATACTGCAAATGCAACCCAACTCATAGATTTCTCTTCAGTAATTTTTGACAATTATTTTGGAGAAAGAAACTCCCACAGAAGAACTAGAGCTCATGCTGGGAGATGTCTTGCCTTGTTCTTTGATGTGACTTTGAAAAGCTTCAACAGCACTCAAGATACCTGATGGAAGCAGGTTTATCCCTTCTATATCATAGCCCAACCTGTCTTCTCTTTTCTGCCAAAAGCCTTCTTTCTCCTCTCTACCATCTTACATCCTTAATAAAAGTTTATTTTCCATATTCTTTTCCAGACCTGTCTTCCTTTCCAAAGTATAAACCAAGAACCAATTGTAATAGGACAAATATTAAAATTTAACGTTGACAAAAATTACCAAGCATCACTACCTGTAGAGAGACAGATAGATGGATAGGTGAATAAACTATTGTTCTCTGTCATCTGAATTGATCATTGAAGTGACAATGGTCTTTGATGGCATTACATCCTTATTGCAAGGAAATGCTGACTTCCTAGCAGTAACTCTGTGTACTTCTGGAGTATGCTGAGCAATGGTAGAATAAAGCTCTAGACAACTAAAATTGATGGATTTTCTCTCTGAGTTGTGCAAAAGATTTCAAGGAGATGTACAGCCAAATTTTTCAGCAGTTAGTCAGAAAGAGGGCATCCTCTGCTCTTACTCACTCTAGTAAAGTAACTAGTACATTTGTTATGTAAGAGAGTGAACTGAAACAGAAATTGTACAGGCTCTCTTAAAAAAAACAGGAATTGAGAAGAAGTATGCTGGAAATTGTTTCTAGTTTGCATCACCATATTTAAGGCTGTCCTTCGATCTCAGTATGCCAGTTTTTCCTTCTTCCTCAGATTATAAAATTATTCATAGCAAGGAAAAAAAAAAAATTACTTTCTGATCTTGCAAACAAGTCTACCTGCAAAACACTTTTTTTTTTTTTCTTTTTTTTTTTTTTTTCCAGTTAACATTTGTTTCAGGCTCATACTGTTAAAGCTTACATAGAAGGAAGTATTCCAGAAACTTGAAGCAGCAGCACAGTCTCCTTCTTTTGACACAGAAGAGGTATGGGTACCCAGACAAAGCTTATTTGTATTATTCAAGGAAAAAAGAAGGCTTCTGAAGGGATCCAGCCGCACATGCACAGAGGAATAGTTGAACCTTTGAGCTTAATGAATATACTCATATAAGCAGATTCACTCATGTGCATAAATGTTAGATGGATTAAACTGAATGGCTGAGTTATTTAATCCAGATTGTTCTGACTTGTTATAACAGATTTTAGTACTTGTGCTCTACTATTACATGCTAAGAAAAAATATTCAACGTAAATAAAAGAGTTGAAAACTCAGGTAAATGGGATGGAAGAACATTTTTGTTGTCTGTTTGTTACACATTACAAAATATCCACTGGTACGAAAAATCTATGACAAAACCACTGTTTCACAGAACTACTTCAACAATGTTAACCATCTTTCAGATAATGACTGGAATCATCAGCTGGCAATTTTAGTGTGCGCTATTTCATCAGACTAACAAATAAGTTTCTAGAGCTCAATACAAGGCATCTTCAAGACAGTCTGTAATTTTCCCTGAGAAATGCTTTTTACTGGAAGAATTACTGGGCTTCTCAAGATGTCCTAAAATAAATACATTGCAGTGTGATTGTACCATCATCTTTCTAATGTGGTTAATTTCAGATCTCCATTCAATAACAAATGGACAGTTTTCATCTGCAAAATCGGTCAGACACAGTTCTGTGGAAGAGAGTCTCAGAAAGCTATGGGAAACACTGGCTGGTTTTGACTGACCATGAATGGTTGAAAGACATTTTGAAACATCATTCACCATTTTTAATGAAAGTATTAAGGCATAACAATAGTAATTATTAGAAGATAGCTTTTTTAACTTAGTTTTCTCATTTAAGCACTGGATTGTATGCAGCTGAATACAGTCTGTCAGAAAATATTTTTATCACCTGCTTTAGTCCACCTGCAGTACAGGCTCAGTCTATATGAAATTTAAAGGACTGCTTTTAAAAGCTGTAATCTATCACAAATGGAAACAATATAAAATCGCAATCAGTTGAGCTGTGTGTGATGTTTGTTTAGATTTTCTTTTTAAATTGTAAGTATAAAAATTTCTGTGAACAGGATATTCAAATAAAACTAGACAGAGCAAAAACCTATGGGACAGAGATGTCAACTGAGGACTTTCATGCTGGATCTATCCAAAGCCAATCATCACGGTAACATGTCTCCAATAACGGACATTAACAGGAGGTTATGAAAAGAGCAGAAACAAAGGAGCAGACATACAGTGCCCTTGTTGTGCCCTTTTAATCAGATACAGTTTAGGAACTTCCTGAATCAAGCACAAGATAATGCTTCTGAAGTTGACTAGACTTTCAAAATATGTTAAATTTGAATCTCTGAAAACAGTGAGGTACGGGTTACCAAAGTGCTCAAAAAGTAATCTGACTCTAAAATATTAAGGGTTTCAAGGACAGCAATAAAATGAAATGATTGGGTATAGAAGACTGCCGTGACAAGAGACTTAATGAAAAGTGAAAAGGAAGCTAAAAAATTAGGGAGATGTGATTAGAAAAGAAGGAAATTACCTTGTGGAAATAAGTTGAAAAGAACATGGATTTACAACACAAGTGATTGAAGAGAGCTGGGGATCAATCAGGCAATAAGAAGACCTGACACTGCTCTTCAAACTGAGAAGAGTTGCCAGTATCTTTCTGATTAAATATGTGTAGGGCGTGCGTCTATCTTCCAGCTCCTATTAATACGAGTGAGAGTCACCAGTATATATCTTCCACCATTGCTATGATTTATCCATATCTTCTCTTCTGCCACTGTGTCACTAAGATTTATCTTATCCACCTCCTTTGCAGTGAAATTTATCTAAGATGCATAGCTACAATTAACATGAGATCTAATACATTTTTACTTCCTATTGGCACAAGAATGAGAAGTGCAGCTTGAAAATGTTATTCTCAGTGTGATGCACATGCATTTATAGCATAACATAAAGCCAAAACACTGTCCTATAGGCCTCAGAGACAGGGCACAACAGGCACTTACATTTTGTAAAATACATGAACATGAACAAAGGAATAAAGCAAAAGGAAAAATTGTGCAGCATAAATACCCACTGAAAACTGGACATGTGAAAGCCAGAATGAAATTTCTGGGAAGAAAAATAATGTACATGTGTAGAGTTTCTTGTCTTAATATAATATGCAATGAAAGGTAAACTCTACATATTTGATTTTAGGCATTCCAATACACTGCTCAAAAAATTGGATTAAACTTGAAGATGTTGAGCAAATACAACCACTTGGAATCTAAAAGCAGCTTTCTCCTTTTGCCCAGACTCCCCTTCATAGTTACCTAAATATACCAGCAGGCAATTCTGACATGTCTTTGCTTAAATGTGGTTATAAAAAGTAATACAGAAATAAGTTCTGGCTTTCCTGCAAATGTGCATAATGGAAAGACAAACATTATTAAAAAGACCATCATTTTTAGTGATTAAAATAATCCACAACAGAAAAAAAAATCTTCTGTAACTTTCCAAGTTCTCATTTATCATAGTTTTGCAAAAAGAAGCCACGGTAATTTCATTTTTCTTGACTTCTATTAAAAAGATCAATACATATGATTCCAAAGAGTCTCGGCTCATGAAAAGATGGAGCTAGTCTGTAATCACATCTGAAAGTATTGGTTGTCATTAGCAGTAAGATTGATCTGTAAAGACAGTCAGCTCAGAGTGAAAGTACTTAAAAATTTCCATTGGGCTATTGCTGAACAACACTGCCCACCAACCTTTCACCTTGCAGATAATTAAATACAGATAACGAATTACCATATTAGAAGGAAGAATTGCTTTGAGGATATTCAATAGATGCCCACTTTAGTAAAGCAGTTCCAAATCTCAGAATAATGATTTTGTTTTGCGCATAAAACCTAATGAGCTCTGACAGAATAAAGCCATTTTTCAACATGCATTTAAATTTGACCTGTCAGATAAGATATTAATAAGTCACCTGAGGTACAAGGATTGCAAATGGTCTGCAGCATGATCATTGAAGTCTTCATACAGCCTTGGATGTGAGAAGAGGATCGAGTAAGCTTAGCAAGGAAGAAACTTCTTCTAAGAGACAGAGAAATTCCAATCCTACTGAAACCCCTTGGCTTGGCTGAAGATGAGGACCCTCCCCTGCATCTGCCCTACTAGCCAGCAGCTAACCCTGCCATGCTTCAGGAATCTTCTGTGGCCCTTGGTGGTTTAGGCTCAGGCCCTTATGCCTGCCTTATGGCAGTCTTGTTGGAAGACATTCTCTCTGAACAGCTCTGTGCATAGGCATGCAGAGAAGGCCAAGCAATCTTCAAGCTCTTCAGAGTTGTCCCCTAACTACATCCTGCTGCCGCTAAGAAAAAGCAAGGGGACACCTCCACAGACCCCACCAGGGCTGAGGTTCACCTGCAGTTTTCTTGCTTGTTTGTACATCCAGTGCAGCTTGCATGAGATTTCCTCAACGCATAGAACAGGATTAAGTTAGAAACTAAAAACAAGCAAAAATTCACTAAGTTGTTATAGCTGAGATTTTAATATATTTTAATTCAAATTACTTGAAACAGATCATGAGGGAAAAAACAGCAGTCCTAGAGTTTTTAGCATCCTGTGCATGAGCTAACAGTCCTAGATATGAGGGGGAAGAAAGAGGAGAGAAAAAATCTGACAGAGAACAGAATGTGAAATATCAGTGTAGTTCTGAAAAGAGAAAGGAAATAACAGTTTTAGTAGCTGCCATAATTTGGGATGCTATTGGGTCAACACAGCAACGAATCATCATTTTGTAGCATCCAGAAAAGCAAGCCCTCAGTAAGAAACCTCTTTTATCAATAGAGAAAAGCATAGATACTAGGATCCTGAATTCTACTTGTGATCCTAAGAACCCCCACAAAAAAATACATAGCCAGGAACATCACATTCCCCTTGACATCCAAAAAATCCCTGAAGCTTGTTCATAAAAGTTTTATGTGACTGCTTTGTGTAAGCAGTAAGGATAGTAAATGAAGTCTAATTCAGAGTATTCACAAAGCTAGTAAGTCTGGGAAGTACATGCTCAAGATTTTTGCTGAAAACATTGTAAAGCAAGAAAGCTTATTTTGTATAGACTCAAAATAAAATAATGTAGGAGAGCATGTTTTTATGGAAATGCCATAAGGTAGGAATGCTCTGTTTCTTGGTATTTCCTATAAAAATACCAGGTAGAAGGTGTTTTCTTATGTAATTCCAATGAAAAATAATGGATCTGCAAAGGAATTATTATTCTTTCAAAAGCTAAAATTATATTTCTCTTCTAAAATGTGGGTAATGTTTCCAAATTAGATCTTGGGGTATTACTTTGTTTCTACCAAAAATTCATCTCAATCCTATGACAGGGGAGCATGGTTTCAGGCAACACTTTCTAACCTCCCATTTGTTCCTAATGCCATCACAGATAAATAAATAGTTTTGTATTAAAAGCTAGTTAAAGCTGATATGTAACTGAGAAAAATTACTAACCTTTTACTTTTAATTTGATAAAGCCAGGTATTTAAGAGTAAGGAAATAAAGAGATGAGGACATTGCTTGTTTCATATTGGCCAGCACGTAAACCTAAAATGCTCAGACAGTTCAAACAGTGCCATCTGTAACTGATTTCCCACCACCCATATGAGCCACCCAAAGTGCTTGGCAGGAGCTTATGTAAATGGAGGGTGTTGCAGTCATTCTGTTCAGCCATATCCTGCTCCCACTACAAATTGCAGGCTATGGCTTAAACTTATGAATTGAGTATTACTAATTTAAGAGTTCCATGAGGCCTTATCAATCTGTGTCGCTCATGGGTTCACAGCTGATGGTTGTTTTTAAGAAGTTTTATTTTATGCCTTTGGTTTGGAATTTCTTGATTAACTATTCTGTAGCTAGAGTCAGGGTGACTGTCTTTGTGTTGGGATGAAATGTTCACTTCTCCACAGTTGATCAGATTGACCATCGCATTTGTAAAGTAGTTTGAGATTAATAAACTTCTTAATCTCACTAGAGCTTAAATTTTGTTTTAAAGTACTTTATGCAAATAATACAATGACTTTCTTACCAAATTAATCCAATATACCAAATTATTTTCAGTCATACAGAAGTACAGAAAGTACAAGTAGTTCCTCTGGAGACCACCTTATTCAATACTGACTTGTCAAGAGCTTTTCCCTTGCCATATAGGAAATCTGTCTGCAATATGAGAACAGGGTGGAAATAAAGGAACTTGCACCAGATTCCATTGCATGTTTCACCTCAGCAAGCACTTGTTCTCAATCCTCAAACAAAGCACAAGAATAGCATGGGTTCGAGTTCAAAGTTTATGGGTTCTCTTCAGTTAATTAATGTTTCTTTGTCCCTGAGGTCAAGGAATACTTTTAAAGCTGACAAATTTAGGAAAGATCTTCCTGGTCTGCCTAAAATAAAAAGGTCCAGAAAGGGCAAGAAGTCATAATGGACTTGGAAATTAACATTTTTAATCTTGAAGGATTCAACAGTGTCAAAGTCCCTCTTTCATACAGCTATAATTTTTAGCATCCCTTGTACAAAATAAATCTGGAATTAGGAGGCAGTCTATGCACAGAAGTCATGCTGGCATGTTTAATAATCCACAAGAGAAGTGCTGCAAACAGTCCAGAGTGAAGTGCGTGGCAGGAGGACAAGGAGGAAAGGTTGGCTTCTACAATACATCTGAGTTCAACACCAATTTATTTCCTAAACATGAATGTTAACATGAATATAAATATTTGTGCACAGTTTTTACATGGGATATTGTACAGGGTAACCTGACAGAACTTGCATTTTATTTGTAAATCTGGTAGGGTAGAACTTGCATTGTATCATCAGAAACTTGGAACAAGTGCTCCTTTGTCTCTTAATTTCAGCATAGATGTGTGTTCCACAGTCAAAGTCTAGGCAATGGCTGGACAGAAAACTGCACTGAAACCATTTTTCTTTTCCTAAAGCAAGCTCAGGGAGAAACATTTATTTAATAAAATGGAAAATCAATATAATTTTAATTTTAAGAAGTCAGAGCCAATGCCAAGCTGTCCTTTAAGGAAGCCTGATAAGAATTCATGACTTTTTTTTTCTTTTTTCTTTTTTTTTTTTTAAGAAAAAAATAAAATTAAAACCAGTACTGATTTAATGATTCTTTTCCAAGTTTGTTTAGAGTCTGAAAGTTGGGTTCATCAGCGTTACTTCAGTATCTTCTGCAAATTTTGCTTGATCATCATGCCTTTACTGCTTCAAAATTACTGTAGGTTTTGAATTAATTTACATAGAAGGAAAAACAGACAGCACAAGTACAGCAGCTATGTGTACTACAGACTGTAACATATTCAACAATTTAAGCATACCAGCAAAAAATCAAATCAATTTGTCAGACATGTTGGAAGCAATAGAAAAGATAGTTCACAAGCCCTTAATAGAAAGAAAGAAAGAAAGAAAGAAAGAAAGAAAGAAAGAAAGAAAGA
>JAPSGF010000036.1:5698471-5748059 GCA_035772895.1 Perdix hodgsoniae | reverse complement strand
AAAGAAAGAAAGAAAGAAAGAAAGAAAGAAAGAAAGAAAGAAAGAAAAGAAAGAAAAAGAGAAAGAAGGAAAGTAATAGTTAAAGTGAGATTACACTGGAACATATTTATTTTTGAAAGATATGCTAGGACTGGAAAAATGCAGAAAGCGATACAGAAAATTTTCATTTCTTTGAGTTGCTAGATCATTTAACAATTTCTCACATTTCTGTAGCGCATGTTTTCTAACCATGTTTCCTACAGAGTTCTTGATTGTCCTGACTGATTCAAACAACCTGATTGTTTATGCCCCATTAACCCCAAGACAGGAAGAAGCAGATATACACAAATGTGTCCAAGCCATGCAGGTAGAGTTCTATCAGTTATGAACCACTTCCATAGCACCAACTCAGCACCTACTTGCAGAAGGGCTACTGAAAGCAACAGAACTAGAACATATATGTCTCTTCTTTCCCTGGAAACTTGAGGATTAATTCCTTGTTACAGTTGTTAGTAACCCAAATAGTGAATTTGTTTACATGACTTGGTGCATAAAACCAGACAATTCCAAGTGCCTTGGAATTGTAAGGGGCATGTAAGGAGAAGAGGCCAAAGAATTTTGGCCTACTGAGTGGAAACACTCTTAAATCAAATCTCTGGGACTTTAGCCTGAATGGAGTGATGGCTCTCATGGGTGACGAAGAACCAGTACTCTTACTGTGCAGGGCTCTTAGTCACAAATGACCTCCCAAGGTACTTTTGAGACACTGCCGTTTTTATGATACGAAGGAAAGCTATGGCTGACCCTCTTATTTAATGCAATAATTTTTTAATTATCTTCTGGCCTGATTTTTCTTTGGAACTAGTATTGAACCACACAATGGAAATTACCACACCCTTACAGGATCAAAGTCCATAGCACAACAACAGATTGGAGAAGTCAGCAGTGCCCTTAAAGACCACATCCAAATACAGATGCCAGAATCAGAAAGAGACTCTAAGAGAAGTATTTGCATGTGATAAAAACTGAAACCTAGGAAAACCCTGCATATTTCAGTTAATAAAATCACATCCTATTACACACCAAACAAAGTATTTTAAAAGTAAATAAACAGGTGGACTAACACATCTTCACTGAAAATTGGATTTCTGGACTGAAAGTATGAGACTAGGATCCATCTTCACATAATGTGTTTGTATGTATAAATTATGATGTAATCTACCACAGCTGAGGACATAGCTAGCTCTGTTAATTGTTTATTTCTCTCAGCAGAATTTTGAATGCTAGTGAATCAGCCCTCCCAAACTTAGAAGAGATTATTTTCCTCTCAAGCTGTGCCAAGGTCAGGCTGTCACCACTACAGGCTTGGGTGACCTATGTAATTCCAACTGCTCTTCTCAGGATTTAGAGCAGACTGCTCCAAAGTCCAGCAACCAAAGGAACTGATGAAACCATAATATACACAAAGTCACATTTAACTGCTTTGGCATGCAGCATGTTTTACGTGTGATGAGGTTTGATTATACGAAGGACTTTAAAATGTGAGATATGGATGACATGAATAATTTTCTTTCCAGTTTGCTGAGGTAGAAAGAGAAGTAGAGTAATGTTTCATTGCCTTTAACTGTTCTTTTCTGAAGTGTCAAATTAAGGATCATCTGACTTCCAACAAGCTCCCTGTCAGGCAGGAAGTTTGACTAGTTCTCAAGGGTATATGTGTGTGAGAAAGCTGGCTCATCTACTAGTCTTTTATGTATATTATTTACACTGATTTGAATCCAGGGAGGGTCTAGTTAGAAACCTAAAAATAAATTATCTTCTGCTAGAGTTCTCTAAAAAGTGGAAGTCTACTGACAGAGTAGCAAGAGCTAAATGTGTAATACATAAACCAAGAGAGTAGAGCCATAATTCATCCCACTTCAGTCACAACAACAAAACTAACCAGGGAATGAGATGTATCATAAGTTTTATTAAAAGATGTTTTTATCACCTGTGTGTTGGTGTAATATCATAGAATCATAGAATCACAGAATGGTTTGGATTGGAAGAGACCTCAAAGCCCACACTGCCCCAACCCTTTCTGTGGGCAGGGCTGCCCCCCATCAGCTCAGGCTGCCCAGGGCCCCATCCAACCTGGCCTTGGGCACCTCCACAGATGGGGAACCACAGCTTCTCTGGGCAGCTGTGCCAGGGCCTCACTGCCCTCTGAGGAAAGAATTTCATCCTAACATCTAATCCAAATCTACCATCTTTTAGTATAAAACCATTTCCCTTTGTGCTTAGTATTTTTGCTGCGATGGAGATATTTTAGAGGGAGAATTTTTCTGAAGTCAAATGTTAAAACTGTGTTAACTCAGATAAAATCAAGTGACTGACAAAGGACAAAGTCATAATATTTCTTTCACAGCTATGTGCATTTTTTCCTGCTTTTATCCTCATTAGCACTTTAAGATCTTCTAGAATTTCTTGTCTTCTATGATATACAGGACTGACTTTTATTCTACTGGGCATGCAAGTATTCATCTTCACACCTTACTGAAACATGCATCAACCTTTCCCTCGGTGGGAGTATTCATACATACACAGGTTATTCTTGTAATTAATGAGCCTAAGATAAGTAATAACAGTGCTTTCAAAAGACATGTCCTTTCAGAAGGAAGTCTCCCAAAAGGAAATATTCATGCCTGTAGTAATTTTTACTGTATTTAAAGTATTTCCTTTTTGTATGGAATTCTAAGAAATGTTTACATGGGGTAATATCTGAGAACTGCAGATTGTCCTGGATGCAGGAGTAACACGCACATACGTGTGCTGGTCTCTAGGCTATAGGATGTCTTCTAGGCTTATATATCAATTGACTTTGAAATTTGTGAAAGCAGGCAGATTTTTGTAGCCCTTAATGTGATATAATGGCATGAATTTTAAGGCTGTCAGCCCTTTTGGTGCAATTTAATACAGGCTGGTTAAAAGGAGCAATAGGAAATCTATGTGAGCAGTTTCTAGCTGTCAGCTTCAATTTGCCGTGACAGCCCATGATACAGGCAACCTGCACAGCTACTGAGCAGTTTCAACCACCTCCAAAAAGGGCTGATTTGAATGTGCACTCTCTCTGGATTGCTCCTGGTAAAGCTATCCAGTTCTGTATCGAAAGAGGAGAGCAGAAAAGCTGCAGTTCTTTGGAGGATGCTGGGCTGCAGTCAGCAAAGACCTCCCATCTGTCAGTGTAAGTGGTTCCATGAAGATTGGTGCTTGGGGCTCAGTGTCTTGCCTGCACGCATGGGTGCTGGAAGCCACAGAGGTCCCTGTAGCCCCTCTTTATCGTCTGCACAGTATTGTATTTGTGTTGCATTTGTAATGCTTATCTACTGAGCCCATTTTCACCTTGTTTCATCTCCTTTCCTTTAAATCTAAGAGAGTTATAAAAAATTGTGGATCCAATCCATAGACAGGTGCCTGACGGTAATAGAAATCTCACAGGTCGTACACTCTGGTGTCAGGGTCAGTGTCTATTTCTGACTAACAACCTCAAGCTCTCCTTCCTTTAATGAATACTAAGGAATTAATTCCCTACAGTACTACAACAGTTATTATTACATGAGCACAGAACACATCATTCATTTTCCTTGCTTAAGGGGCAGTGTAATATCATACAGCTCTTTCTCCATTAGTTACAGCCAGCTATTGGTAACTTTAAAATCATGCTTTGGCACACCATACAAATAAAAATACATTTATGCAATTGAATGCTATGCAGTAATTCAATCAAGGGAGTTCTACTGCTGGTCATAAACTACTTAAGCTGTTTGACTCTCAGCTTAAGACATCAGCAAAAGTCTTTGATTGAATTACAGTCTTAGATTTACCTGCATACTTTGTGTTATTCAATGATACCTGTATATGTGGTGATACATTGGATGTGATGCTTAAATTTTGTGCTGCAATCAAAATAAACTGCTTTTTTATCTTGGTGAAATCTGACGATACTGAGATTAAGAGAAGTTTTACCTCAGATTTTGATGAAGCCAAGCCTGCAGCCCTTTTGCCTTCAGTAACCACGTTGCAGTCACAGGTCTATAACCACAGTCTGCTGTTACTCACAGCACTCCTAAAAACAGCTAATATTTTTCATTAAGTCAAAGAATATTGGAATTAATAATGACTAAATCTGTGGGTGTACAAGACCTCCTTTAGTTCTGACAAAGACTTGGTGAGCAATATACTACATCCACACATGGAACTAAGGCTCTGAGCATAAGTTAAGTGCCACAGCCTGGAAGGAGATCTCCTAACTGCATGCCAGCAAAATGTCTGTGTTGATACATGGCAAGGACAGAACTTATCCAGTGTAGCATTTTAGACTATTACTTTGAGTCTGTGAGTTTGATGCATCATTCACTTTTGAAGCAATGCCATTTCAGAAGAGCACTGCTGTCCAATACAGAGTCTGGAAATGTCCCTGACAAGCATCCAGAGCTCAGACAGCCTTCCTGGTATATGTTTCCATTAGCAGTCCCATACGCATCCCACTCTCAATTCCCAGAGTAGAGAGCATGTCAGGACAAGCTGTGGTCTGGCCAGGAAAAAGAAAAAACGAATCTTTTTTTTTCCCCTCCCAAAAGAGCAGCGCTCATACAGAGTAGGAGAAACAGCACAGGCATCTCAAAATGTAGATTTGGACAGAAAACTTATATGGCCCTTTGGAGTTCGTTTCCGGTCCCTCAGACAGATCTGGTACTCATATCAGTGCTTTCTGCCAGATACAGATTAACAAAACCATCTGCTCCTTTTGCACGTGTAAACCAGGCTGTCATTCAAGGCAGGCAAACACTTCCTGGCTGTTCCTGGCGCAATCAGCTCTGAGCCAGGAGCAGATATTTTCCAGTTTGCCATTAAAAAGCATCACACACACCCCAGCCCTCCCTGCAGAGCACACTGGGACGTTGCAATGGTTTTACCCCAGTTCTGAGGCATGCTGGGGTAAGGACAGGGGCACTGCAGTAGTGCCACTCCCCAGTGGCAGTGGTGCACAGCTGTGAGGTGCTGAGATCTAGGAGTACAGAGGAGAATGTTTGCAAGATGGAAAGCTGGGATAGCTTTTCCTTACCCTCTGGAGAGAAAAGTGAGTGCCTATCTCAGTAGTAATTTGCATTACCAGTGGCAGCAGGGACATTTTCATAGAATCATAGAATCGTTTGAGTTGGAAGGGACCCTTGAAGGCCATCTGGCCCAACTCCCCTACAGTGAGCAGGGACACCTACAGGTGTCAGGTGCTCAGAGGCCAGTCCCCAAAGTCTCCACATGCTCCACATGCAAACACCAGCAAACCCTGCCTGTGACCATGAAGATCACACCTCATCCTTCTTCTGTCTGTACAGTGCATAAATCACAGCAGCTTGCACTGTTTCTCACATTGGAATCAGTAGATCTAAAGACAGAGAAAAGGACATCTTGGAGTCTAACATACGGTATCTTCAAATACGCCACAATATTTCTTTTTTGGAGTAAATTCGGAAGAGAAGTAGTAGTACTCTGGTATTTTTTTAAGTCCACAATCTTCAGAAAAACCACATAACAGAAAATGGAATATTGTGAGCAGCCCACATAATTACTCATGATAGATAACTGTATTAAAAATTAAACATAAATTATTGGAGGCATTACAGTGTTGGCACAAGATAAAAAAGGTGCTTTATATTACTGAAAGGTTTAGCTAACTGCCTGAAAGTTTGGCTCAGTAGAAAGCAGGCTAGCCTGGATAAATTGAAAGCATTTATTGTTTGAAATATGGATTTTAATATAGCACAGCACAACCCCAAAACATCAGTCCTTTTCAGTATGGTTAAAGTAAGATGGATCTTGCAGATTTAAGTAGCCAGCAGAACACTCTTTGGAAGTAAGAAGCAAGAGAATTAGCAAAGGAGTCTCCTTGGAGCCACTCCACATCTTTGGGGGAGGACTCTTCACTTCTTCCCGAGGGCTCCCCAGAGCCCTGCCTGGCTGCTTTATATTTGAATGCTGGGACACACTCCTGGCACAGGCACCTAAATACCCATTCCACTCTGAGGACACTGAATTGTGAGACAGAAGGGAAAAAGCCTTGTGTTGGGAGTTTCCGAGACTTTCAGTGATCAGGGAATTTAAAGTGTTTGAAAACGTCCTTGTGATTTTTAATTAAATTAAAAAAAAAAAAAAAACAGAAAATTAGAATCAAGTGATACTATTCTGTCTTTTATATTCTTCCTGTGTAAAAAATTATCATGCAGAATGGAGAGGGAAGAATGCAAGAACATAACTATTCCAAAATCTATATTGCTTAGCAATCTCAAGTAGGAGATTTCTTTTTGCTTTGGGTTTACACAACTCCTTGCCCAGAGCAAGAGTAGGTAGGGACTACAGTGTTTATAGATATTCCACAGTATGGTTACCTAAGCATGTAGGTTGTTCTGAAAGTAATGCCTCCTATATATTTCCACGGGTATTACAGCAGATACAAAAAGCCCAATCCCACTACATTAAGTGAACAAATTCTCAGCTACAAAGCACTATTCGTCATCATAGTCACAACCATTAGCTACGCATTTTTGCCAGTGAACAAGAGCCTGCATGCCACACTCATAAAAATCTGCACCAGTGGAGGTGATCCACCATCACCATCATCGCTGCTGAAATGCACCACCCACTCCTCACTGTGTTCACATCCACTCTTTGATCTCCATCAACATTCAGCAAGCATCAACGAATGTCAGTGGATGCCATTTTTTCCACATGGAGGAATTCAATGACACACTTTTGCTTCATACACACCTCCATGTCAGATACCATTGTGTCACATTTCCCCTCTGCTGCCATCTGTCACACAACAATAACATGTAATGGGATACTGACAGGGAGGTTCAACCTCTACTGCTATACCACCAACATCTACATATGATGCTGTGGACCAACATAATAAAATAGGAGCAGTCAGAGCAATCTTTTTAATTTTCTAGTTGTCCACAGGACAAAACTTGCTACTTTTGTCTCCAGGTTCTTAGGTGATTTTTAGATTATACAGAGAAGAAAGAGGCTCTGGGAAAAAAAAATAAAATAAAATAAAAATAAATAAATAAATAATTGTTCTCAGACCAATCAAATACAGAAACTGAGATTCCAAAGCAACATTTGACCCTGTGAACATCATTTTTCTCCACCCCTGCTCCCAGCAGACAGATTCCTCGAGTGTGTGCAGCATCATGCCACCGCACACACTGCCCCACTGCTTCCCCCTCCCAGTGTTACCACTGCCCGTTCTCAGCACCACATGACATAACAAAGCAGTATGTTGAGTGTCATGTGCAGATCAGCCCATGAGCTGCAATTGCTGTTTATTTGAACACACAAACATTTGTCTAGCAAGCTGGGACAGTGAGCTCACTGTACCAGATATGGCATTTGCTTCTTCCTGTGTCCTGCTACCCCTGCAAGTGTGACTCAGATATTTCCAGAGGAAAATAAATAAATAAATAATAATGTGTGACCGCATGTCTCATATTTCAGAAAAGACTCTTTCAAAGAGGAAAGCCTGAGTAGCAGCTCCAAGGAGCTTTGCTCTCAGATATGTGTTATCTGTAAAATATATCTGTGGAATATCTGTGGAAAAATTGCTATGATAATACCACAATAACTGTTTCTGCAGCAGCCACCGCAAGCCTGAGATAGCAGAAGCTCCTTCAGAAATTCCAGGCAGGTCTTACCCGAGAAATATCGGTGAGAAGCCGCTCTAAGCTCAGCTGTGGGTTTCATGGCAATAGGCAACATCTGCCAAGCCTGATCCCTGGCTGAGGAGTCCCATGTGTCGGGGCAGGAGCACAGCCACAGCCTAGCCAAAGCAAAAGGGATTTCCTCCAGAGGTAATGGCCTTAAGTTGCACCAGGGACAGTGGCACAGGCTGCCCAGGGAGGTGGTGCAGTCACTGTCCCTGGAGGTTCAAGGATCATGTGGATGTGGCACTAAGGGATGTGGGCAGTGGGCGTGGTGGGGGTGGGTTGGCAGTTGGACTAGATGGTCTTTCCAAAACTTAATTATTCTGTGAGTCTATGATTCTAGGATTTCAGCCTTCAAAGCAAACCAGAACAAGACCAAAGACCTTGTGGTTTCCACCCTTGTTTCCCATGGCTTCCCTGGGCCTCTTTGCTACGGCCAGGAGGAGGAGGCCAGCCTGCCTCATGCAGCAACTCATGGGTCATGCCCAGCTCACCTTAAAGCACCCCCAGTACAGACAGGGAACATGGAGGAATTATATAATCATGGAATGGCTTGGGTTGGAAGGCATCTCAAAGACCCAACCCCTCTCCTGAATCTAGAGTTGCCAACTACTAAGGCTGAAAAAGACCAACTCCCTCAATCAGTATGCACAGGAGAGATTCTCCAGCCCTTTGATCACCTCTGTGATTCTCTGGACCTGCTCCAAAAGTTCCACATCCTTCTTGTGCTGAGCACCCAGACCTTGACGCAGTACTCCAGATGGAGCCGCATGAGGGCAGAGCAGTGGGGGACAATCACCTCCCTCACCCTGCTCGACATTCCTCTTTTGATGCGGCTCAGGATATTTAAAGGCATGAGAATCCACTCTCTGTCTTTGGAGGGCACATGGCAATGTTGTTACCTTGTAATTGTGCCATATCTATCCCATAGCTTTATATAGAACTGTTAGGCACCACAGAACTGTCTTACTAGAGCTCTTTTCCTGTCACTCCTTGACACACACACAAAAAAAATGTTGAGTTTCAAGTCTTTTTTCTCTTCCTGAAGAGAACTGTGTGCAGCAAGGTGAAAAACTGGAGTCTCCACATGTAAGTACACAATGCATTTTCACTTTAGCTGAGAACCTGAGCAGGACAAAAAGTAGAGCAAAGAAAGGAGTGAAGTGTTACATGAAAAATGGTGAGGTCATTAAAAATTTATAGAGGAGATGATCCAAGTGCAGTAATGAGGCATCACACAAAAGCAATGGAGTACTTAGCACTAAAATCCTTTCTACATACTATTTGGTTACCATCTTATCAACATGACACCCATTAGCATCTGATAATAGTAACTAATCAGCTGTTCTGCCTTCCTTTATTTTCCTTCAGAAAATATCTTTTTCAGTGTGCAGTCCCTCCCCACAACAATATCACACACTAAATAATGCATTGGATTAAAGCCCTGCCATCAGCCCTGATGTCACTTCCTCCCAAACTGATCTTACCTACGAGGAACGCTTCAAGCCTGAATGAATACTTCTCTCATCAAACTCTGAAAGAAGACTACAGCTGGTAGAGGGCCCCTTCCATTATTACATTTAGTTTTGGGCAATGCCTTGATTAGGGATGGAATTTGTTTCTTCAACACCGAAGGACAGTAGCACATATGGGTTCAATCCAGTGGCTGGAGAAGTCATCAGGTTTGAGTGATAAGGTCTTGTGAGCACAAACAAAAGGCGTAAACCACACAGTTCACATTAAAATCGGTATTTCTAACCTAGGGCAAGAGACTACCACCTTCCTGAGAAGTGCTATCACTCTTATATGCTGAAAAATTGAGAATCCAAGTGAGTCTTTCTATATACGTCAGTGATGGTTTCCGGCTATAAACAGAACATGACTGTTTTGTATGTTTTGTGGTTGAAACTTTGAACTGCTGCACTGGAATGTGGGATCCTGGGCTCCCTACGCAGATCAGACACAGAGTTGCCATGTGATTAATACAAGTCCTTTTTTCTCTGTTTCATTTCCCCATTTATAGAATGGTGGTGATGAGAGATATATAAATAACTGACTTTTTAACTCAGAGCAACCTGAGCAGCCAAGACCATCATGTCAATCTTAAATTTTCAAAATATCACTTCCTAGAGAAGTCTGAAGTTGAAAATTCTTTCACCATGAAAATTCCAAGCAGTTTCACCATCAGAAAGGGGATTGGAGAGCTTTTGTTTGAAACTCGTAGCCATGTGACACATAGATTTTGGTGAACTTAATTCAGTACTTTTTTTCTCAAACATGACCTTAACAAAAACAAAAAACAAAACAAAACAAAAAAGTCAGGAAAGCAACTCAGTGTTCAATGTTCTTTCTCTTGCTTGTCTACTGAGATTGAATATTCTTCAGGGAAAAAGTAGTCATCCTCTAATTAATATTACAGCTATGTACTTATATAGATATCAAATGGACTTCTGAATACAGTTTTGCAAAGTAAAAATTGAGGCTGTTCTAGGATCACAGTTTATCAGTTTTCAGCAAGGCACTTGCACGTGTAAATAGCCTTTAAAACAGCCAATTACCACTAAAAATGTTCTTCAGATGTTTGCTCTTGCAAGATGCTGAATGTTCCCAGGGGACTGGAGTAGAGGGTAGTAGGAATTCATGTTTTCTTTTAGGGCAAACAAATTCAGGAACAGAAGTGCCTTCAAGGGTGAAACTAGTGCTTGCTGACTAGGCAATGACCTCCATGCAGAGCCCCAGAAATTGCAAAGAGGAAATGAGATAATAAGCACAAATATATGTGCTTCTAGTTTAAGCCTGAGGATGTGGTTTCATCACCTTCTTCTCTTCCAAATGGAGAAGGGTGCATTTTGTATTATCTCAAGTATTACCACAGACGGATTGCCAGAAATGATGTTGGAGCATTCAAGACACTGACTGAGCCACTCTGGGACATCCTTTCCCTTGAAATTTGAGGAAGCTCGACATCTCTGGTTTCTGATGTGCCTCTGCTCCACTTTCACCATCTCTGAAAGGGAGGTAAAAGCAGGAGGCTGTGAGGATCAATTCACTTACAGAGTAAAAGTAGGGCACAAATACTGAGCCATAGCAAAGTGCAAGTGGGATGGTATCATCATTTCCTAAACAGTATTTTCACAAGTATATTCATGCACTGTGGCTATTAGGTATATTATTTCATTACTACAGTGTAGCAATCATTTCGTCAATGACAAAAATACTCCCTGCTGTTGAATGGGACTTCCACAGTAGCAGTGGTAAGATTGACTGAGGCTCATGTCAGACTCACTGAAACTCTAAAATTTTAAGGCACAGTTCACCTTACCTTGCATTTCACCTATTGTAGGCATCAATGTTACAACAAGAGGAACAACACCCTGATAGTGTCCATTTTTCCCCACTAACTGCAAAGGGACCCTCACGGGAGCTAGTTGGATATGCGTATTTACATTGTAAACCCCTGCAGTGGACTCCTATTAATAAGCTTATTTCCTAACACACAAGCACAGTGACCACATCAAAGGAGAGAAGGAAAAAAAAAAAAAAAAAAAAAAAAAAAAAACAGTTTTCCAGTGAAATGAAGGCTCATAATTTGGGAATCAACATTTCCAATTTCATAGCTTAGTCATCTGCCCAATAAATGAAGCCATGACCAAACCTGTTTATCTGAATCATAACAAGTATCAAAAGGCCACAACGTCATGTCCATCATGTTGTGCCATCTTTCATACTAAAGAACCACCTGGTTTCAGAGGAAGAAAACAATTCATGTGGATTGATCACAATAAGCAGTGTGTGGATTTAAATTATGATGGAAGAAGAAAGTGTAAGACTAATACAAAGTCACCCTTCCAGTGAGTTTTTTTGTGAGATGTAATTGCAGTTCAAACATTTAACATTTGCTATACGAATTAACTTCTAGTGGAATTACTGTTTATTCTCTAAAATATGCTCTGTGTTACCTCTATAGGTAGCATTTCTCTACAGACATAAATATGATGATAAGAAAACTCAACAAAATCCATCAGCGAGGCTAGCTCTCTCAAAACACCACTTGAACTCAGCAACAGACATTAATGCATTTAGGGATTTTGCTTCAGTCATCTTATCTAGCTGAATATTTCCCATTTCCTGGTCAAATCCAATAAACAGGCTGTGAACAGGACAAGGATTGGTATACCTTTTGCCCTCCTAGCCAAGACTTCACAAAACTGGCAGTTTGCCATGAATGAGCCATGGAGCCAAAACTAACACCTCAGGCTTGACCAGAGCCCCCTGACATATGAATTCTGAATGCTCCTTAAGGAGAAGCAACGCAAAGTCCCTTATTTTACTGTCATTTCAAAACCTGATATAACACAGACTGGATCTGCAGGTAGCCAAGATTATTTAGCAAAGTTAATTCTTGTAAGTTGAGGAGGAATTTGCTTTCACACTCATGACTTATCATGCGCACCTGGAAAGTCTTCAGTTCTGTGGATGTAGACCCTTCACCCCACTTGTAAAATATTAATTTTCAGGAAAATGAAATTTTATGAGTCTCATCAGGATCAGGAAAATGCTCTTTGCACGTGTTTACATTGCATGGTGCCAATTTTTTCTCATTTAGAATTGCTCACCAGAAAGATGGAAAAATAACTTTGCAGACATACAGGCTGCTCATACTACCAAGGATTAGCTGATAATTATTGACTACGTTACATAGCTGTTCATGCACTGCATACTGCTGTTACTTCCTCACCTTCAGTGTAGGAACACTGTTTTAGACAAAGCCACATCCTGACTATAGGCACTCAACATCATCCAGGTGTGCTCCTTGGCGAGAGGGTCAGCTCTGTCTACGCCACACCACAGACTAAGAGGATGCCCAAGAAGGAGATGGAGCACCAGGGCTGTGCTAGCCCAGACTGCTATTACGCTACTATTACTTCATTATCTTTTGGACCACTTTAACTAGCTCTTTCAAAGCCAGAACTCCTGCCAAAGGATGGCCAACTCTCAGCATGAATACAGCCAGTTCATTTGACTCACTCTCAGTGCCAGTGATCCGTCTGTCCTTAGCATATCTTGTGAGGGCATGGGGATAACAGTGACTGATGAGCTGAATTATCTCCCCTTAGCAAATTGTGTAGCAACAAGGCACAGAGCAAAGGATTTACCCTTTTCCATCCTCTCTTCCCATCCAAATGTCAGGTCTAACTTTAGGCATCTGCAGGGAATGGAAGAAGTTCTTTCGTGGTTAGTGGGGAGATCCATTTGTGGTTCCACCATTCCCTACATTCAACTCAGGAAATTGTTTATATTTTGCAACAGGGAGAAAAAAACACATGCTTAGGAACTATCTTAAACTGTGCCCTCTGTGTCCCAGTCTGCCTGCGATAAAATAAACCAGGATTAGTAATTACGACTGGGCAGTCACTTGATTATCCAAACATGTGACAAGACCAAAGGAGCACAATGGGACAAATTCTGGCAAAAGAAACGTTTCTAAATATAAAGTCCATATTCCAGTGCTGCTCATGCAGATTTTGATTGCATTGCCCATACACTGCCCTGTTACAGAAGGGATCTATACAGGCCGGCAAACATTTTCCAAAATCTACAGTTGTGAAGTAATAGCACAGATTTATTTTATTCATTTATTTATGAATTTCAAATTCATAAGCAAGATGGATACGATTCCACTCTACTTAGTTAATGAAGAAAGAGATTCTGTTAGCCCTATGTAGATTCCCCAACTGTTTCATGAGATTGTTTTTGAGCAACCTACAAGCTAAGAAGAAAGGATTGGACAAAAAGTTTGTCAACAATGGATAGCTTTAAAGAGAAATCTTGATCAGTTTTCAGGCATTTCATAAAACAAAGAGTAGCTTTGGACAGATTATAAATAGAATAACAGAATCATAGAATCATTAAGGCTGGATAAGACCTCACAGATAAACCAGTTCAGCCACCAGCCCACCCCACCCCCACCATGCCCACTGCCCACGTCCCTCAGTGCCACATCCACACAGCTCTTGAACACCTCCAGAGATGGTGACTCCACCACCTCCCTGGGCAGCCCCTGCCACTGCCTCACTGCTCTTGCTGAGAATCTAACCTGAATCTCCCCTGACAAAACTTAAAAGCATTACCTCTTGTGCTTTCACTGTTACATGGTCTGGTAAAGTTGTAGCTGGAATATGCTGAGGAAAAGCTGAGGAAAAGATACTGCTAAAACTCAGCAGGAAAGCAGAATAGTAAATGGAAGGTGATCTGACTCTGGGTCCTGCTGAGAAGAGACATTAGTGCCGTCAGAAAAGGAATGACTGTGTGAGCAGCACTAAGTCCCTAGTTTTTTCCTTTCTCTGTCTGAAGTATGTCAGGCTCCAGGCAAGGCCACATCAGCACTCTTCTGCCAGTATCCCAAAGTCATCCACAGTCAAGAAGACATACATAGGGCCAAAAGCAGACATGAGAGTGGTGGAAAGGTGCAGAACTCCCCAATATGGCCATTCCACTGCCTTATCTCTTAGAACCACATGACAAATGAGTAACCCACCAGGATCTGAGATACATGACCTTTAGGCAGAGGAAGGGAAAAAGAGCAGGTGGTAACCCTGTAGGGAGGGGACTGTTTTTGTAAAGCAGAGCAAAGAGCAAGAGGAATTAGAGCTGAGACTTTGGAGACCTAATATAAGAGAGGAGCTTATCCTTGAATCAGGGGGAACATTGGAGAAGGAAAACTTGGGGTCTGAAGATGTCTGCCTAAGGATCCATCCATCACAGAATGGATTGACAAGCCAAGCTGGTATTAAGTCTAATGCTTTTTTTTTGTGTCCTTATCTTTTTATGCCAAAAATCTCAGGTATTTGGAAAAATGTGTTTTTGTAGAATTTTCAGCCATTTCCTTTGAAAAACAGTTACTGTTTTTTAAAATCCAAAAGTCCTAAAATGTTTTCCCCCAAGGCTTAATTTTTGTAGTTCTGATACTCTCACAGGTCCATTTTCTGTGTAGCTGACAAATGATAAGCCTTTCAATCTTTCCAAAGTGACTTTGCACTCATGATTTTAATTAGCAGCCGTGACAGGCTCAGGTGGAAAGCAATTCTTTTCTGACATGCTTAATTAATTTCCTTGCATGTAGTACTTCTCTGGAAGTCCATAAGAAATTCAATGATGAAAGGCTATTTTGTGTACTTTGAGAAGTCACAGCTAGGGTTAAATTTACTAAAACACACTGGAAAGGTGAAGGCCAGAAGAAGGTGAGATGCTAGTGTTGCTGACTTCACAAACCTCATGTTTTCTCCTTCCTGACTTGATCCATGCCAGATCACATCCCACTTATTCTTCAGGCACAATGCAGAGTTATGGTGGTCCAGCTAGCCACATTTGTTTACTCATGTTTAGTGCAGTCTGTTGACTTAGCAGAGAACTGGAGAGGTCCCCCTCCATAGCACTGTGCACAAATGCTTTTCTTAATTAATTTATCACCAGTATAGCACCAGATTGCAAAATCAGGACCACAGAAGACATTCTTCTGTGAATCTCAAAAAAATGTCTTTTATTTTCTGAATTGCTCCTCCTTGACTTCATTTCCTGCCTCCTTCAGAATACAGTTTCATTTGTTTGCTTTTCAGCAAGAGGAGGAGTGGGAATGGGAGAAGAGAATTTGTTCCTATTTGCTTGGTTGGATTTGATGATGTGTCCACAATTTATGTCCTTAAGAAATTTCTTTTTTCCTGAGGCAGCAGAGAAAACTGGGTGAGAGTTTTATTCAAGGAACTGCAAGACAAGAAGATTCAAAAACTTGGTTTCCCTGGCAGATAATTACAGGAAAAAAAAAGGCAGATAATGAACCACCACAGTACAGGAAAAAAAAAATCCTTTTGTTTAAATATAGAAGCATAAAAAGGAATATGCAAATTGGGATTATTTGTTATAAAGTACAGGCAGGGAAAATGTTTCAGAAATGGCTGATGCCAAGTAGTTCTCTATGCCTGATGTGTCAGCAGGGTCCTGGCAGAGTATCTTAAAAAAAAATACAGTGTGTGTTTGTGTGCATTCAACATCCCCTTTGGCAGACACTCTTCAGACTGCTGTGTGGGCTGTGCTCAGCACCCAACACATACCACAAGTGCAATATCTGTATCTTATCTACCACAGAGTGATTGCTAATACCTCTGTAGGTAAATCTTTCCTAGAAAAATATTAGCAGAGAGCATAATGGGATTCCCTGAGTACCTCTGCCCTGACTCAGGCCTGTGGAGATAAAGGCTGACCACACAAAAATGTGAACCCTCTATTGCAGAAATGTTGTAACTCAGGGAAAATACAGTGTAGTAAAGAGTACAGACAGAGTAAAGTCAAGATCAACACCGGTATGCAAGAAACGCAAAGCTAAGATTGCTATAGACTCTAAGATTGCTCTAAACCACTTGGAGAGTGCCTACAAAGTCAAGAGACAAGCATACAGGCAAAATCAGATCATTTCGTATGCAGTGTTAATGTAAACAAACCCAAATGGCAGAGTGGTCAAACGAAGAGGGTGGCTTTGATTTTAGTAGTGTGTGAGAGAATGTTTAAAAAAAAATAGTGCATTTAATCCTGTGATGCCAGTGTTAGACGGTGTCAATCACAAGCTTCTTAAATCCCACTGCTCAGACAGACCTATTCCCACTCCCAAGAAGATAGCTTTTTCAGCTCTATGCATAGGTATTTCCTCACATTCAGAAATGGAAACATAAGCAGATGCTCCTTCTATATGTCCCATGCTTGCTTCTCGTGCTTTAAAAGAGCAAGTCAAGGCTGGTCCTGGATGTCAAAGTAGTACTCTTATATCTTTTCATGCATGGAAATGAACGGACCTTTCAGCCGCATGGCCACTGCAACGTGAGATGAACTGACAGAGATGTCCGGAGTGTATTGTAGATACTCCTTTGGGAGTGCCTTCAAGACTTGTCTGAAATGGGAGGGCATGGGATATTGCCTTAAACCTGACCACTTTTTGACAAGCTGATCCTATACTTAACAGAAGCTTGGTAAGTGAAAGCACCATTACCTCAAGTGGTAATGGCAACTGAAATTGATCTATTATGAGTCCTACAAATTTGAACGGTTACGCTAAATGCTATTAAAATGTATGGAACCACTCTGTCTTCAATTATTAAATGGAGTAATTTATGAAACCTAATCTCAATAACCTCACTGTCCTACTGGCCATCCCCGATGAAAGGAAAAGTAAATGTACAGAATGGTGGTATTGATCTTTTCTTAAAGGGGAAAAGAAGAGGATCAGGCCTGTTAACCCTTGGTTGCAGGAGAAAGTGGTTCATTCGTGGTTTCTTTTCCCCCCAGAGGTCATGTCCTTCTTTCATTTTTGGGGTCAGGTTTCAGCCTGACAAGTGGTAATTGATTCCGCTGCTGGTTAGGCTGGGGGTGAGTGGGAGATGAAGTTTCAGTGAAAACAAATAGCACTTCACAGGTCTGACCTTTCCTCTTCAAGCTTTTATTGTGGTTTACTTGGGATGTGCAGCTTAAAGACTCTAAACCAGTGGTGTCTATCTTACAAAATTTCTGATAGTCAGTCCTGAGTTTTTGGCTTGAAGTTAAACCTGGCTTTCGCCTTTGAATCTGCTGGCAACCTCACCAAGAAAGTATCTTCTTCATCTTCTTTCCCATGACTTTGCAGAAGATATGAGAACGCGGTCCAGCAGTAGCCATGATATTTTGCCAATAGAATGAAGCTAGCACTTAAGATTTCAGTGTTCATCAGGGCTGTTACCAAACAAAACATCTATTAAAATATAAAGCCAATCACTGCTTCTCAAATCAAGTCATCTGAGGAGTTGGCAGTTCTCTACCAGCTCCTTTCTTGATGCAGTGCTGTCCTTGTACCAGATTACTTCAGGTTGCACACATGCCTACTGGTGTTGTTTTACATACCTGAATTCCTGTGTTTTAAAGCCATCTCTGAAGCAAGTCCCTGTTGCTCAGTGTGTACTTTTGCAATATATATGCATCTTTGTCAATAGTCCTGACAGGGAAGTGACACTGGGTTGCAGAACAGTGCTTTCAGCTACACCCAGTTAATGAGAAACATCCTAATTCAAAAAGCAAAAAGTGTCCTGACCTGCTTGTGAATCGTTGTTCTGTACACAGCGGAAAGGAAATTAGCCTCAGGGGCTCTGCTCAGATGCTTCCAGTCAGGGATAACATTTCACAAAAGTCAACCTCTTTATTTACAAGCATGTTATTATTGCCAAAGCCAGCTTTTATTTTAAGGTGTTCTCAGAAGAGTGTGTGTGGCTCATGTCTTAGCAGAAGCATTTAAATTGTTACAGCTCCTATTTTTGGCAACGGTAACATGTTAGTGAGGGGAAAAGTTAAGTAGACTTTCATCTTCCCCCACCATCAAGTGTCCTGAATTTTCAAGACAGCCTTGGCATTCCTCATCAACTGCCTACCATTTTCCCGTCTGTCCCAGGACAGCTGCCATTCTCAGCAAGTCTGGTTCCTCCCTTGGTTGTGCTGCCAGCCCTCAGTGGCCTCTCTGAGTGACACAAGGAGCTAGAGCCAGTCCAAATAAATCCAGGGCCATCTGTATCTGGCTTCCCAGCCTCTCAGCCAAAAATGCACTCTCAGCCCTCCCTGGCAGCTCTAGCCCTGCCACTAACATGCTTGCCAGGTGGGATCAAGATCACATGGGAAGGGGTGCTGAGGGATGCACCATGTGAAAGCATTTCTAGGAACAGTGTAATAAGCCAGTGGGTGAACTTTTCTTTTCAAACAGGATTGCAAAATACCAAAATCAGGAGGAGTGGGGAGGCCAGCAGGCTCAGTGGTGCTGCAGTAGTCAGAGTGGTCCTTGCTGGCACCCAGGGGCCCTGCATGACCACCAGCCAGTCATGTGGTTCCCAGTGACTTCGCACCACCATCCTGCAGGGCTGGGTAGGCTGCACACTGCTGCCCCAACCACAGGAGTCCAGTATATGGCTTCCTATTTTGTACTGCATCCAAGGAGCTTCTCAAAGGCACTTCAGTATGTTTAGTACTTGTTATGGGGCCCATATTACCACTTTATTCCAATGCAATGGGCAAAAATATTCAGCAGTTCTGCTTTTGAGGATTTCTCCTCATTTCCTATCAGTATCTTTCATCTACTGTAAAAGATAAGTCACAGAACTCTGGTTGCCAAGCCCTTCTTTCGGAAGACCAAAGGTAGGAAAAAGACTTAGTCTTTTGCCAGTATGTCTTGAATGTCAGATGCTGGCTGCCTGTGCAATAACCTACCGTGAAGTAAAATCAGACTCATTACACACTATTATTGCTTCATCTGCTGCATAGAAGGACCATGTGCCTCAGCTACAAACGTCATGGATGACATACTCTCCAGCCCCAACCAGTCTCCTCCTCTCCTCCCCTCTCCCCCACAAAAAAAAAAAAAGCCCCCACAGTAACCACACTATTCTATCAGCATCACAATTGCACTTCAGGGAACATTCCCATGCAGCTGCCCTACAGGACCACCAAGGTCTTGAGAGAGAACAGTGGGTCAACGCCAATAACAAGACTAACCACAAAACTCCCACATGGAGTGAACCAGGAGTTCCTCCAAGAGAGTCGAGGGAGCAGCAGCTGCAGGAGGCCATGTCACAGCAAGACAACACTTCCAGCCTCTTGGTGGGAGAAGAAGCTGGGGCAAGGGTGCCAGGCCTTGATTTGGCCCAGAACTGATTGTCAGGAGTGACTGAAAAAAATAGGCAGATTGCAAGACTCCTTCCATGTTAATTTAACTCATAAGAAATCAAAGTAAAAGAATGCAAATTTCTGTCCTTTAATCTGAACAAAACTATTCCATAAACACTAGAACACTTCACAGTTGTGGAATCAGGGTAATAATTCATTTATAAAAGGTCTGTATTTAAATTTTGTTGGAGAAATTATATCAGCATACTCATATACAGTAAAATGCATAAGATGAGGGAAAATTTTAAGTAACTTCCATCACAGGATGATTCAAATTGTTCATCCAGATGTGCATGGATATTTTCAGCTAATAAAATCTGTGATACTGGATGCATCATCCCAAAGCTTTTAAATTTGAAGGAAAGGGAATGAAAGGATGTTCTGGAAAGGATATTCATAATTGCTGGGATCAAATCCTGATCTATTTTAGCACAGACAGGCATAAAGCTGAAGGAGGAAATATTTAAACATTTGCTATAGCAGCCATGCATACTGTGATATATATATATATACACATATATCTATACATATATATATATATACTTAAATGATCTGCTCTAAATTTTCCATCTGATGAAAGAGGGATTTAATTGCCTTGCTAAAAAGAAAATAAACAGATGTAATAGAAAACATTTCTGAAAAGGAAATTCATGTTACCAAAAACCCTTGACTAATCATAAAGTGATGCAGCTTTGAAAGGAAATACTTTGATTGCATTTTTACTCCTCTGAGAAGTCAGTTATTTGGAAATACCCAGGATTTTTACAAAATATTTCCTGCTCTGCGCATATAAATAGAATGCAAACTCAGGAACTAGGATCTGATTTTTATCTTAGGGATTTTTTTTAACTCAGGTGAACCACCTGTGTTCCACCAGAGTAACTCCATGAGCTACAGTTGGAGATATTTCTGATTTGCATAGATAAGGAACTTAGGAGATAATTCACTAAATAGAGCTGGTAATATTAATGCTATATGTCTATCTCCGTGTTACATCCACATAGAAAATAGGGCAACTATGTCAGCATTCAACTTCCACAACCCGATGCCAGCTATTTGCAAATGGCATACTGAAGTAGGGGCTACTTTGATAAGCTTTTTTATACATTAATAAACAAGTTGTTTGGGTTTTTTTTGTTTGTTTGTTTTAAACCCTCTACTAGCCTTAAAACTATAAGAAAAAATGTGTTCACTACCCTCTTACTTACCCAACTAGGAAAGAAAGTGATGCCTGCAGTGTTGTCCCATGAGTTATCTTGAATTTACAATAATGTAATTATAAGCACAATTTATAAGTTGCCAAAAAGTATAGAAAGCAGAGAGGAATAAAGGGAAGCATTCGTACACTCTTTGTTTTATGTTAATATTTGTCAGGTAATATCCTTCACATGTAAATGAAAGGGCTCAAGGAGATTCTAGCCAACTGGATTTGTATCAGGATGAAGAAAACGCAGCTTCATTGTCTGAGTACAAGTTGGTCTGTATCTTCAATAAACCTTTAAAAAGTGTTGTTTGACCATCACATCCCAACCCACTGGTTATGTACACATTAGACATTAATTAACATACTGTGCTCCCTTGTTAGCGTACATTCTATTGATATGCAAAGTAATGGGAGGGTGCAATAGCATCTGCCAAACAAGGTGCCCTGAGCCACCTTTCAAGGAGAAAGGTAAGAAAATAAGCTGCCAGATGACATTCTGTAGTTGTTGGTACTGATGCACCTGGGGGTGAGAATCACTTCACTGGTGACTCCATGCCTTGTTGTTTGCGACAGAGTTCAGCTGTCCACATGTAGAAATAACATCCCTAATCACATACCCTTAGCCCCAGCATTTTCTCAGGTGACATGAAGGACTGGTCCATGCCACTAACAGCCTTGTCTTCTTCACTGAGCCATGAAGAACAAAGAAGAGGCAAAGCACTAATATTCAGGCCATGTTTCTGACACATACCATATTTTGCCTTGTCCTCATGTCTGCCCTGATAGCCAGAAGCAGATTCGACCTGAGTTCAGCACTGGTCAGAGAGAGACAGGAATAAACAATCACTCATAGCTGCTCTTACCAATTTTGAGATGCTTTTTCATTGCCAAAGTAAAGAAATTAAAAGCTGCAGCGTAAGAACAACTTTGAATGGTTTAGAAAGTACCTCCTAGGAGACCAAGAAGCAAATTGAAAACTGAAAGGTCATTCATTACCTTCAAAACTCAAGCACACCATACAGCTCACAGCTTGCAGACTCGCCCATTTCCTTCTATTTTTCCTGTTCACTCAAGATCCCATTTTTAACTGCTTCCTTCTTTCTGGTGTTGACCAAAGATCATGGACTCTGAAACTAAAGGAAGATCTTCCCTCTGTCTTTGGTGGGTCTCTCTTTTCATTTCAGGTCTTAAATACTTCTTTGAAGCCTGAAAAGATACTGGGAATTAGAAGTCTGACAAATGCTAGGTTCACATGCAAGATGCTCAGACCCAATATTTCCTGCTGGCAAGGTGTGTGTGACAAGAACGTGAGTGAAAAGCCAGTTTTATGGAGGACAGCAAACAGTGGCCTTCAGTTGTTTTCATATATGCTCTTCCAAAGCTGTAAGCGGCTAAATGCCCCTGCTCCTGGGCATCTTGGTCCTCCCCATCAATTATCAGGCAGCAGAGAAGCAACATACACAAACAACCTTGGTAAATGAATGAGAAGAGAGCCTGAAAAACCTCGGTGCAACATGATCCACCTCCTTCCACACACAGGTGGCCCAGGATTATGCATCTCCCTGATAGAAAGTAATGGAAAAAGGTATTACAAAAAGTGATACCCAAAACCATCTAAGTAAAAGAAATCAACTCTCTCTAGATAGACTATGAGCCAGATTACAGAAACTTTCAGCTTTTACTAAGTTAACAGAATATAAAGCCAGGACTCTAGCAATGAGTAATATTGATGTGTTGTGTGAGTAGCTGTTTGGGGGAAAAAAAGAAGCCCTTCAAGGAAATGTTTTCATAAGTGCTGTTATGTTCAGAGCAGTTCTACAAATCTGAACATTATTTACATGTTTGAACAGAGGCTGAATTCCTTCAAAAATCTGGATAAACTCACTGGGTTATGAGATCTACAAACAGTAACAAGAAGTTTTACAGGGAGGCACAATCTTCTGCAGAGCACTCTGCATAAGCCCTAAGGACAGCTGATGTCCTTATGTGCTAATGATACAGCAATAATAGAAATACTGAGATTTCAGTTGTTTGCATGCAAGACAAGAACATAGGGTGTTGTATTATGACTGACAGTAAAAGAGAAGAAAGAGATCATTATCTGCACTTAAATTATATTTATTTTTTCTTCAGGAGGCAAAGTAAAAACATTGGAAAGCCTGAAGGATTCCAGGCAATTTATCACAATTATCTTTAGAACTGAATCCTCCTCTTCTTCTATACTCCAGCAACAGATGGATGTGAGATAAAGTATCATTTAAAGAAACAGAGCTATGCAGAAAACAAATTAGCATTCAGTGGTCAGAAACCAGGAGACACAGTCAATTTTGTAAAAAATGCTTATATTTGGTGATAGACCACTGGGGAAGCTGGCATTTTCCTGTTTATAAATATCATTGTTGCTTTGACTTCTGTTCTAATTCTGGGTATTTCATCAACTCCCATAGGGAAGAGGTTGTCCTTTTTATATCCTTCTTAGATGTTTATTCAGTATCCAGTACCACAGGACAGGGTAAATGAGGAAGTTGAATCTGCAGAAATAAATTTTGCCAATAACTTTTGACCATTGGTTGCCAAGGTCCAATGTACATGACGCTGCTTACTGTGGACCTGGCATTTCTTGCTCTTCCCTGGATAATAAGAAGAGAATTTTCAGGTTCTTGCTGCTGCTTCCAAATGTGAGCATAGAAGTTTCAACAGATTTAATATAAAGAGATTTGGCATACTGCTTCCCACTAAGTCAATTGCAGTAAAATCACACAGCAAACCTCAGAATAAATTGAGTAGCCTGATAGTTGAAGTGCTAGCCATCTGAAACGCACGTTGCATTTGTAAATTCATAGTTTTTCATCTTTCCCATATCCACCATTAACCAGGTGAACAAAGTCCAAGGGCTCTTTTTTCAATAATGCAAAAGCAAAAAAGTAGTAACTCACCTAGCAAAGGATGTGCTCTGCTTTATGTACATGAAAAAAGCATTAAGAAGCACCACTCTTTGGTATGTGCAATTTAATATTTCAGAAATTCTTCAAAAAGCAGTGGGTTTAGCATATATCAACTCTTTTTCTACAACTCATAGGTCATTACAGTCCAATATATTTTAACTGGAAACTCTAGGTGATATGGTGTGCGGAATTTTTGCTATACTAAAATTTTATGCAATTTACTTGTTAGGAAACACTTTTTTAGGAACTTGTACCACAAGATTTCAGGTTTATAGTGTCCTGACTTACTGAAGGTAAAAGACACACAAAGTTGCAGCGAGATGGACAGTTTGTGTTTCTGCGTGTTTATACGTTTCTGTTGGCCCGACAGGTGTTGTTTTCTCTCTTATGAAATTAACATAAGTCTACACAGTGGTACTGCTGTAGAGACAGTTTGGTTTTGGCAACTAAAATTAGCATCTCAACTTAATGACCAAAATGAGGCAGAGATTCCAGTGTGGTACCTCGGCTTGTCTTGGCTGCCAGGATGTTTCAGCCCACGATGGCCACATTTCAGTGAAGTTAATTGAGCCCCTGTCCTTCGTACAGCTTTTTCCAAAGTGGAAGGAGATCCTCTCTCTCCTATGTTCTTGTATGGAAGGGCCAAACGAAAGAGAGGATCAATATCAGGGAAGGCTTCACTTGGTGAGTGTCTTCCAAAGGAGGAAAAAAGAGCATCTTACACCAAATACATTCAGGCAAGACAGAAAATGAAACCTGAGGACACTAAAACTCTGTCCAAAACTTTCTGAAGCCAATAGAAAAAATACACCTGTTGATTTGGACAGAAAATCAAACATATCAAAACTTCAGGGGTCAAGCTTTTAAGAGGGGCAAGTATTTTTTGTTATTTGTACATATCCAAGTTGATACTCATACAGGCAGTAGTTGCTAGATTTTCAGCACTTCTCTGACAGTTTACAGAAAGCATTTTCAGGTGCACATACCCATAAATGGAGTCTCATTTATCAAAAATTAATTGATTTCACATAGCAGGAGAATTACCTTCTGAAAGCTGGAGCACTAAATCACCGTTGTAGGGTGATACGACCTGACCTGGCGTCCTAGTTTCAGTTGAGACAGTGCTAATAGTACACTGGTGTTTGGATGGTGCTGAGTGATGGGAGCATATACAGGGTTGGGCTGGGCCACTTGATGGGGAAGAGCCACCGCCATGATGGCATGGGACAGAGCCAGCATAGCTGGCATGAATGAGGCCAATGGTTATTTCAAATTGCATGCAGAAGACTAAGGCTGCAGGGATCAGTGGGGCATCAGTCAGTGGGTGGCAAGATGTTGAGTTGTTGGTGGGGTGTCAGTCAGAAGGCAGTTGTATTGCTGGGTATCAGCTGGCAGGTGGTGAGTAATTGCTCTGTGGAGAGATGTATACACATATACACATATGAATATACGTATGTGCATACATTTAAATATATTTAACAACATATTTTTTCTTCCATTTTCTTTTTCTGTCTTAGTAAATAACTTTTATCTCAACCCATGAGTTATACTGTATTTCCTCCAGTTCTCACTTTCATCTCAATTGAGGGAAGTGAGTGAACAGCTGAGCAGCGCTGAGCTGCTACTGAGTAAAACCACAACATGTGGCTAACTAGTCACACAACACAGATAACATTTTTGCATAGGGTAATTAAGCCAGCAGTCTTCTGTAAAGATCCACAGTCATATCTAATGTGAACATATACAGTGCACTATGGGTACAAATATGAAATCAATTGTGCCCAAGTTGGTACAAAAATGTCCTACCAGAGATACCAAGTTCTGCACATATTTATTAACTTTCCTTAATCCGCTGCTGTGCCTTCTAATGTTTACCTTTCAGAAACAAGTAGAGGCAAACTTTTAGATGTATTTACACTTGTGAAATTATTTTCTCTGCTAACTTATTCCATATATTTATTCTCTTTTTGAGTAAATTACTTCTACCTGAACTCCTATTTTGTCTACATTTTCACATTATATCTACTAAGATTTTCAACTTTTTACTCATTTTCAACTTTTTACTCATGATTGTCCTCCACTTTCGTAGTCAGCCTTATTCCAAATTTGATCATTTAGAACTCCACATTTGTTGGATGGGCAGTTAGCCTTTTTATCAATATCTTAGCTGAATGAATTTAATACTAAAATGGTAGATCAATGTGCTGTGACCCAAACTGGGTTGGAAACTTTGAATTTGATAGAACAAGGGGGAATCTACTCATATGCTTTTTGAGTGATAAAGAATATTGATCTAAATCAATAGCTATATTTCATTTTTAAAGGTTACTTATAGCTGAAAGCATTTCTTAAGATTTGATGGATTGTGCCACTGATCCACACATTTATTTCTTTCAGGATACAAATCTCTACCGTTATTCTGCTACACATGACAACAATTTCAGAGCAAAAACACTGAGGGGTAAAGACACTGGAACACAAACTTTCTTCCTCCCTCTCAAGAGATAATACTCTTTTTAAGGGCAACTCTATGATGCATTCCAAAATACTTCTAGGAACTTTTATGGGCTTTGTATCTAAGGCTTCCCATATTGCCTTCAAACAACTGAAAACTCAATGTGTACAGGGGTGAGAATTCACATAACTCCACCATGAAAAATCTCTCTCACTCTCTTTTTAGAACATTAGGCCTGAGGGATAGATACTGTACAAATGTCTTTTTGTCCTTACATATTTGTTTAAAGAAAATCATGCTACACCTTAAGAAATATCATATGAGAGCCCTTTTGCTAATCTCCTTCAGCATGAAATTAGTGCCTTACAAACAGAAGAATGCTGTGAAGTAGAAATAATTATTTTTTCAGGACAAAATCACAGTTCAAATAATGTAGAACAGAATCTGATGACTTAAAATCACACAGTTTTCAGATCATAACATGCAACTAAGTTGCTTGTCCCACAGATTTTGCAGCTTTATCTTAAAAATGGCAAACCACTTTTAGGTGTTCTGATTTTCGAGGATTTGCACTGATAAAACTTTCAAGGAGTTTATTAAGAGGATGTTTATTCAACATTTTCTAAGCTTACACTTCTAAACTTCAGCCAATTAATCTTGCTTCAGTCTAAAGCAAATAATTTAGAATCATAGAATAGATTCATAGAACACGAGATTGGAAAGGAGCTACAAGATCATCTGGTCCAACCGTCCTCCCATCACCACTGCTACCACAAGCACTAAACCATATCTCACAGCTCCTCATCCAGACACCTCTTGAACACTGCAGGGACAGCAACTCCACCACCTCCCTGGGCATCCATTCCAGTGCCTGACCACTCTCTGAGAGAAAAAGTTTTCCCTTACTTCTAACCTAAACCTCCTCTGGTACAACTTGTAGCTATGTCCTCAGGTCCTGTTTGTTGCCTGGGAGCAGAGGCCAAACCCCTCCTCATTGCAGCTTCCCTTCAGGAAGTTGTAGAGTGCAATGAGGTCTCCCCTGAGCCTGCTCTTCTCCAGACTAAACAATCCGAGCTTGCTCAGCTGCTCGTCATAAGACTTGTACTCCAGACCCCTCACCAGTTTCATTGCCCTTCTCTGGACATGCTGCAGGGCCAGAATGTCTTTCTTGTAGTGAGGGGCCCAAAACTGAATACAGTATTGTATTCAGTACAAGGTGTGGCCTCACCAGTGCTGAGTACAGGGGGATGATTACCAACCTGTTCCAGCTGGCCACACTATTTCTAAAGCAGGCCAGGATGGTACTGGCCCTCTTGGCCACCTGGACATTTGTCACATGCTCATTAAGATATGAATAGGAGAAGTTAGCAATGTTATTATTTTCCCTACTACAAAGAAAAATGACCATCCCCAATACCGTTCAATTAGACTTTCTTCCAAATATTTGATTTTCTAGGAAAAACAAGGCCATCATAAATACTTCAAAATGTTTTGAAATCTTATTTGTTCTAGAAGAGGATAAAAACTATCATAACATGGCATGTGAACTATAATGAGATTTTTGAGACGCATTAAAGTAACTAGTGAATTATAAATAATGTTTTGCAGAGAGAGATTCCTTTTGTCTGCTCTGGTCACTGACATTTAATGAACTTCAGTGTCTAATGAGGAGAGGAGTGGAAAGGAGAGGAAAGGAAAGGAAAATTCAGCTCTGTGTGACACTTCTGAAAAGTTGACGGCCTTTAGTAGCTAACAACTTCAGTTAAGTAGCACCTTGATAAATACAAGGGAGACACGTCTTTTTTTAAGCACCATTTTCCTACTGACATTACCCCAAGGAAATTCAGATTCAAAGACTGTGAGATATGTAAGGAATATTTCTGACCTACTTTATGAAGAGCCCCCTTTTGATATTTCATACCTGAGCGGGAAATTCATACACCATGGACACAAAGAATCTTTCTGTTAAATCATACTTTCACTTACCAGTCTCCTGAATTTTCCATACATTAAGCAAATGACTAACACTAAGCAGTGGTTAATAAATCCCAAGTGATAAAGTAAGTCTCAGAATCACAGAATCGTGTTAACAGATGATAAACATCAGTAGATTAGACTCTAGAATTACATGCAACAGGGCCAAGTTTCTAACAACATTTTTTCTCTGGAGAAATATCAATGCAGAGTCAGCTTGAGAAAATGAAATTCATTTTTCAGAATGTATTTTCCTAGATTGTTTTTCATCTCCGGTATTTCATTTTGTACTCTGCTCTTAAGAATCAGATGTGCATTTTCTGTGTTTTTCCAGTGACCCCTTTCTTAGTGTAGATTACCACAAAAGCATCAAAACGAACAGAAAAAGAGAAAAAAGAAAAACACACAAGGGAATAATACGAGCAGTGAATCAGTAACGAGAGCAGTAGTAGACCTCTGGTACGGATTCAAACATGGAGCAGGGCAAGAGACCCTAGAAAACAGAAGATTAATGGAAACCTTGTAAATGATGGCCAGGAAAAAAAGGAAGAGAGAGGCAACAATGCTGCCACACCACTGAGTGCTGGCAGTCCAACAGGCACCAAGGGGTATTGCAAATGGGACTGGAAGAATGGAAGGCAGCAAAACTGTCTGGGCGATTGGAATTGAATACAACAGTTTAAGCAGAAAATATATTCTTCCCAGTTCAGGACTACAGCTAAACTTGGCTTTCCTGTAAAGGATGATTTACAATTTGTTAGTCTGTAAAAGAAAGGGGAGCATGCATCTATCCCAACACCATGCAAGGGGAACAATATAGGATTTAACATAATCCAAATTCCAGACTTGGCAGCTCTTCGCATCTCTGGTTTCAGACAACTCTAGGGTAGGCTAAATATTTTAGAGATAGGCCGGAAAGTTCTGTGTGCTGCTATGTCTGCTTTCTGGCTGTATAAATCACTTAAAAAGAGGTGAAAAGAATGAAGACCTGTTGACTACAATAAAACTTCCATGATTTATACATCCTGAAAGTTTGGTCCACTAACTTTTTTTTTCCCCCAGCGATTGAAGTTTAGTCTTCACAGCTATTCATATCAGGATATTGTGGGTTCTGATCTTCTATTATCATGTATTTACTGGTAATAGTAAAAAATCACTGTCATATTCCACCTCATTTTATATCAATACTCATTTACAGGCAATTGGAGGAAAAAGACATTTAAAGAACAGTTATCCCACTTCCAGTCTCACTGCTAAAGCTGTAGAAGATGCAGACTTTGGGAATCAGAGTGAAAGTGCAAATCCAGCTCCCAAATAGGTTGCTGTCATGCATGTGAGTGGCCATGACCTACCATGATCCTTAGAAAAGAAGAGGAGAGTCCTCTCCTTCTCAAGTTAAATCATATTGACCAGCAAAGCTCATAGATGTCTAGAGCCATTGATGTTGAAAAAGAATTGCTGAAGACTTGCAATACATATTTTTCTTTTGTCTTGCCTAGCTGTCTTCCAGGAAAATAATAGAAGTTTTTCTGTTGCCTTAATAGAGGTTGAATCATGGCATATTTAATCATATCTACTCCCCTGGAGTTTTCACCTTCTGATTTTTCAGACGTCACTACGTTTGTGAAGAAATTATCTACCAAAATGCAAACCCAAGAATCATCTGTGGTAATATCTATAGCACATTCCTTCATTGCTAGCCCATCAATACTTCTCCTGGTTGGGACCGATACACGATACTGAGAAGTTTACAGACACAATCAATTTCAATGAGTTTATTATACAATATTCTATTCCTTTAGTATTGCACATCACAGGTGCATGGTCTTAACAGAAAATTTTGCAAGCCGTATGTTGGACGTAGGAGCTAATAAGCCTGGTTACTTATAGATTTGTGCCTGTGCTCATCCCTACAGCTTCTTCCAAGGCTGCAAGAGCATAATTTCTCATTGTATTCTGTATTCTCCTTGGCATTATTCTTTCTGTCATATCTGTAATTTCTCTCCATACCACTAGACCTTTGATCTATCTGCTCTCCCATGTAATTACTATCTGAGAGCAACATGGCAGAGGCTATAGCCTGAACTGTGCAGGCCAGCTAGGTGGCAATCCAAACAGAGCATGTAACTGAGGCATTCATTTTCTGGCCCCAGCAGGAACTTTATAGCAGATATCCCTCTTACACTCAATCTTCAATTTTCATGAATATCTAGAGAACTTCATGTCTTTGAGATATTATTTTTCTCCGTGAGTTTAGACAAAATCCACTCGGTTTTAAGGCAGACAGATAGCAGAATACCATGTACTGTCTTTGAGAAAGAAAACTCAGAATTATAACAAAAAGCAACTTTTGCTCTTTATGCAGACTTCTTAAGTCTTAGCTAATAAAATGGGGATAATTCTATAGTCTCTATATTCGATACAGAACAGATTAATCTTTTTCTGTGTTCAACATCATTTTGAAAGTTCATATTTATTATCACTGTATTTCTTTCATTTATTTGTAAATGCTTACCTGAAGTCCAGAAGATTTGATCCCCTCACACGTACATTTTTTTCTTTTCTAAATACTCTTTCTATAAACCAAAGTAGTAGAACATGTAGAGCATTCTGTGCTGTGTCTAACACCTGGCACCTGCAGCTTGTTCTTGCCAGCTCCACACAGAAAAGCTGTGTACTTGTTGAAATGTTTTATTGGACTTAATTGTTCTTCATGTCACTAACCCTTAGATTTTATTTAGAGAATGCACATCAGAGATAACCGGAATTAAAGCCAGTGATGTCCAGGGTCATATTCAGGTTTAGAGGGATATATTTTGAAGTCTCAGACCAACTTCTGAAAAAACTTTAACGGTGTTTTAAAGCAAAAGTCTCCATCTTCCCAAAGAGCTCTGTAGCTGTTTATCTATCAAAAATTCAAGTAAGCCTTTAGAAAATTTGCATCCAGGTTAGAGTGACCTGAAGATAATGACCAAATCATGATATTTGACTAGGTATTCCACTATGAAATATATGAGGTTTCTACCACACAGTGGTAGAACCCACTGTCACACAAGTGTTGAACCCAGAAATCAAGAATACTCCTCTGATAATGGAAGTATGTGACTCTGACCAAAGCAGACTAAGCAGGTCACCAACTCTTTTCCCATCAGCATAACTTCCATGTTGCTTTAGTTTAAAGAGTTATTCTTAACCTGTTCTACTTTAAAAGGGGAAGAAATGGGAACAGGGGAGAGACTCAAAACTGTCGCTGTGGTGAAAGCTTCTTATGAGACTGAAAGGAAGGCTGAAAATTTCATAGACACACTATTTCCTGTGTGAGACGTCTGAGATATTTTCTTTGAAGATGTTCCAGAGATGTTCCTGCTTGCAAGCAGAACACAAAGAAGTAAAAAAAAAGGAAAGATAAAGCAAAAAGATGATTTTTTAAAGTTTGGTTTTAATCTGAAATTACACAGTCTATGGGAGAACAATTTATTTTGTGCAAACTAGTTCATCCATAATGACCTAACAATTTCAGCCCGTATCATAGGAGATAGTGTCATTGTTTCACCTTACACCCTTCCAAACACTTTTTTCCTCACATGAAGAATAGCCCTCACACTGGGAAGTCAATTTTCTGATTCCAAGGAATAAAACTTTCCTTCGGGGATGGTAGGAGGAATCCAAGCTCAGAGAAAGACAAACCATTAAAATGGGCTCATAGAACCGCAGCCGTCGAGCAAGCTGGCTTTAAAAGATGTACATTTAACCTGGAGCTTCTTACAAGGCCAGTCTTCTCCCAGATGGTCTAGCTTTTCCCCCAAAACCATTTGTAATAGATAGAGTATAAAGCAATCATTTCTTCCACTATGTGAAATAGCCCTTGTGCTTTTCAGTATACGCAGCAGAGCTAAGAAGAGAGCTTTAGCTTTAGCCACAGCCTGATTCTCACACATCTGCCAGAACTGCGGGAATCATCTCACATCAAAGCAAGAGTTCCATTCTGCCTCAAGTCTAAGCACCAGAAAGCACAAAGACACATAAATAACCAGGGGATCGTTGCCCACTTCTTGTTTCAGAAAGTGAAAATCCAAGTATACGTCCCTAGGGCAAAACGTGAGCAAACACAAGGGGTCAGAGGAGATCTGGGCACCATGCCATCCTCTCATGCTGGGCTGATGCCAGCAAGGCACATACCAGGCAAGTGTGTTATACATGTTCATGGCAATGTCCAACAGTTAGTGGCAAGCACAGGTAAGAGGTGTTTGTGGCCCCTGCATAGAGAAACACAGGGGTCTGTATCATGTGGGATGGAGGCAGATCCTCACTCAAGCAAGTCAGAGCTTATTTGTACTCCTGTGGGTGATCTTGAGGTTGCCAGCCTCGATGCCTTTTTAGTCTGTGCTCTGGAAGTCTGCTGCTTTGTTTTCTAGATGTGCTGTTAAATCTCACCTGCCTACATTCATCAAAACCCTTAAAAAGAATATTAGGCCACTCTGAAATAAGCACAACTCCTTAAAAATCGCATACTTATCCATTCATGTGGTATGCAAATGTTGCAAGGTAAGAGATGAAATGCAGCACTCTCAGGCTTTGAGCCAAGAGGAGAGATGTACTTACTGTAACTCACCTGCAGACAGCACGGCATTCTGGACAGCATGTATTTTCAGTGAGATTAACAGAGGAAACAGCAGTTTTCTTCTCGTGTTAAATAAATATTTCTTTTAAATAGCCATTCCTTCCCTTCAGAGGCTTCCTAAGGCCTCAGGATATGCAGAAAGTAGAGCTGGCCTGTCCCTAGGCCATGCCCATATCTCCAGCCCTATCTCCTTCAGGCACCACTGCAAGAGGAACTGGCACAACAGCAAGTGCCCATTCTGGCAGTATGAATGAATCTCACCTCTGAAAGGGAAAGATATGACATTACCAGTGCCAACACCTCTCCAGAAAAAAGGCAGATAAGGGAAGGGCATCATTTTGTCAAAACTGCCTGATGCTATTGGGAGAAGGCTGTGGCAGTGCTTGAGCTCCTATCACATAACTGCAAGCTAGCAAGTTTCAAACAGAGAAGCCACATTCACTAGCCCTTTGGCTTCTGGGCACTTGCCAGAACAGCTAAGCCACATTATGATGAGGGCCAGCACCTGAGAACAAGAGGGAATCAGTGGGGACTCTGAGAAGCCTGGCGAGGGCATTCAGGTGGAGGAAGAAACATATACGTAAAATCTCCAGTCACCTGTATCTTTTGCCTTTCCACACAGTACCCTTTCACATCTTTACAAAGGGAGGAAGTGTTCTTCTCCAAATGACATTTCCCACAGTTGTATTTAATTGCTCATGCCCTCTGGATAGGGGTTTTTATTTTTAATCTTGGCTGATTGAAGTTGTTCCTAAAATCTTTGCCCCTAATTGCCCTATCAAGTAAAAGGCAAGAAAATGAAATCCACACAAATGGACTATTTTTGTTTTGTTGTTATTTAGGTGGTTACCACATCCCATTACACTCTTTCCCATTAGTAGTGTTAGGAAAATGTCTTTTTAGCAGCTACTTGTGGTTGTTACTTGTTTTGTTCCTCAATAGTATAAACATGTAAGAAAGATTGGTAGATAACAGGCAAGTATGTGTTTACATCTTTGCATGATTCCAATAACATCTATATAGTTTATATACAAAAATAAAACATTTGCAATCATTAAAGATAAATTTAAAAAAAAAAAAAAAGCTAACAGGAAAGAAGAGATGATATCCTGTGATAGAGAGAACAGAACACCTTGCTTGTTCTTGGGATGTTCCCTGCATCTCCTGACACTGCCCTGGCAGGGTGGATAGGCAGAGCCCTGACACTTAAAGTTCCAGAAAATATATATGCACTTACTGCTCTTGACTTCCCTACAGAAACTTCTCTTCCTGTTTGATCTACCAGAGAAGCTAATTGATCTTGCAGTATCTCTGTCATCTACTAACATGGGGTATATAAAAGGAAGGAAATAAATATAAAGCAATGTTTACTTTAAGCCATCCAACATTATGACTGGTTTTATAACCTAATATTTGTTTCCTGTTCACACATTTTCATCTGCTGCAGTCAGCCTTTCTGCTGTTGCAAAGAGTTTTCTTTCCAACACTGCTAAGCATCCCTTTGATCCTTTTCTTAGTCTCAAATGAAAGGAGGATTGGACCCATAAGTTCAAGGGTCCTAACGGTCTCCAGGGGAGAAACACTCTCTCACTCTCAGGGAAATAGTAGGAAATTCTTGCCCATGCAGAGGAGTGCAGAAATCACTACTACTGCAACAGCATATCTGTCTGCAGCAAAATCCTGATGACACCAAAGCTGTCTTGGTGCTCCTTTTTCATAACCACAAGGACAGCCCTGTGCAAGGCAGTGGATTCCAGCTGATTTCTTCAGTACTTAGATGTAACAGAAGATGAAGACACTGTAGAAAAGATGCAAGGGGTTTCCATGAGGCTTGTATTTTTATTTTTATTTTTTCAGTACACCTCACTCAGGGACATCTTTAGTGATAAGGCACCTTGTGCTGCACAAATGAATGAGCAGAGGCTCTGCCTGCAACCACATCCAGAACAAGATTGGTGAATGAATATAAAGCTGAGTAAAGCTGCTAGAGGAGCCCAGTATTACCCTGTTAAGGTGCCAGCCTCATGTACCCCCATCAGGGTGCAGCGACAGCTGCATCAGCTGTCCGTGTCTTACACTCTTAGAATCATAGAACCATGGAGATTGAAAAAGACCCCTAAGATCACCCAGTCCAACCACCAGCCCACCCCCCCACGCCCACTGCCCACGTCCCTCAGTGCCACATCCACACGGCTCCTGAACACCTCCAGGGACGGTGACTGCACCACCTCCCTGGGCAGCCCCTGCCACTGCATCACTGCTCTTTCTGGGAATAAATTTCTCCTAATATGCAACCATTCCAACAACCCTGGCAGAACACACACTTGAGAGCTCCCTGCTTCTAAACGCTCAGTTTCTGAGTCGTGTTATCCTAATAATCAGTGAGATGCGTCTTCAAGGAAGCCTTACATGGAAAAGAGCTTGCATGGAAACACTAGTCACTGGTCTGACTTTTCAAGCAAGAAGAATTGAGTTCAAATTTAAATATCTGATATTCATGTAACTTTCTTCTCCAGCAGCAGACATACCTTCAATCACTGCAGTAGCTTATTACAGTCTTTTAGGGTCATAATCACACCTGAGATCAAGAGGAAGGAAGATTAAACATCATCATCATTATCATCATCATAGAATCATAGAATGGTCTGGGTTGAAAAGGACCACAATGATAATCAAGTTTCAACCCCCTGCTGTGTGCAGGGTGAGGCTGCCCAGAGCCACATCCAGCCTGGCCTTGAATGCCACCAGGGATGGGGCATCCACAGCCTCCTTGGGCAACCTGTTCCAGTGCTTCACCATCCTCTGTGTGAAAAACTTCCTCCTATTATCTAACCTAAACCTCCCCTGTCTCAGTTTAAAACCATTCCCCCTTATCCTATCACTATTCACCCTCATAAATAGACGTACCCCTCCTGTTTATATGCTCACTTCAATTGGGAGCCACAATGAGGTCTCCCAGAAGCCTTCTCTTTTCCAAGCTAAACAATCCCAGTTTCCTCAATCTTTCTTCATAGGAGAGGTGCTTCAGCACTCTGATCATCTTAGTGGCCCTCCTCCAGACCCACTCCAAGAACTCCACATCCTTCCTGTACTGAGGGCCCCAGGCCTGGACATAGTACTACAGATGGGGCCTCACAAGAGCTGACTAGAGGGGAACAATCACCTTCCTCTTCCTCTTGGCCACTCCTCTTTTAATGCAGCCCAGAACACAGTTGGCCTTCTGGGCTGCAAGCACAAAATCTGTAACCTATCCACAAGCATGAGCCAAGGCAAGTACATACCAAGTGCAAAATGCCTATCTCAGATCAGCAACAAGTTAGGATGCTGGTTAAACTAAATAAATCTCCTGATAGGATTGCACATTTTAAAATAACTTCAAAGTCATGGCACTGTCATATGAAAACTGCATGTGTGTATAGAAAACTTTCCCTTTTTCATACAATATTTCATCAATGCTCTATTTACAAAGGCCCACACTCAGCCTTACAAAACTTCTATTCAAACACCAGTGACTCAGATTTTTGGGACTTTCCTGCTTGTCGGGGAATAATGTTTATAATACAAATATCTAGTTAATAAAATGCCATTTTATGTGTGTCACTGCTCTTTGTGCTCTGGGAAGAAGCAGGGAAATAGCACCAGTCCTTCTTTATTCTTGGAAACATGGAATGACAATTACTGTTTTTCACTAGCAGATGACAGTGACAGATCCTGTTTTGATCAAGCACTACTTCTTCTGCAGCCAGAAAAGTTAGCACAAATTAACACACTGCTTGCCCTGAAGTAGTAATATTCTTATTAGGTTGAACTGGAAACTGTTCTTTTCCTCTGTTTTCACACTGCTGAATCCATCAGGGCCCATAAGAAAAGTGCTTAAGCATTACAGAAATATCACATTAAGATATAAACCATGAAGACTTGAATTTAATTATAAAAAGGAGTGATTATCACGATTAGTGCTTCAAAAATGGAACCCAAACATAGAGATACACAAAGAAGAATGTTTAGCTGCTCATGTCTTACCCAGGGAAGAGCCCCTCTTAGACTCATCCAGAACAAGACTCCTCCTACGGGTGAGAAGGATCTCACTTCTGTTGTCAGCACCTCAGCTGCTCTGTAAAACATTCTTCAATGGAGCCACTGTGCCTGTCTAATCTGCTTCACAGTATTTCACTGTCCCACTTACTCTTCAATTTATTTAGAGAAGATTCCTTATATATCACCAGCCAAACCAGATTTGGGATTTCCTGTAATTTTAAATGACAGCGCCTTAAATGTACTGACTTAAATGGGTTTGGACTTCTTCATGGAACCACCATGTGCCAAAGCCCTCAGCAGGATTAGGTGCACAAATCAGAAAAGCAACATTTCAACTTCTGGAGGGCATTGCAGGCTTTCCCAGAATGATTTAGAAGCAGGGTGAAAACTATGGATGTTCACAGATGTTAGAGCAGTGCCAGATCCTGGCCTTAGTCTTTCAGTACTGGAATTTGTCTCCATCTGCTTTTGTATGCAGTGGCACCTGCACAACTGCACAGCTTGTCTTCCTCATAACACTCTGAAAGATTGCTGTACTGAGTCAGATAAAATGTTCATTTAACCCAATATCTTGTTCCTGGCAACAGCCAGTAGCAGGCGCCTGCTACTGGAGCATAAAACCAGAGTTTTTCCTGTGCCAGCACCTCCATTGGAGACATAGGGGCTGGGGTGGAGGTGGCATGCTGGCATCCCCACTTGTCCTTATGAACATGACAAATTCCTATTGTCACCACAGCTCTGTGACAGTGGCCCCCCCAGCTTCACCCCACACTGGGCTGGCATGCCAATGTTGACTGTAAATCTTGCATCTGCTAGTTTAATTTTGTGCTCCCTTCCTGCCTCCCTGCTTCTTGTATCAGATGAGACAGCAGCCTTGTTAATTTTGTTTCCAGGACTTCATTGGCTTTTCCAGTAATCAATGCCAATTTTCCTCTTCTCTTAAATATCTTGGTATTTCCCCTTTTTAAAACTCTATCTGCTCTAACCTTTCATGTTTTCTTTAGGAGGTAGAGCCTACAAAAAGGTGGCAATAATACTGAAAGCAACATCAAATTTTTTGGAAGACCTAAATATTGTTGAAAGTTTTCCCAACATTTCAGTTCTCCAAAGGACAAAAGACAGATGTGAATGTATTCTGAAGTAAAAAGTACAGGATGCAATCTGACCCATACAGCACTGTTCTAGCACACAGAAATGATGGATGGAGAGATCTAGTACCAACCCACGCTGGGAAGAGGGCTGGCCATGCAGTGAACAGAACTGGGCCTCACTGGGCCTGGACTGGAAGGAAGCAAAGATGATGAGATTGGGATCAACAATAAATGCCAGAGAGCAATCCAGGTAAAGCGACCACACCTGACTTATGAGATGAGACCTTGAACATGGGACCTCTAAATTCTCATGCTCTTAATACAGAATTCACAGAGGACACATCATACAGTCCCTGGATTTGGCCCCTTACAGACCCCATTCTCAGCCAAGAAATCATGCGTGTACCCCAGCGGTCATCCCATAAGCTGCAGTTCCTACATATTCAACAGCAGCACAGCAGTCTTTGGGTTTACTTATATATTTCTAATGGGCTTAAGTACAGGACAAGGAGCTAATTTTCCCCACCTTCTAAAAGTTCTCCATTACCAAATTGGGTTGCCATTGGCCAAAATGATGGGGAAAAAAGTTGTAAGAAGAGGATATATTGCTAAACAGAGAAACAAGAAAGTAGAATCCCCCTAGAAGTAGTTTCTACTGCAAATTCAAACTACAGTGTGAGATGCTGTACTCCAATAGACTGAAAGAAAACAAATGACCTGGCAAGACAACCCAAATTCACAGCCCTCCCTCTGCTCCTGGACTGGGAGACCATTGCCAGCAAACCCTGGAATACTATGAGGGCTTGCTACAGACAGAACATACACTGGATATCTAACCGGTTTGTTTTAAAAGTTCTACTTTTAACTTCTTCTACTGTTCACATCTGATTCTGAGTCTTTCTGACAGCACTGTGTTTTCCTCATTTTTTATTGTTCTCATTTTTTGAACGGCCTGTAGTATTTGGAAGTGTAGAAGAGGAGAAACTGAGTGGTTGATCAGTAGTCAGGGCAAAGAGTAAAACAAACCCTTGCTAAATATCTGCCAAATAAATAAAAATTGAAAAAAAAAAGAAAGCACTTCTGTCTGCACACTGTTTCAGTACTCTTTTATACTATGCATAAAAGAAAGTGAAGAAAATTACTTCAGGTCAGGTGGGCTACTTTATACTGCACACTGTTTTGGACTAGGGTAGTTGGACTAAATGGTCTTAGTTGTCATTTCCAAGATGAATAATTCTACGATTCTACAATTCTGTGAAAACAGGAGCTGTATTTCATTCATGTTATCAGAGTTAACTGAGTTCCTCCAGGACTGAACGTGATTGCAGACCAGGATCTGAAAGGAAAGAATCCCTGAAGAGTGCAAGCTACTGGTAGGCAAATCTGTGTGGACACTGTGCTAGACTGTCTGCTTGGTTTAATGAGTGGTTTGGGTTTGCACATCTCGCAGTATGTGGCGAAGGAAAACAGTCATTAACACACTCATGATTTGCTGGCAAGTCACTTGTAAGGTATGTAATGAAAATAAGTGTGTGACTAAAAGCAATGACTGAATGAAGGCTCACCTCTGCCAGTATTTTGCAGGATTTATTTATCATGTAAAGCACATTACATGCTTTTTTTTTTTTCACTGGGCAAAAGACTGCTTAAGAGGGCTTAAATGACGAGATATAAATTGTGAAGATAAATGCTGCAGATGGAGCTGATAGACACAAACATGACCCTGGCATCCTCACAGAGCAGGAATAGAGCAACGGAACCCACTGGAGTCCTACAGGAGCAAGAAAGCCATGAGAAAAGTTTAAAAGAATACATTTCTTCTGTGGCAGTTCTCCTGCTCCTGGCTGAACAATGAGCACTTAAATCTGCCAGCTTTCTCTGTGTTTCCATCAGCTTGTCTCCCATTGTTCATTATCCAATATCGCTCAGCCTTGTAACGTCTGAACAAAACCAGGGCAGCAGGCATGACACTTCGTTACTGCTGGTGATTAACTGCCTGCTCCCCACCGCCCCAGGGGAAAGCAGAGATTGAGCTCTGGGGAATTCCTCCAATTAATTTAAACTCTATAGGCTCCAGATACACTTCTCCAACTGCCACAGTTTGGAAGCTCAGCACCGCAAGCCCGGGGCTGATGTGGATGCACACACAGTGCTAAATGGAAACCCAATTGGAGCCTTCTCAGATTTTCTTCCGACAAAGGATTTCCCGGGGGCTGTCTGTCAGTGATGGTGTCCATCACTGATCCATTTCATGCCTCCAGCTCCCTGGGGATGGCATTTACCCTAGGAAACAGAGCTGGGGAAGTGCTTCAGCATCAGATGTTGGACTTTGGATGGGGCCGGCACAACCCTGATCCGACATCCTGGCACGGCAGCATCCATGCACCCATACCCAAGGTGTCACACGCCCCGCAGCATCTGGGCAGAAGAGGCTGATGTTCATTAGGTTGGTTAATTATGGGAGTTTTGCAGCTCACTGCTTAATATCGAACAAATTGCCAGTTTGGGTGCGCACAATTACTGTCCAGATTGATAAATAACTCTTTAATTGGCAAAGCTTGCGTGAGATGAACTTTTAAATCACAGCATTTCCACACAATACGGTGTGAAATTTCTTTCCCCTCTCCCCCCCTTTTTTTTTAATGAGTCACAAAGAACTTGTTTTAAGATATATTGCTATCTTCTTTTTAAGTGGAGTCAGAATGGCTGTACCATAGCCTAATATTGCCAGCGCTTGGTGCCAACACTTTGATCCATGCACATGAACTGGATATAGACATAAGAGCTTACTAAACAAACTGGACAGAGTCCCAGTGGGAACACTCAAAAATGTATTAATCAAAGTCAAGAGGCAGAGCAAATTGAACCAGTTCATTAATTATGAAAATTCTCTCACGAAGTGACATGTTGTTAACTGTGTGGAGACTTAACACATTTTAATCTGTAGAGATCTCTCCATACATGCAAAATTCAGTTAGGGATGGGAATTTTCATTTTTCCTTCCCCTTCTTTCAATTATAACAACAAAAATAAATGCAGTATAAATACCATGTGGGCGTGGCTGTGCATAGCATATTTTTTGCTGCTTTGCAAAGGTGGGTGAATTGAAGAGTCAGGAGGTCTGGGAAAAAAATGTTGTGCTCAGCAACTTTGGGAAGCAGACCCTGGTGGTTTTGGGAAGCAGGCAGTCAGCTGCACCCCAGGGCAGCCCCAAGCCTCTGCAGCAGCACTGGTGGCTGCACAGTCCCAGCAGCACCCCGTGGGCTGCTGAGCTCTGTCACCCACGCACAAAGGCAGGTAATGGGCAGAACAATGGGCAGGGAATGGTGGTGGGCAGCCAGATGCTAGGTTCCTTGTCAGCTTGGGAAAATATGAAATAAGAGAGAAAATGTCCTTATTTTTCTTGCTGATGTACAAACGTCATAGGCAATTGGTTTTCAGTTCCTAATGTTTGATGGATTCTGTTACCTTTAGCAAACCTTTTGAATATAGACCAGAAACTCACATCTTGCAGGCTTAAAACAAATACCAGACCATATTGTTTCCCTTTCTTCTACCAGTGGAAGAGAAACAGTCACCTCCAGATTAAATTCTGCAGCAAAGTGGATATTTTTAGAGGAACTTTTGCAGAAGGTGGTCTCAAACTCCTTGTGGGATGCAGAGCACATATCCTCATGGTCCCCGTAGAAAAGGAACAATGGAAAGCAATGCAAGTGGACATTACTGAAAGAAGTTATATCAGTCTTTGAATGCTGTGATTATCTGTCTGATGGATGTTGTACCAGCCCTATAAAGCACACTTTTTCCTAATCATTTTCACTTCTGTAAGTGTGGTAGTTAAATACATACATATATGAACAAATGAAAGCATGTGGTTTCAGATTTTTCCCATCTTTCAGGCTGATTCATGTAAACTCTCCTTCCAGTACAGGAAAGAAGACAGAAATTATATTTCTAAAGTAAAGAAAAGTGATAAATTAAAACATTCATATAGCCCAATGCAGTGAACTCTTTCTGATGATAGCTGCTTTTGAGAGGAATAGAGATGCTGGTTTTCATCATACAGATATGGTTTAATTAAAAAAATATGTTTCATTCCAAGTTTTCAGATTTATTCCGGGTATTTTATGTTTCTTTATTTTATGTTTCTTCCCAAGTTTTCCTCCAAGCTTTTCCCTTTTCCATTCTTTCCTTGTTCCCTTGGTCAGAAATCTTTATTCTTTCTCTTTTCTCCTTTCCCCTACCACTGAGAACTTTGAACAAATAGCCACAGTTAGTTGTTTTAGGGAATGCTGTCATCGAAAAAGAACAGCACATTTTGTTTCAACGTTTTTAACGTGAGAATGTGTAAGAGGGAGAGAAAAGCACTAGCTGCCATGTATCAGCAATTTTTTACAGAAAGCTCAGCCTCACTTCAACTAATTTCAGTATTCCAGAGGTCAGACCTTAAGTAAACCAGCCCTTTGGGCTTCCTCTGTCATCAGCAGAAGCAGACACGTGCCCAGGTGAGTTCATCCTGCCTGTCTTCACCACCTGTCTTGGGATGGGATGGATCACATTTGGCAGAGCTGATGCTGCTGGCTTCCATTACACCCAGACCTTGAGGCAGCCGCAGCCCGGCTGGAGGAATTCCACCCACAGTGAGTGCACACATTGTGAAGAACTGCACTGCTTCTGACACAAAACATTCCAGTAGGTTTCAGCAAAGCGGGAGGGCATTTTAGCTGGCAAGACTCATTGCTATATTTAGTACAGATTTAGTTAAATAAGCACTCTACTCCACACTTCCATGTTCTTCAAGATTGTTAAGTATTTTCCCTCAAATTGTGTGTTTTTGTCTTCAATTCAAGTTTGAATTTAAAGTTCAGGATTCAACATTTATGTGAAATAGAAGTTACTTTTGCACAGCTTGATTGAGTAATTACTATCCACAATTTCACTCCACAGATTTCAAGACAAAATCATGTGCATAAATGCTGTTGGTGTGGGAGATATTTCAAAAAAAAAAAAAAAGAACACGCTTCAGCAGAAGGAAAAAAACAACCTATTCAACACATGAGCCCAATGGTATGGGAGTTAATGTTTGGGAGACTAAGGTTTCCACTAATTTATGAAGAACTTTGGTTCAAGGAATAGGTGAATACAAATTCCACAGGTTGAGTCACCATCCCTGGATGTGTTTAAAAACCATTTGGATGTGGTGTTCGGGGACATGATTTAGCAGAGGGCTGTTAGAGTTAGGGTAGTATGGTTAGGTTGTGGTTGGACTCGATGGTCTTTAAGGTCTTTTCCAACCTGAGTGATTCTATGACTCTGAGCTGAAGGTCGATGACCCCTTTTTGCCCTCCTTTCAGAATGAAAAGGACAGCTAGCTCTCTTTCTCATGGTACCATATCTCATTAGCCCCAAATCCTCCCAGTATCCAAACAAATCACTACATTCTTCGGAAACATCTTTTCTTGAATGGCAGTGAACGGATGATCTGCTTTGCTCAGTAGCATCCATTAATAATGGAAGGGCACAGCTTTATCAGAAAATGAAGGCACAGGGGGCTTTTTGTTGCTAGCGTTTATAAACTGAGAGAAGTAACTGCTTAGGTTATTACTGATATGACCATTCTCTTATATCTGTGGAGTTGTACGGCTAAATCAGCCAAAAAGACCACTAACACGGACACCTAGCAACATCTAGTGACCAGACCAGGCTAATGCAGCAAAGTATCAGGAACGTACTCTTGGAAGAGCACTTAAATTCGATTCTGAGAGTGGTGATGATTTTAAGCTATTGATCCATCTGCATAAAATTCATTCGATTCCTGCATAAAATGTGCTGATTTTAAAATAGCCATTGACTTTAATCAATGTGCGGATTTTGAGAGAAAACTCTGTCTCTCTTTATAAAAATTTCCAAAATCCCACACAACCAAATGGGTCAAAAAATGAGATTTCTGGAAGTTCTTGCTCATTAATTGAAAAAAAATCCGCATATTATATCCTGTTTTTTAGCAGCACTGATGGTGTAGAACCATTGAAATCACCATGAGAGAATTTGAGAATGTTGTTCTATCTTTCTTTAGGAGTTCAGAATGTAGTATATAACATATAAAAACATAAGCAATAAGATATTTTAAGCAATATGTTTAACAGATGGTGATTATCTTTTTTCTCCTTAAACACTGATTTTACTTGAGGGAAATTGTGGGGGAGGGAGGGGTAAAAACTTACTGCTGCTTTCTTTAAACAAATGAACTGATCAGCTCGTTCCCATATTAAATTTAACAAAGACCCAAGGGGGATAAATGTGCATTTCTGTGGGTAGACAAATTACCAGCAAAGAGACAGAAGTGGTTAATTTGTGACCATGTCAATAGCAGTAATTTGGGATATAAATCTCTGGGGCTCTGTTCTGAATTTTTTAGGCTCCCACAATTCCAAAAACTTGTCTACTTTTAAAATGAATACCAACTAAGAGAGGATGTAAAATTAAAGCAAAATAGCCATTCTTGGATATTAGCATGTGTATGGCGAGGCAGTGGCAGGGGCTGCCCAGGGAGGTGGTGCAGTCACCGTCCCTGGAGGTGTTCAGGAGCCGTGTGGATGTGGCACTGAGGGACGTGGGCAGTGGGCGTGGGGGGGTGGGCTGGTGGTTGGACTGGGTGATCTTGGCAGTCTTTTCCAACCTTAATGATTCTGTGGTTCTATGATTCTGCTCCTAGCTGAGAGCTAGGAGCATCTTGTTTTAGGTGAATTAGCTGTTTCCATCAATAAAGACCAAGATATGTGAGTAGCACTGGTGCTGTCACTCCACCACCAGTTCCCTGGGATGGCACAGAGTTCTGACTCTCTTCCCAAGCCTTCAAAGATCTCTAGGGACACCTACATCTTACCCATGCTTAAAAAAGTCAATTAAATGAGCACAGATTCTTTACTGTCTTTTCTGGTGCCTTTTATTTCTGCTAAACCGATTCCAAAATTCAGGGCAAGAAGGATTGCGTGAGTGGAATAACTCAAAAGAATGCACAGGCACATCAGTGAGGGTCTTGGCCCTGCTTTAGTTCTTGAAATAATTAGATTTAATCTTAGACATGCTGAGCAAAGCAGTGTCCTACTGAGGCTAGCACTCCTCTCCTGTTGCTTTTTACCGTTCTTCAGTCAATGTCTCTTTCCTCCCTGCACAGAAATTAATTTTTCTCTGCAAAGACATTAGAACACAAACTGATTAATCCACAATGTAAATACAGAAAACCTTATAGCAGGAACCCACTTTGGAAGAGTTTTGCAATCATTTTTAGGAGGAACGATATGAATACTCTCACATTGTTGGCCAGAAAGAGCAGAGCAGCTTTTGTGTCTATCATTCATGTGAGATCTACCTGTCTGTGTGGTAAATACATACAAGAGTTACATGCACAGCACCAAATCCCAGGTGAGTTCAATATCATAAGGCAAGGACAAGACACCTCATTCTGAAGTATCACTTCCTTAGACTTACACATTATCTTGAGAAGAGACAGGCAGGCAACATACTCAGGATCTGCTCCAAAGCCTCATGTCACTGTTTTTTGTTTTCTTTTATCCAAATGATGCTAAAGATATATTTAGAAAAGTGAACTTATACTCTGATTATTACTTAATCTATGAACAGCTTTCACTTCCTGGGCAAATGGAGCTACTCATTACATAATTATTGATTTTTAAAATTCTAGGTAAATGCAACAGGAATTCCCATGAAAATTCATTTGACTATTTAAATGAATTTCCTATGACCTAGTTTCTGATTTAGTGGCTGGCAGCCCTGCCTACAGCAGAGGGTTGAAACTAGATGACCTCCGAGGTCCTTTTGAACCCCAGCCATTCTGTGAATGTATGATTCTATGACCATTTGAACTCATGTTCTCATAAGTGATTTTACTGGCAAAAAGGTTTACCAAGATAGAAGCCCTCCAGTAAACACTGCAGGATGCATCAGAAAGCAAACATGCACTCACAGTCAGGAGAGCCTGCACCAGGAGCTCTTCACTAAGAGGTCAGGGGATGCGGTTGTCCCACCACATGTCATGCCCAGTTAGATCAGGTACAACTTTGGGTTTAAAGTCCGCTCACTTGGTTCTGGAAAGACAATTTACACTTCTGCCCACGATCTCTGACCAACAAACCTTACCCAGCAAGCCCCTCATGAAGCAGCAGAATCCTAAAGGAGCCCTATCTCACAGCCCTTCGCAGAGATCTACCTGCTTCATGAGAAATAGCCTTTGGCAGTGGCAGTGCAGTACCATTAGTAATACATACAATTTAAACATTTAACATTTAAATACTTTTTTAAAGGTGTTATTCATAGGCATTTTTGTTACAATTTTGCCCAGGGACTACTGAAAACCAAAGGTTGGCTAGTCTTCCAGAACAGGTCACACTTCAGTTCTGGAGAGCAGAAAGATTTTCTTGGGTATTTTATGGTAAAAATCACGTTTAAATAAATAAAATTATATGTATATGTATATATATATATATATATATATTTCCAGGTAAATTAAGTTTCTGAGATCAGTGATATTGAACTCTTATTATATTCTGGAGATTGGTGGCCCTGCCTATGGCAGGGGAGTTGGAATTTGATTATCCGTGTGATCCCTTCCATCCCAAACCATTCCATGATTCTACGTTTCTATGATTCTATATGTGTTATAGAATCTCTCTGCTAATATTCTCAGTTAATCTATCTACTACAAAACAGAGAAACTCAGTCATGTGGAAAATTAAAAAGGGGTTAATTTCTGTAACAGTGAAGGCCAGAAAGGTAAAACCTCTCAAATTCTCCCAGACAAATGTTTCTCTGATATTGCGAAGACACTCACAAACCTCCTTGCAAATGCTGTGCAGTGTCCACATGTGCCAATTTTCATTCTTTCAAAGACTTCAGAAGTCAGGCTTAGTGCATATGAGAGCAGCTGATGCCTTTGATTGAGGATATTGTTATTACTAAATGCAATTCTGTCACATTTGCTCATCTGAATGCAACCTCTGTGGGTCTGTCTGTGCACAAGCTGCTTTGCAGAGTGTGCAGTGCAGACCTTTTCTTTTTGATATTACATATGTTTGTTCTCTTGAAAGGCTTTTAGCCCTGAGGTAAGGATTAGAGAACAATTTAGCAGCCTTAAAAGACATCATAAAAAAAATAGACTCAACTGTCATCTTCAGAAGAAAGAGGCCTCATTTGGTTTTCAAGGGTGTTGCATTGTTTTCCAATCTAGGTTTACTGCTGCTTACAGCAGATGCAAAACAGAATCATTTATGTAGGCAAGAGTAGTCTGAGAAAATCCATTGTTGTAATCATCTATTTGATTGCTTTTTCTTCAACCAATGCTCATCAACCACCAAATTTGCAGTTCACCTGATCAAACAGCACTCTTGGAAGTGAAACACCAAAACAGAGCCCACTGCCTTGCCCATCTGAAAATCCCATCACTCCCATTGCTTCCATTGCTCCAGACAGAGCTCCCACCCCACATCAGCTGGCATGCTGTCAGATCATCTCAGCAGCCCTCTGGGGAGTGCTCATTCCCTCCTTGGACAAAAAAATTGCACAAGTGGGAGGGCAAGAGCATGGCAGCATGCTTTTTTTCTGGAGTATTTAATTTCTGCCAAAACTGCACTTCCTTTCACAGAGCAGAGATACATGAATGCAGACAGCAGGAGCAGGGAAGTAATCATCCCTCTGCACTCTGCACTGGTGAGGCCGCACCTCAAGTGCTGTGTTCAGTTTTGGGCTCCTCGCTACAAGAAAGACATTGAGGCCCTGGAGTGTGTCCAGAGAAGGGCAGCAGAGCTGTGAAGGGTCTCAAGCACAACCCTGATAGGGAGCAGATGAGGGAGCTGGGGTTCTTCAGTCTAGAGAAGAGGAGGTTCAGGGGAGATCTTATTGCTCCTGAAAGGAGGTTGTGGCAAGGTGGAGGTCAGCCTCTTCTGCATAACCATCAACAGGATGAAAGGGAATGGTCTTAAGTTGTGCCAGGGGTTGGATATTAGGAGAAATTTCTTCTCAGAAAGAGTGGAGAAACAGTGGGACAGGTTGCCCAGGGAGGTGGTGGAGTCACCGTCCCTGGAGGTATTCAGGAACTGGGTGGATGTGGCACTGAGGGATGTGGTCAGTGGGCGTGGTGGGGGTGGGTAGACAGTTGGACTCAGTGATCTTAGTAGTCTTTCCAACCTTAATGATTCTGTGATTCTACAATTGTATTCCACAGCCTTCTCCAGACAGTGTTAATGTTTTTACACATTTTTTGCACTGCCAGAAGTGTCTGTAGAGGTGGCTTGGGTGACAGTTTGTGTATTAAAAAAGCAATTAGTGAAAGAGAAAGCTTGGTATGCTTTAAATCTGCAACATGACAAAAATGCTATTACATATTGCATTAGTGATAAGTGTAATTAATGCCCAGGTTTGATGTAGAAGTGCATTAAGGAGCTATAATGTTCATTTATGTAGTCAGGTGACTATGAGTTTGAGAGCACCCACTGTTGATCAAGCATTCTCAAACAGTTAGAAAATAGCTGTCATAAAGGCATTTGGTACTGATAGACAACATGCAGAAGTTTGGCTACTGTCAGTGGAACTGACATTTATTTTCCTCTTTTCTAGGAATTAGGGGAAGAAAGCTGAAAAAATAAAATAGCAACAGAAAATCTAACAAAGAAGGCAGTGAGGAAGCACCAAACACAGGCTTTGTGGCTGTCATACAGAACAAAAATTGAGAAAGTGAGTTTTTAAGGCATGGGTTGAATCTGTTACAAAGATGCTACTCTTGCTTGATCCAAAGACATAAGAGATTGATTCTAGCCTCAGTTTCTAATAGAAAACACCTGGTGGGGCCCAAACTAAATGCTTCAGGCCAAAAAGGGGATAACAGGATACATTCACCAACACTTGGAAGCCTCTCCAGAGCATTATTTTGCAGAACATACTGCCCTGGGCATCATATCAAAGAGGTAGACCTCAGCTAGATAGCCAAGTCAGTAAGCTGGTCTCCCTTGGATTCTCTTGGTACTGTCATTCAAGACTGACAGAGTCTAAAAAGGCTCTAAATGAGCTCAGCAATGACTTAACCCATGATGTTCCAGTTACTATACTACTGTGGTTACACTCTGACATGTCTTTGGCAAGGTTTGCAGTGAAAGATAAATTTCATCTCATTCCTCCTTCACCAAATAGAAAAGGGAAGCAATTGTGTAAAAAACATATGTTCTTCCTCCAAGTTCCACCATTTTTTGAATGGTTGATTAGACAGTCTATACTGCTGCTAAGTTCTTCTAGCTTCCAACAGGATAAAGATGTCCTTGTTAATGTTGTTGAGTTTTACAGCTAATTATGCACGAGTACGTTCCACAGTAATACCTCTGAGGGAGAAAAGAATGCATGATTTTAGAGAATCTTGGAATAATTCAGGTTGGAAAGGACCTTAGGAGACTCCTGGCCAATCCTTTGCTTAGAGGAGGTCCCACTAGATCAGGCTGAGATCAGGCTGGACACAGAAACCAGTATGAGATTCTCCAGCACATGGGCCTAATCATTGCCATAAAGCAGAATCCTGCAAAAGAAACCAGAATAAGGCAGTGCAACAAAGTGCTGCAATGAAATATGTGGAAAAATGTGTGGGAAATATCAGGCTGGGCTAACATAGCACAGCATGGCACAGCACAGAATTCCCATCGAATTCTTCAGCTACTCAGACATATTCTGAAAAGGTTTTGTTGTTGTTTTCTAACTTGCAAGCATTGAGGAAGGGAAGGGAAGGGAAGGGAAGGGAAGGGAAGGGAAGGGAAGG